>JAUMHL010000021.1:6168492-6259399 GCA_032362345.1 Sandelia bainsii | reverse complement strand
AAGTTGTTTCTTCATGCAAAATAGATTTGTGGTTTAAAATGACATGCAATTGCTTTATTTTAGATCTTTAGTGAGGGCGGGTCATTTTTGACCCAGAGGACAAGGGGTGTATAGTGAAAATGAAGACAACAGGAGGGTTAAGTAAATAACAACAGGAAAGTACACACATCTAATATTTACTCACAGTAGGCTACTTGTATTGAGTAAACGTGGTCTTAAAGAATAAACCATTAAAAACCCACAGACAACAGACTTTGGGGGCCCCTGAGCCGTTCAGGGTTTTCTGAGGAAACATTTCACCAGAGGGCGCCTAAAACACTCGCAGGGAGACAAGAAGACCAACAATAAAACATCACTAATTTATTTATCCTAGACCCCATGTAACGCTAAAGCATGACACCCGATAATGCACCAATAAATCAATTTACTTCCGTTACTTGTTACAGAGCTGTTTTCAGTCTCACGTTGCTTCCTGGTTGAACGTGACAGCTTCTGTAACAACGGCTGTTCAAGTATTTCTGCAAAACAGTTTTGCGTTGGGGTTTTTTAGGCCCGTAGCTGCCTCCGTTTCTAAATGTGTAGAAACTTAACTAATAGACTCTCTCTGTTATTCTGCGAAAACTGTTGTACCCTACATCAAGGCACCTGCAAAGAGTAATAGGACTTCCGGTCTCAAAATAAAATATAAAACGACTTATTTATTTTATATATTTTTGGCCTGAGGCAAAGGTCCACATTACAGTAAAAATATTACTTTCTGAAGTGAGTAGTACTTAAAATAAGTTCAGTACTTTCTGAATATATTTAGATTTGTGTACTTTTAGGCAGTGTGGACAGGGCCATGACAAGTATTTGAACATTAATTCTCAGTAATAAGGGTAAAAAATGACTGAATCATTCATTGAATAAATGAAACTTGATTAAATTAAGAAAAATGATACCAAAAGTAGTTTGGGGGGGCTTTACCATTTACATTTGACCTAACATAAATACATACATTAAGTTGCATCTTATTTGTCAACTTAAAAATGAAAGTGTCCATAATGTTGTGAATTCCTCTATCTATTCACTTTGTTAGATCTGAAGACACACTGGACACGTTACTCTCATGGAGGGCAGGTTCCTTCCTCCCCCAGGTATAACAGAGATAAGATACACGTCGATTTACTTTTATGTTGAAGGCGAATCTAAACTTCCGGTATCGTGTCTGTTTCCTGTGAGCAACTTAACCGCAGCTTCAGATTACAGCACTTTGATCACCTCATCGTTTGCTGCAGACGATGAGGTGTTTTTATTAAAGCTAAGCGTTTCTGGTCTCCTTAAAACCTGCTCCCCGAAGAAATGAGTCGATGATTTATCGAGTTAGTGCTGTTTATCATTTGAAACCACCTGAAACAGAGCGGAACCGTTTAAGTTGTCACCATGAGAAGTAGGAGCAACTCGGGCGTTAAACTCGACAACTATGCCCGGATGGTTCAACAAAGTATTCTTAAACACCAAGTAAGTGTTAATCTTTTTTCCCCACGTCAATTTAAAGCTTAACAGTTAAATAAAAGTAGACTGTGGACGAAAACAGTGGCTGCCACATAACAGCAGACACGTTAGCGAGTCCGGTGACAGACAACATGCAAATGTTTTTATTCGTGCAGGAGGTGAAGCTACAGTCACGTTTCTTTCAAACACGCCGTACACACATCATACACACTCACTGTGGTGTGTGTGTGTGTGTGCATTTCATTGGGCAGAAATTTTTACTACAAGATTTGAAAACCTGGCTGCAGGGATTTGCTCCCACACGGGCATTATTGAGGTCCACCACTGGTCCTGGGTGCGAAGCCAGTCACAAACATGTTGGATTGTGTACAAACCAGTAAAGTTCTTCCACATTAGGTAAGGGAAAGGATCTGTTTCAAACTGTTGGCACAAAATTTGAAGCTACCATTATATGCCATAGTATTAATGACTCACTTCATTTGATATAGGAGGCCTAGACCCAGTCATGGAAAACTGCACTAGTATCTGTACAGGGACATGCACATTCTTTTGGCTATGTAATATAATGCCATCCTTAGTCCCTAACCTATACCCTAACAACTACACTTGCAAGAAAAACATAATGGCACTGTTAGCAATTTCCTGTTTTTCTGCATAAATTGGTTATGAAATGCGATGTGATCTTCACCAATAACTAGTTGAACCACCTTTCACAACAATAACCTCAAGCCAGCACTTCCTGTAGCTGTCGATTAGACCTGTACAACGTTCAGGAGGAATTTTGGACCATTCTTCTTTACAGAACTGCTTCAGTTCAGCTGTGCTCTGAGGACGTCTGGGGTGAACGGCTCTCTCCATGTCACTCCACAGCATGTCTGTTGGGTTGAGGTCTGGGCTTTGACTGGGGTACGCCAAAAGGTGGATTTTGTGTCTCTAAAGCCCTTCTGTAGTAAATTTACTTTGATGTTTAAGGTAATTGTTCTGCTGCATCACTCAGCTTCTCTTGAGCTTTAGCTTGCAGACATCCACCCTGACATTATCGTGTTGGATTTCTTGATAAACTTGCCAATTCATTTTCTCCTCCTTGAAGACAAGCTGTCCAGGCCCTGGGGCAGCAAAGCAGCCTCAAATCATGATCCTCACTCCACCATATGCCACTGTTGGGATGATGTTTTCATGTTGGTACGCTGAGTGCTGCATGTTCTTCCCAAATAATCCTATCCTAAGACATTTCCCCAGCAGTGTTGTGGAGCGTCAAGGTGGTCTTTGGCAAACATCAGGTGTGACAGCAGTTGTGCCGACTTCTGTGAAGAGTACAGTACCAGATCATCTCCATTCATAGACAGTTTGTCTGTGGATTGATGAATATCTAAAACTCTTTGACTTTACTCTGTAACACTTTCCAGCTACGTGCCAATGCGGAATGGATCGCACCAGCTGATGCTGCTTGTAAACAGCACTGACAAAGTTTGAGTGTTTTAGTAAGTTGTGGTAGCTCCAAACCAAAATCCATTGTTGTTTCATTGATTGGACTCAAGGTTTGCTAACACTTGACTCCAGTGACATCAGAAGCCTTGTGTTACCATTACTTTTCCACTGTCACTCTGTATGTTTAGTGTTGATTTCGACAAGGACGTGAATGATCATGACTGTGTTTTATCAGTTTTATTGGGTTTGTTTTTATTTCTGCACTTTTGCACTTTTTCTCGTGACTGTTGCACAAATCTTCCTAGTTAATTTGATTTAAACCTAACTCTAACCCTAACCTTAAAACAAAGAACTAAACCTTAACCTTTGAAGAAGTGGGACCTAACATTGCTATCTTTTTATCTGGCTGCATTCATCTTTACCTCAACTCTGACCAACATCCCTGACCCTGCAGCTGACAAGCAGTAATGCTGTAAAGGTAATGAGCAGGAGAGGATTGAAAGGTCTGGTTATGTTTAACAATTGGAGGCACACAGACACTGGTCCAGAGGTCTTTCAGTTACCTGGCCTCCACATTTACAGCACTGTAAAAACTGCAGAAGATGAAGCTGAGTTGGAGCATGAACGTGGGCAAATTTGGTGTGAAGTCACCTTTGAATGTGTCGCATGTGGCTGCCAGTTAGCGTGCAGATGGATCAGTGCACTAAAAACCAGATTGACCAGTTTATTCAAGCCTAGAATCATTGACACACATTTGATTAAGAATGATAAATGCGTTAGTAATAGATAGAATAGTAATAGATAGTCATTAATAAAATACATCAACATGAGATACTCCAAACAGATGGATCTCCCTAGTTAGATACTTTCATACAGAAGCAAAAGCTTCACAAGCAGAGTAGAGTCTGTTGACTGTGAATTTGTGCAACTTACCCCAAAGACTGTTTGCGTGACATTTCTTTTTGTCAGTGATGAAACGTGATGTTGAAACAACTGACAGCTGGTGTCTCAGCTGGCCCGCCTGTGAAATTCAATCAGCATTTTTTAAAGTAATGGTTAAACAATTTAAGTAACTTTTTTAAACATAAAAGTGAAAATTCACTGATGTCAACAGTGTGAATATTTTACTTTTTCTGAGTCTTACAAGGATTATTTTAGGTATTTTCCCACATTTTATACACTAAACACTTAATTTAGAAAATAACAGACAGATTAACCAATCAAGAAAATGTTGTTAGTTACAGTCATACTTTTTGAAATTAAAAGTGAAGACAAAGATTGGGCGAAAATGTTAATAAGCCGCTGAAAATGCCCCAGAGGGATCGAAAAAACTGTATAAAAATACACCATTTTTACAGCTACATATATGCTAAATATTCTACTTTTACTTGAAAATGTTCTCATTGATTTTATTAATAAAAATCATACAGTTCATAATAAACATGTTAAGGTTTATTAAACAGAAACAATCAGACCATACTCTGCACACCATGAAACGGTTATTCTCTAAATTACACTGACCAGTGTAGCTTATTAGTTTGTGTTCATGGCTGACCTGTGACCTTTGACCTGTGTGTGTCTCACAGGATCCAGTAACGGGTCTCCTGCCCGGCAGCCCAGATCAGCCAGACGCCTGGGTCAGAGACAATGTTTACAGCGTCTTGTCAGTTTGGGCCCTCAGTCTTGCCTACAGGAAGAACGCTGACAGGGATGAAGACAAGGCCAAGGCCTATGAGCTGGAGCAGGTAGGTCACATTTTATATTTTTATTTCCTCAAGTATCACATTGTTTCTCTTCTCCAAAAAACAAACTGAAATGAATACACCACTTCATGTCCAAGTGCTGAGTGTGTAGCTCTTTTCTCTCTGCTGATGGAGGGCGCTGTTTTGGACTTATGTTACTCTGCCTGGACAGAGAAACATGAGACGTGTTGAAAATGTTGAAATTTAACTGTTGTTTTCTCTTTTTGTCGCTCTAGAGTGTGGTAAAGCTAATGAGAGGTATCCTACAGTGCATAATGAGGCAGGTATGTCATGTTAAAGTTTTTTTTCTCCAACAAACACAATTTCACTTTGTGCTGTACAATTCTCAGTAACATACACAGATATCCTTATACAAGTTAACACACAGGACACATTCAGAGGTAAACACATGGAAAGTGGAAGTGTCACAGGCAGCTCCTGCAGTAAATAAAGTGGAGGTCCATCTGATGTGCTTTTTTTAAAGACTTAAATCCTTCTGACAGATTTTCTACTTTTCAAGTAGAGTCAGAGGTGTAATTTTTAAATTAAATTAAAGAATCTCTTCTCTCTCAAACTGTGCCTTCAGTCTGTATCCATGCATGTTGTGTCACTAGCACAGTCCGATGAATTAACAGTTGATAGTTAATCAAAACCAAAAATATACATTAGTTTTGGGTCCTGGGTTGGTGTGGGTCTCAAACTTGGTCATCCCAGTCAGGTGAAGAAGTTAAATATCTTAAGTGTTAACCGTTATTAAACCGGCACCTTTAAGTGATGACATTCTATCTGATAGACATTAAAAAGGGGAACTTCAGAGTCATGTTATAGTTACTGTAATATTCATCACCCCTTTCACAATATTTGTATTCCATATTTTAAGCCCTGGTTAAAATAGAAATATTGAATATAGCAGTATTAAGTCAGATAATATCACATTTATTATTCCTGTTACTGTCTAGCACAATAACCTGTAACCTATGAGAAGGCCTGTTTTTTGGTAAAAAAATAAAGGTACATCATCACATTGAAGCTCATCCTTTAAAACCATTATTTCATTGGTTTGCAGCATTATACTCCTACCAGGGTATAATACAAGATTGTTTTCTACCTAGTAGGTATAATGCAATTGTAGGTATTACATGTATGGATATCTCTTTGTAAACAATACACCAATACAAACATATCTTGTGTTAAGTGTGTCTTCAGTTTATCTGTTTCTTTTTTTTGCTAGAAAATGTACTTTATTATTTCATTTTAATTAGTCACTGATTTGATAATGTCTTGTCAGGTTTATTCATTACTCTATGATCTTTCCACCACTCATCTGCTCCTCAGCTGGATAAGGTGGAGAAGTTTAAATACAGCAGAAGTACCTCAGACTCACTTCATGCCAAGTACAACACCCAGACCTGTGCTACGGTCGTTGGAGACGACCAGTGGGGCCATCTACAAGTCGACGCCACTTCGCTCTTCCTGCTCTTCCTCGCTCAGATGACTGCATCTGGTAAATAAGAGTCTTTTAAACTTAATTCCCATTTACGCGCGGTTTTAACATGCTGTTTTTTTCTGGCTGAGATCTGATCACAGTGTGAGACAGATGCAACATTTACAGACTTGCAGACTGGCTTTAAATGGGGTTGTATGATACATTTCCAGTAGTAAAGTGGCATAAAAACGGCTCGTGCCAATTGAATTCCTAGGACATTTAGGGTTTTTCAGATTCCAACCGTATGATTCTCGTTTGTGTGTCTTCAAAGGACAAGGTAGATGTGGTAGAAAAATTAAATTGGTATTTTTCACCAGAGAGCAGAACTGCAGGGACTGTAGCGTATAATTTGACAACCATGTTGATTATATGTTTTGTCAAACATTGTCAGCATCTATTTATGTGTCTGCATTAACTCCTCTAATGTGCGTATGTTGATGTCTGTTCCAGGTCTTCATATTGTCTACACCCAAGATGAAGTGGACGTAGTTCAAAATCTGATGTTCTACATTGAGGCAGCTTACAAAGTAGCAGTAAGTGCTCATTCAGCCACAGTTAAACACATTTTTGCTGCAATAGGACACAGGGGAAAGGAGGTACACAGAAAATGACAGTAGTCATTGTTTCAGTTTGAATCTAATCTGAACACACTGAGGAGCATTAATGTTACATTGATCCTGTTTTCTTCTTTTGTGGTTCCCCACAGGATTATGGGATGTGGGAAAGAGGAGACAAAACCAACCAGGGAATCACCGAGATTAATGCCAGCTCTATAGGCATGGCCAAGGTTAATACAAACACAAACATACTGTAAATACAGTTATATGTATAGCCGGCCTCAGGAGAACATTGAGAAAAAGGTATGAGATGGAGGAACAGCTTGAGTGCTGAATAAGAGCAGAGCTTCTCACCACTGGGGATGAACAGGTGCCCCAGTAAAATTCTCTGCCACTATTGAAGGTGTCTGGTCACCCAGCTGGCCTTTACACTGACCTTTAGACGACCCAGACTCACCAAACTGACCCAGGATCAGATGGGAGAACTTTGGTTTGACGCTGAATGTAAAAGTGCAGAGACAGAGGTAGTTCCTGATGCCTGGATTAATTTAATCCTGCAGTAGAGTAAACATTTTTAATTGAAATCTCTTTTTTTTAAAAGACTAAGTTTGTCAGATGAGTTTTTAGCTAAACAAGAACATGTTTTTGTTTTTTTATGTTGTTTTTGGTAGAGCTTTGTCTCAGTATATAAAAATTCACATGCTTCAGTTATAAGAAGACTAAAAAAAAAATCACTGATAGACATTGTGGTTATGATACTTTTACATAGTGCGGTTGTCTCTGTGCCTGACCCAGTACTGTCCTTGGCTGGTAGCAGACAGAGTATCAGGTTCTCTGTGGTCTTCCGAGAACAGCATCTCAATCAGAAATAACACCGTATGCACAGCACCCAGTGCACACGTGCAGTTTAATTTAAGACTTTGGAAACGGGCACCACTGCAGGATGTTGCCTCCTCTATTTATTACATGTTGTTATTAAAGCTAAACAGAAAGAATTAATTGTAATGTGCTTTTTTTATGAGGTACTACTGCTATGTATTTATACATTTGTATACTACATACAGTATGCACACAGTACACATAATATTGGGTATATAAACACTACAGATATTGCTCTTAGTCCTCTCTAAAAAAATGTCATCATTGGATGCTTTTGTTTTTCATGATGCTCACTAACTGCTATGTGTCCTACAGGCAGCTCTGGAGGCACTGGATGACCTCAACTTGTTTGGAGCAAAAGGAGGACCTGGTTCTGTGGTCCATGCCTTGGCTGATGACATACAGCACTGCCAGGTACACACAGATGTGTACACACAATTTTCCTGTTTCACAATTGCATCATTGCATCCTGGGATTGACAGGGGGTCTCGTCTGCAAAATGACTCCAGTAAGACTGAGAGACTTTGATGTGAGTGCTCACAAATGTTGCAGAGGACAATGATGTCCAGTGTCTTACCCGGTGGCTCAAGTGCAGATGTTTTGGCACTTTAAGTTCATAATCAAAGAAGTGTTAGATGAAAAGGTTTGTAGAGTTAGAGCTGTTTTCAAACCAGACAAGCAGGACTCTAATTTAATCTCAGAACGGTCATTGGCCTTCATGGGGACGTAAATGTGCATATCATCCACATAATAGTGAATATTAATTACATGACTGCATATAATTTGGCCTATGGGTGAAATGTAAAGAGAAAAGGGGAGGGGGTCAAGAACCGAGCCCTGGGGTACTCCGTATTTCACACCAGCAAATGTTGACACAGTATTATTGTAAGAAACAAATAGTGTTGTTACAGATAAGTTTGGATTTTAGCCAAGCGAGAGCCAATCTGTTGACACCAATGACTGACCCCTGTCAATCCCAGAATGCAGTGTGCTCTTTACTACCTGATGTCATTGTGAAACAGGATAGTTAACACATTGGAAAACAATATCAGTGTCCTATGGGTCTAATTTATTTATTTATTTATTGCTTACCTCCCCTTCTTCTTTTTCCACCGTCAGTCCATCCTGACCTCCATGTTACCCAGAGCATCCATCTCAAAAGAAGTGGATGCTGGAGTCCTGGCCATCATCTCGTACCCCGCCTTCGCTGTCGAGGACATCCGCATAGTCAACTTGACCAAGGAGGAGATCATCTCTAAGCTGCAGGTGGAGAGACTATCCAAACTAACAAAAAAAAAGTTTATATTAACTTGATGAAGTTATGGAGTTAGTTAGTTAGTTTTTCACAGTCCACTAACTATAATCAAGCTACAGACAGAATTTGTTTCTATAGCTGTGTAAAATTAGCTGTAAAGTTTGTATTGCAGCCAAACAAACAAGAGTATTTAAAAAATTAAAGTCAAATTGTGGCGGAGAAAGTTGTTTTCTCTGACAACACTGGCAAACAATTAGCAACAAAACCTCTTTTTCATGAGGACTGAACTGAAACGGTCCATTTAAATATGCTGTAGAGAAATGATAACACACATTTTACTTAAAGACATTATGAAGCACAGTATCTCAGGCACGTTTTCTTAACAGGATAGATAATCAAAATGTGAAGTAATTTTTCAACTTACTGTGTAGTTACATTTTATATATCTCATGGATTTTTGAAGGTAAATTAGCTCATTTCTGTCTTTTCAGGGTCGATACGGCTGCTGCAGGTTTCTCAGAGACGGGCACAAAACACCGAAAGAGGTAAACGGCTAATAATGGTAGATATAGCCCATCTAGCTCTGAGCCAGATGCTCAAAAAGCTAAATGAATACAAACACTTGTAGTTGTTGTCCATGCTGTCAGAAGCTTTATGGTGACTTGAAAAAAGACATTGGGTTAAAAGACAGTGGAAAAAGATCTGTACTGTTTCCTCTCTGGATAGAAACGGCCTTTCTTCTTTAGATGGCAGAATAGTTGATGGTACTGCTGATTTGTAAGGCTCACTTCAAGTGAGGCTTAATCAGCACCTCTACACAATCAGATAAGTTATGTATTGTAGTTTTCATTAATTATTTTGCTTCCTATTACACCTGACATGTTTTTGTGTGCTCTTCTTTTCATATTTGTGTCCCTTTTTGTGATTAGAATTAGTTAATTGACAACTTCATGTTATATTTATAGAATACATATATATGTGTATGTATAAATATATATATATATAGTATATAACTAGTATATAACATTTTCTGGGCTGGATTATTTCAATCTCTGGGACTAAGAAATATTTAAAAACAAAAAACTAGAATTGATTAATCCAAACAATAAATAAATAACAATTTATATTAAACTTTTTAAAATTATAACACACTTATTTTATTGTACAAGATATAAGTGTCTATTTTTATAAGTGTTTTATTTGTTTGCTTTTGGTGTCCCTGGTCGTCGTCCTTCCTATTTGTGTTTATTCCCATTTCTTTGTAAAGTAGTTTTTATGTCCTTTTTTAATTTTAAACTGCTAAAGTTGAAGTTGAAAATTTATACTCAAAAGTTTATTCGCAAACTGTCACAATTACGCTTTGTAGCCATGTAGCTGTCACAGAGCTACTAAGTGAACATCCTGTGGCCAACTTTAAGTCATTGTTGGGTGTCAGTGAAAGGACATGAAAGTGAAAGTGTGGAGTGTGTAGTAAACAGTATTGGTGTTCTGCAGAACATGATATGGAGTTTTCAGTTAAAGAGATGCTGATACAATTTTGTCATTTGTTAATTTGACTCTGAGCTTTTGTTAATTAATATTTGTGCACCTTGGTTTTCTGGTGCAGTAGATCAGCTTTTCAGATAGAGAATAAAGATCCAAGCCACTGTGTCAGCAAGCGTCCAAGCAGCTAAAATTTCCCTGAGAAAGACACTGACCCCCTATCAGTTTCAGCTATGTTGATATGCAAGTGACATCTGCTCTACATATAGAAGAAAGAATATTTTTGTTTTTGCTGGAATCGATTATATATCACAGTCATAGTATAACATTATATACTGCTCTTGTCCAGCATCTCTGCCTCTGTTTCTTTGCTTCTCCAGGATCCAAACAGACTGTATTACGAATCTGCAGAGCTGAAGCTGTTTGAGAACATCGAGTGTGAGTGGCCGCTGTTCTGGACCTACCTCATACTGGATGGCATTTTTATTAACAGCCCTGAACAGGTAGTACACACCTGTGTGCATCAGGTTTTGGACAGTACGTATCCAAACCTCTTCATCATCTGTGGGCATCAACCAGACCCGTGTTTGATGCAAATTCTGTTCATTCATCCAGGTGCAGGAGTACCAGGAGGCTCTGGAAGGCATCCTGATCAAACAGAAAGATGGCATAAGACTGGTGCCAGAGCTCTACAGTGTCCCCCCAGATAAAGTATGGTGTTACATAAAGTTGTTGAAACCACTAATAACTCTGAGAGTGTTTATGAGCTGCTGTTAAGGACTCTATAGGGCTTGTCAGTATATTTCATAAAACATTTTTTTGTGTCTTTTTATTTAAGAATTATTTACACTCTGCAGTGTGTTTAACATATTTTTATTCTTTGTACATTCACACAGGTGGAGGAGGAGTGTATGAACCCCCACTCTGTTCATAGGATTGCTATGGGCAAATGTCCTCTGAAATGGGGACAGTCTCTCTACATCCTGGGAAACCTTTTAAGCGAGGTGAGTCATCATTTCATTAGTTAGCAGTGATATTTCTATGTGAGAGCACTGTAATAATGAATGAATCATTGTTTAAAGTATTACTAACACACTGAACATTGATTATTTTTGAGAGGAAGTATGTAAAACCAGGAAGTTATTAGCTACTTATACTGTAGGACTAACCTGAATAAAACAAGGGTAAATAAGAGAAATTACATACTTTTAATCAATCATCAATATAAATATAATTTAGTCAACTACAGTATGCGATTGTTTTTCACTTTGATTAGTTTGAAAAATAACACTATATACATATATATATATATATATATATAAAAATAAATATGTATTTTTTTTTACCTTACATTTATCAAAGTGATACCTCAAATGTTCAAGTAAAATGATGTGTTGTCTTAGCAAAACAAATACTTGCAGATTTTTTTCTTGCAGACTTTTCAAGCTCTGTCTCATTATTCAGGGTTTTCTCGCCCCAGGAGAGGTCGACCCGCTCAACCGCCGTTTCTCCACTATCACCAAGCCTGATGTGGTTGTACAAGGTCAGTTCGCATGACAAGACATTAGTGACAAAACTTCTTGTGAAATGTATCTTTTAGCAGCTGGCCACAGTGGTCTGACATCCAGTGATTTAGCAATCATTTTACTCTTGATGATATTTACCGATGCAACAGTGTGTAGAGATTTTGAAGGATATTAAACCTTCTCTGTCTTCCTGTAGTGTCAATTCTTGCAGAGACTGAGGAGATTAAAGAGCTGCTGTTGAAGAACGGTATTAATGTGGAGACTGTAGCCGACATCCATCCTATCCACGTCCAACCCTCCAGAGTCCTCAGCCACATCTACGCCAGACTTGGTAAAAACATCACACAAGGATTTTTGTTATTGCTGTTGTCAGTGAAGTTATCGGTTTTAAAATGCAAAATTACAATGTCTGTAACCCGCAGAAAAGTGTGGAGTTTAATCTTGAATAAAAAAAGAAAAGTAACAATATACACTGCTCAAAAAAAATCAGAGGAACACTTAATCATCACAGTATAACACCAAGGCAATTAAACTTCACTGAGTTCAATCTGTTCGTTTAGGATGCACACGTGATTGTGAATCAGTTTCACTTGCTTTGGTGCAAATGACACTGAAAACAGGCGCAATGGAGAAGCAAAAGCAAAACAATGCCTAGAAAAGGAATACACACTTGTGTGTCACATTATGAGTTGCTGTGATGAACTTCATACTACTTGAATGAGCGCGTGATTTCAGTTTTTCACTTTGATTTTCATTGTGATTTTGAATGCAGCCCTCCATGGGTTGATGATTTTTTTTATTTAATTTTTTTTATTAAATTATTTAGTTCTGAACAAATGATACAATATAATAATACATTACTCATTAGTTAGATTAGTAAAGAGTTTCAACTTCAGCAATTTGTTCATCAAGATCTGATGTGTAATTTAAGTGTTCCTTTACTTATTTCGAGCAGTGTATTATACTATTACTATTACTCGGGTAATACTATTTGGCACATGAGCTGTTGGAGCTAAATGTATAACACCTACATGAAATGATTTTTGCTTGATGTCCTTGCGGAGTACTTTTGATTTGCAGATGAAAATTCACATCTATAAACATTTTTACTTTTACTAAGAGTACAATTGAAACGCTAACTTTGTCAGGTCAAAAAGTTCCAACAACTGCTAGTCAGCTTTTTGTCCTTTTCTCTTCTTTGTCTCAGGACGTAACACGAGGCTGGGTCTGACAGGGCGACCTTACAGGAGAATCGGAGTTCTGGGAACCTCCAAGTTGTATATTATCAGGAACACCATCTTCTCATTCACACCTCAGGTTAATAGGAAATCAGTCAAAAAAATAATAATATCAGTGATTATCATTCAGAAAGTATTTGTTTTGCTTGCTTTGAAAACACATCTGTTTGTCATTGAAATGAGCTCAAACTCTAGTGAGTTAATAGTTCATCATTAGGTAATTATCATTAGGTGCTATTATTTTTAAGTTGGAAGCTAATATCACAGAAGCAACTAAATCTACTTCTACTTTTAAAGGTTTTTCACGTAGACTGTGTTCTGTGTTCAGTCTGAACAGAACAGACTGTGACTGAGTCACAGCCACAGGGCCTTCGAGAGCGGAGAAAGGGTTCATTGACAAATATTAGCAATTTTCTCAAGAAAATGACCTAAAGTCGACTCAAAAACTCACTAGATTTGTCTCTACCTGCTTTTTTCGTTAAAAAAATCGCTAAAGGGATCTGAAAGGTTGATCTTGTTGGCGTCACTGGTTTTGACACGTTCCTGGTAAAATAAAAAAATACAAAAGTCCTTTTTTCTCTCTATTGTCTGACCTGTGCAACCCTGCAGTTCATCGATCATCAGCAGTTCTACTTGGCGCTGGACAACAAAATGATCGTGGAGATGCTGAGGACGGAAATCGCCTATCTCTCATCCAGATGGAGAATGACTGGGCGACCCACCGTCACTTTTCCTATTTCACAGACCATGCTGAGTAAGTAAAGGTTTTGTACTGTTACTGGTGCACGTCTGACACTTGCGCACACAATATGATGCATCTTATCTGCTTTATTAAACAGATCAGCAATGAGTTTGCTTTTCTTCAACTCTAAAGCAGCTGGAAGCTTTATATTTGAGTCTAGGGAGACAAAAACGTGCTTGAATACGGTTTTGTCTATGTGCTTTTTAGTGTGAGTATTCATTGTTGTGTGTTTTAGCTGAAGACCGCACAAACCTGGACCCTGCAGTGTTGGCTACACTGAGGAAGCTACAGGATGGATATTATGGAGGAGCAAGGTGAATTGTTAGTTAGTGATTTTGGTGTTTTTAGCACACATAAAGGTTTAACATAAACACATTAAAACAGCTCATACAAAGTTTAATGTGATGCTTAATGTGATTTTTTTTTTTGTTATCTTCTCTAGGATCCAGACAGGGAAGCTGTCGGAGTTCTTGACCACTTCCTGTTTCGCCCACCTCAGTTTCTTAGATGTTAAGGGTCCTGCCAGCGTGGGCCACCGCGATGAAGATGATGATGGCGATGGATACGTGCATGAGTTACGTCATGATGATGGTAAGGAAAAACAGAGCAGTGGGCGAACAAAAAATGTTTTAAAATTAAGAGACAACCAGTGCTACATGGGAAAATAAATGTTTCTCTTTTTATCTAAATCTTCTCTTTCCCATCTTTTCTGTCTCTTTTTTTGTCCTCTTCTCCAGAGGCGGACGACCTCGCTCAGTACCTGGATCACCTCCTGGCCCACGCTGCTCCCAAGAAGCCCAAACGGCAAGTTAGAGGACTTTGCAGGTTCAAGGCTGTGGCCACCAAAACCAAGGAGATGGTGACTCTGATGAACAAGGCTCAGGATCTCAATGTGCACAGTGAGTGAATCCATCATCTGAGACATACATGATCCACAGAGTACGAAAATCTAAATGCGAGCGCCTTCTTGTGGAGCAGGGAACAATATTTGAAGTTCTTTGAGAAGATAGCACTCACAGACTACTCTTTGTTTTTTTCAGTTGTCAACATGTACCTGCCAAGCAAACTGTTTCGCTCTCCTCAGCCGTCACTAAACCTAAATCTCCCAGACTCCTCTGTACCACAGGAAACTCAGGTTAATCTTAATTAATCTTTTATTTATTCTCCACCACCTTCTGTGTTTGTTTTATTCACAGACTACTCCATATTCTTCCCCTCACACTGTGAAATGTCCGTAATGATCCTCGCGTGATAGGCGTGTTAAATCAGTATTTACCTGCTTTAACTCTGTCTACTCTGTCTCTCTCTTCACCAGACTCAAGAGGTGGCAGCCTCAATAGAGAGCGGCATCCCCAGGGATGCTAGTGGAGCCATTGATTACAGCGCTTTGGTCCAGCTGCTGAAAGACACACACTGTCTCCAGGACCAGGCTGACATGCTTTATATCCTCTTCAAAGACAAGTGAGACTCACTTTTAAGATTCAAGATTCAAGAAACTCTTATTAATCCCACAAGTAAATCATTTTTGAGGGCGCCACTGGCAGAAAATGGCACTCTGTGGAGCAATTGACATTGACCATTCTCTAAATAAATGTGCTCACACTGTGTATTGGGAGGGATTGTCCAGGATTAAGAGGAGTTTGGACAGCATCCTCCTCTCAGCTACTACATGTAGAGGGTTCAGCTCCACACACCGAACAGGGTCAGCCCTCATGATTAGTTTGTCCAGCCTGTTGGTGTCTACCACCTTCATGTTGCTGCCCCAGCAGACCACAGCATAGAAGGTGACACTGGCCACCACAGACACATAGAACATCCGCAGCATGGTGCTGCAGATGTTGAAGGACCTGAGCATCCTCAGAAAATACAGTCGGCTCTGGGCTTTTTTATACAGTACTGTTGAGTTTGTTGTCCAGTCAAGTTTATTGTCCAATTATACTAGAGCCGTATTGTGATCATCACAAGCAAACATACAGTGTTGGTCAAGAAAACACAATTTTTCTGCTCTGCATTAGTTTTAAGCCCTTTTCAGACATGCAACCTGGAACCCTGAGCTTCTCTAGACGTTACCCAAAAGAGCAAGTCAGTGGACCACAAACTGAAAGGACATTACCCTACCAGCTCTATAGTACAAAGCCCGAGTAATGTCCGATTGATCCCATATGTGAATACAGCAGGTAAATGTGTGGAGAATTTACGACAAGCTTGCTTTCATGCAAAGGTTCTGCCCAAAGTGTTCGGTCAAAAATAAAAATAAAAATAAAAATGATGGTAAAAAAAATAAAACATTTGATAAAATACAACAAAAAGTTAAAAACAACACAGATAAAACAATAGAAAAAATTGGTAGAGGTACCAGTGATAAAACTTTAACAATGTAGGGTTACCCCAGGTTGATCTGAAGGAAAAATGTGTAACACAAGATACTCGTGTGAAATTGTTATTAAAATATTTCAATTAATTCATTTTTCCAACATGTGTATAAAACGCTTTTTGTGTATTTTTTCTAGTTCAGATAATAATCCAAATATCATGAATGAAATAGATCAGGAGGAACAGTGGTAGCTTGTCCCTCATCAGACTCATCAGTGTGTTTGTCATTATCACAGGGGTATGGATTGGGACACTCGTCTGCACGGGACAGGCTCCACGGTGAGATCTCTGCTGACCGACCTTTATGAGAAGGCGGGTGAACTCAAACAGTGGGGCCTCATCAGGATGATCTCTGGCATGCTGAGGAAGAAGGTGGAAGAGCTCGACTCGGTACGATAGACACGAGGTTATAAATAAAACAGAGCTGCATTATTGATTAGGTTTTCTCATAAACATGTCTTCATAAATGTAAAATGTGGTGAAAATTATGTGAGTAAAAGAGAGTAGTAAAAGTGCTCAAAGGAATTTTGCATGCAAAGGACACCAATATATCTAACAATTTAAAAGTAAATAAAATATGTTCTTACTACTTATTCATATGCAGATGTTTCTCATTTTATCATTATCTTCCTCTAGACCTTCCCATATTTGCACCATATCTATTTTACTGAGCTCTTTTCTAACTGGTTGTGGTCTCTCTCCGTAGGCCTGCTCTGATTTGCTGGCGCACCAGAAGCACCTGACCGTGGGTCTCCCTCCTGAACCCAGAGAGAAAACCATCACTGCTCCAATACCTCTAGACCAGCTGGCTGCTCTCATTGATGAAGCCAGCGACGACAACATCAGCGTGGCCATACTCACACAGGTGAGTCTCGTCCTCCGCTGTCATGCGCGAATTTCTCAATATGTCTTTCATCTTATCTCCCTCCTTTCTTCTCCTCCCTCGTTCAGGAGATCATGGTGTACCTGGCTATGAGCATCAGGACTCAGCCTAATCTGTTCAGTGAGATGTTCCGACTCCGTATTGGTCTCATCATCCAGGTCATGGCTACTGAACTCGCCCAGTCGCTCAACTGCTCAGGCAAGGAAGAAATATTAGGAAGTAATAAGAGGATGTAGGAAAGCTCTGTCTTTGGGATAATAACTCTGAACTGTTGTATTTCCAATGGCAGGGAATTTAGGATCTTTCCAGAACTATAGCAGGGATGTTAAAGGAATAGAAAAAACCTCACTCCAGCCTTTACCTACTCAGCATTATGCTAGAAACTCTTTTTACGTTGTAACCACCAAACACGAAACATGTTGTTCTGTATACAGAAGAGCCATCTGAACCTGCTGGTATATTAAAATAATTTAGTGCTTTTACACTGTGTTCCAAATTATTATGCATGTAGGATTTCAGTTAAACAACCATTTGGGTTTTAGTTTTTCTGTGGAAGTTTATTGCTTGTGTTATTTCTCCTGTCTGTTTAGATCACTGTTATCAATCCCAGACAGGTTTGATAATTAATTTACCAGGTGAGTCTAATTAGAGGGAAACTACTTAAGGAGGTTATTCCACATTATTAAGCAATTTACAGTTTTCATGCAGTATGGGGAAAAACAAGGATCTTTCTGCAGATGAAAAGCGTGAAATAGTGCAATGCCTTGCACAAGGAATGAAAACATTGGACATTTCATGAAGACACAAGCGAGATCATCGTACTATCAAAAAATATGTGTGTGATTCAGAGAGGAAACGGGTTCGTTCTGATAGAGGGATATCAAGGAAAGTTTCTGCCGGGCAATTGTATCGTATTAAGAGAGCAGCTGTTAAAAATCCACTGATGAGCAGCAAGCAGGTATTGCTCTGGAGTTTCAAGAACTTATTTTCAGACAACGCACCATCTCATGCTTTCAAAAATAGTATTGAATCTTTGGCTGCTATGGGTACAACACTCATGGTGTGGCCACCATCATCCCCTGACCTCAACCCTATTGAGAACCTGTGGAGCATCCTTAAAAGGAAGATCTATGAGGGTGGGCGGCAGTATACCTCCAAACAACAGCTCTGGGAGGCAATTCTGGCATCCTCAAATGAGATACAGGCAGAAACTATCCACGGACTTACAAGTTCAATGGATGAGAGGGTTGTTAAGGTGATATCAAAGAAGGGCTCTTATGTTAATATGTAACTTGATCAATAAAGTTCTTTTTTGACTGAAATATCATTTGTTTTTAGAAAAATGACCTATATAATACAAATATAACAATATAACATCCTTTTTCTATACAGTACAACCTGGTGTGCATAATAATTTGGAACACTGTATTTGGAGTAATTTGCAAAAAAATACTGTTGTCGTAATTGGCAGTTTTGTTCAACAAAATCCAGATTATTATGTAATGTAATATAATTGTTAATGATTAAAAAAATCATATTCACTGTTAATGGCATTGAGTATTTAGGAAAAATGAAAATATATATATATATAAAAATAATTCGGAAAAAAAAACAAAAAAAACCCTCTAATTTAGATTGCATTTTTACCTTTAACTTGTGCTCTTTGTTAAAATTGTACTTATTTTTACTTTATTTAGATCTGTGGTTTGAAATTTTCTGTTTTAATTTTAAATTTCAACTTAGTTCATAACTTTTGCACAGTCATAAAAAAGAATTGGTTCAGGATGCATTTCACTGCGTGTTGTACTTGTGTAACTATGCATGTGACAAATAAAGAATCTTGAATCTTTTAGACAGTTTATCTTTGTTTATAATACTTCAGTCTTTTTTGCTATTTTGCACAAATGTCCACATTAATTAACAGTAAAGCTTCAACACAAGCTGACACAGTAATTTATTATTGTCAATATCATTACAGCCAAATTTCAGTTTTACTGCATTTCTTTATAGTTGTAACTATTTAAAGGCAAATAGGCAGTCTCAGCCTAAAGCTTGAGTTAGAACTCCAAATTTAAGCCCAGTGCCTTTATCAAGGGTAATGTAACTACTACGTAACATGTACATGTTTTACTGAAAAAATACTTTATCACAGTGAAATGTCACACTCACTCTTTCACACCCAGTGAGCTTCAGATCAGCTGAGGGGTATGTGAGGAGGAGAAAAATGATGTGTTATGTCTGGCAGCTGCATGAGTTGATGATCATTAAATAGACATTTGGCTACGGGTCAACACTGAGTGTGCAGAGGAAATGTAGGGCAAGATTTGGCTTGTGCATACATGTGACCATAAGCATTTGAGTACACATTCAGCAGCACTCTGGCTGTCAGACTGTAGGGTAGTAGGGCACTATGTGAAATTTGGAGTGGAAGTCAGATTGGCTGTTATCATCCATAAGCCACAGGGAGGACCACCCAAGCACCATGCAGAGGAGCATACACTCAATTATTTGCTGGCAGTAACTGGCAAATACCGTACAGCACGTTATTTCCTCATGTAGAATTTAGACTGGACTCTGGCCCATCTCACTGTACCAGAACAACTAAAATAGCTCTGCATAAGCTGCAAATAATTTCTCCTGGCCTTGCAATAGTCTTGATTTCTGTCACAATAGTCTTACTCTCTTTTGCAATAGTGTGCATTTCTTCGTAATAGCTGTGCATTTTCTCACAATAGTAAGAGCAGTTTATCTTATAACCATCAGCTGGAGATATGAGATATGAAGTTTCAATATAACCTTTGCCAAGTTATATGGAAACAATTTAACCCTAAAAACACTGCCAACAAAGCCACATGCTAAGATACAGGGTTAAGTTATTCTGAGAACTGTTAGTTCAGGGTAAATAAAAACAACCTATTTCTGAGAACATTTTTTTTCTGTCCATGTGTCTTTATAGCTTTGATTCACTGCCACTTTAGGTAGTCACTTTTACACAGGCTCACACACTAAATGCCATCACATACAGTACCACCAGTGTATGGTCATGCTGAAATATGACCCAGCACTGGTGCCAACATTGTAGTCTACACCCATCTCTTGTCTCACCTGGCAGACAGACTCTCATGCTGCTCTACACTTTTCCTTTTCCTCATTCTTTGTTCTGTTTTTGCCTTTTCCTCTTGAGTCATTCATTCTTCAGCAACTCTTGCTTTCTGTGCAGATGCACTATCTCTGTACGTGTGCATATGTGTGTATTAAATGCACACATATTGAAGGAGGCCAAAAGAGACAAGATATCTGGAACCAGAACCAATATCTTGTATACTGCCTAATGCAGAAGGCCTGCTCAGCAGACATTTACATTTAGACATCCCAGAGTATGAGAGTGAAAAGAGGAAAATGTGTAGGGAGAGAATGCACTGTGTACTTGATTAATAGTATATACACATGGGAAACAGACTCAAGGGTTATATACATTAAATAAACTGAGTTACGATCTGATCGTGAACATTTATAACATCGAGTCACTAAGACACACCTGTTTTGTGAAGAACAGCTCCATCTTTCTCTGTCTCTTCTTCTTTTACTGTTTTTATCATGGCCATGCTCTCTGGATCTGTCCCTGTCTTTGTCACACTTTTCCTGCAAAATGATGTCTTCCCAGCCCTTGGCAGTGTTTGTCACTCCAGTGCTGGAGGCCACAGTCCCTGGGATTAAAGATGAGACATCTAAAAGCAGAGCAAAAGAACAGAGTTGCACTACACAGATGACTAAAGAGGACCATAAACAGCAGCAGCTGCCAACTGCATCAGTTTTACATCCTTGACAATATAAAGTAATCATCCACAAGGCACTGTATTCAGAGCAGCACCTGCCACCACGTAATGGCATTGTTTTCTGTCAAAAACTTTCTTACATAAAACGTTGTGCTGAAGACAATCAAAAGTTTCCAAATTACATATTTTTTGTTGTCAGTTTTCCTATACCCATGAAATATAAAGGAAATATAGTGGAATAATTAAATTCCCGTAATGGTTAACTCCACTCGAGGAATCCATTATCATCCATTATTATCCTGGAATATCCAGGAGCATCAAATACAGGCTGATTATGATTTTATAAAACAGTTATAAAACAACATGAATCCTGGGCTTATACATAGATATTTTTACCTGTTAAAAATCGGTATTGTGAAGTTGAGGGATCATCACACTCTTTACCGTGACAACTGAAAAGCAAAATTAACAAATATTGTGTGAATATAATGTCAGCTCATGCATAACACTGTATCTCAACATGCCATACAGAAAAAAGTAAACTGCAAAGCTATACTGTTAGTGCTTGTGTCGCAGTTGACACATGATGCATTGATGATTTAGAGGTGTTTTATTCTTTTATACACATTTTTTACTACTTCTGAACTCTCTTCATAACTCTTCCTAATTCTATTACTGACAGACTAGACTAGACTATTGTCATTGAACTTCAACACTTATAGACAGTTATTTAAAGAAGCCCCAAAACAAATGGGGGAAGCAAACAAAGTTACAGATGAATCTATCAGTGAAAAAGAAGTGGACTGGTCTGTAACACGATCAAAGCACTTCCAAATGCACAGCTGTGTTTTTCAAGTGTTTGAAGTGACTGGCTCATTGTCAAGGCACAGTGTGAGCTCGCCAACCCATGAGGAGTTCATGGAGGGCATGTTACTAAAACTATCTGGAGCTTCTGCCCATCCACGTGGCCTGGCCCAACACCCCAATTGAAAACTTCCGAGTGGGCTGCAGGTGAATTGGGTGTGTATGAAGCTCATCCAATGGTGTGCTGTCCACCAGGTGTGACTCCAAATACACCGCACCATAAATCCTGCAGTTAGCAGATCCATCATTCCTGGTGCTATGCCAGCACTGGCCAGTCTAGAACGTTTATTCTGGTCTAATAGAGACACGGAATAGCAGAGGGCCTTGTTTGTGAATGGAGATTGAATAACTGAATAGAAGTGTGAGTCTGGGTGAGTAAGCATGTGTCTGCTGGCAGGGCTGTAACAGGGGGATAGTAACTGTGTGTTTAATGGGTCATCAAAGCGCTCTGCATACTCAGTTCTCACACCTTGTGGTCTCTGGGTATCATCAGCATAAACACTGATGACAGTAACTTCATCTAAAATGCAACACGAGTGCCTTTAATGGCCATTAATATATATTAGGGCTCTGAGAGAGAGTAGTCTGGCCGCCTTGCTACATTATAGGATAATTAATGCAAAGATCAGTGAGTCAAAATCATTGGCAGTGGCAACTGTAACATTTTTAGGTAGTATAACCATCAATATTGTTCTATTGATTTTCATGATTTACAGAAAGATATATATAAATTGACTTGACATTCAGTTTGGACCATATTACAACACTCAGATATAAAATAAGGAATGCAACCAAATAAACTCAATTACATAACTCAAAGAGAGCTATTAAACTAATCTCAAACTCAAATATGCTTTAATTGATTTATATTTTTAACTTTGTGCTTCAATAATAGTTTGTTGAGTGAATTCCTCTCGTGGCATTGGATAACAGACCTATTACAGAGTGTCATAGAATTAAGTATTACAGTTTACAGTTTATGGTGTCACATTATGCTGAACTTGTCTGTCTGTCAAATTATCTCTCACCAAAATTTGGCCACAGTTGTATAATAACTGATCCAATGTCCCAGTTTCTATCTGGAGCTCTTCACCTAACCAATCACACTGCATAAAAGTAATCCAACAAAAAAAAGTGCTCTACATGTCCCAAAAAAACTTCTTTTTTTTAACTAGCTTGGTTGAATTTGCCACAAGTAATTATCATACTGCTCATCCTGTGTCTATCTGAAAATGGCTAATGTTTCACTCAGACACTCTGACCAATATCTTAAATTTGGACTGGAGTATTACATATAGTATACATATAGTATGTTACATATTGTTCCTTTAGGAGTTTTAGCTGCTTCTTCTTGTTCAGTAGTGGATCTAACACTAATGATTGTGCTGAGTTTTTCTTTTTGTGTGACAAATGCATTAGATTTAGAGTTTGACTGTATATGAAAGTGTTAAACACTGTTCAGTTGCAGCATAGTACTATTAATCTCCCTATAAAGGCATATCATTGAGAAATTTACTCAACTCTTGTTCAAATACTAAATATGGATAGTGGGAGCCCTGTGGGCCTTTGGCCCTCCACACAGCATAGGAAGCCAGGACCTAGATCATGCCAGAAATACCTGCTGTTCCTAATATCCCCAAGAGAAAGGCTGAGCAACAACAGTGAGGAAGGGACTGTATCTGTATAAACTGTGCACATGTGTGTGTTACAAAAATGTTAAAAAGGAAATGATTCATAAATCGTATGGGAGATGGCTGGCATAGGAACAGTAAGTCCCTGAAGGATGTGAGGATTTGGCAGATGGACTGAGATGTGAGAAAACCCAACTTTTAGGACCAAGTACAGAGTGAAAGCAGGCACACATAGACACAGCAAATTAGGAGAAAAGGGAAAGAGTAGGACTGAGAAAAGTGAAAAAAAAAAGAGGGGACAGGAAGTTAGAGAGACAGACAAACAGAGAGATGGATTGAGACAACTGGATACAGACAACATCCAAGGGAAACAAGCTGAGCAGCAAACAAAACTGGAGTGGAGCTGAATTCAGGGCTATGTAAGAAAATGCAGAAGAGCCTGCATTGCAACGTGGCCCACTTGTGATCTAAGTGGTGTAAATCATAGCTGAAATGTGGGAGTTTGCAGACAGGTTGTGACATAGATCGGAAGAAGGGAGAGGGAGATTCTTTGGATACTGATAAACAGGAGACTGGAGGCACAAACAAGGTTGCTGTCTTTCTTTCTACCTTATTTGGCCATTGGTCCAGCTGCAAGATCAGCAACAGCACAGTGATAAAACAGACTCAGCTCTGAATGAAAAAGAGTAATGTCAGAAAACATAAATATGGCTTTACTTTCTATTTCAAATAAGGGCCACTAGATCTCAGAAATAGGAACAGCATTTTTGTTTTAAGCATAAATGCAAATGCAATTTCGAGAATCTACACTTTTTTGTCCTTTTCCTCATATTTGCTGAATATGTTTCTCACCTCTCAGAAAAAAAGAGTATTGTTTTCCTGGCATAACCTCCATCCAACCTGCAATCTCCTCTGGTCATATATCGCGACCACAACATATAGAATTCTTTGGTACCATCCATACAGAACGACAGACTCACCTGTCTAAAGTAGTAGCTGGGGAGAGAGGGGGGGGTCCTCGACGGTAAAGGAAAGCTACATGGAAAAAAAAGAAAAAGTCATGTTGACTATTTAGATTCTTGACAGTGAAAATGTTTATCTGATTTCATAAGAAAATATTTCAGGATTTCAAATAATGCAACTGCACCCAAGCTGAAAATGTAAACCTGTTGAAGGAACTTAGATAACTACTTGATGCTCTTCAAAATTAATTAATCCAGATAAATCTGTGCCTCTAGTCCATACATGACACGATGTGATTCTACATAATTATGGTCCACAAATATTAATAGCTCAGTGGCTAGAACAGTTGTCTTCAAACCTGAGGGTAAGTGGTTCGATTCCCAATCCCGCCAGGCTACATGTCTAGGTGCCCTTGGACAAGACACTGAAACCCTGTACTAGCGCTAATATGTACTGTCTGGCAGCTGTCCAAACAACAATTGATCAAAAAAGTATCAATTATTATTATTAAATGAAAAAGCCAAAAATATAGAAACACTTCTTAATATAATGTACCTCAGTATGCCTCAAGCACTATGACCTATACATATAGTAGAATCATCACCTTTCTGACAGTTTCAACAAGAACTGAGAAATTATAACCTTTTAAAAGTAGAATTCAAGACAGAGCTGCTGTACTGGATTACATTACAATGTCCAGGTGTATCTAAAATGGAGTGTATATTCCTTTGAAGAGTCAAGGCACAACATTCACATCTGGTTACCATCCCCTTCTTTCCATAAAGACCCCTACGTGAGAGTGGCTCAGAGCAGTTTTCAACAACACAAGGAACACACAAAGTGGGTGAAACAAGAGAAATAATAAGAGCTGTTGGAACTTCAAGCTTGAAAATAAAAAAGCGCACTGGGCTCCCCTGCTTTGTGAATGAAATGTAGAACATCTTCCTTCCCTTTCAACACTCGTCCCAGAGAGTTGAGAGGGCCTGATCTGCTCACTATGGCAGATTGACCCAGCAAGGCTTTTGACACTTCAGACACATGGACGCCCAAAGACAAAGACATATATACACACATAAACTTCCAACAGCCCAAAAGCCTGAAGTATACTTCAGATGTCCTTAAGGCAAAAATAACCTAAAAGACAGTGGTATGATTGTTCAGGAACATGGAAACCCCAGAGAGGATACATGACAATAGATGAAGTATTCAAGAAAATGTTTAAACACTAGAACATACATTCACATTTGCACACAGAAATGCTGTGTAGTGTGTACTGCATAACAAACAGACACACATGCACATACAGTCAACACGAGCTTGTCTGCACACATGCTATCAATATTAGTGTGAGTGAGTAATTGTTTTTACCTGTGGTGATCCCAAGTGACTGTTTGATGAGGGCTGGAGTTCCATGCTTGGCAGCATATGAGAGAGCTAATAGCTGAGGGCTAATTGCTGTTGATTGTGCTTGCATGGCTTTCTCTCTCTCATGTTAATGTTTCACTTAGCTACGGGCTGGAGGGATTAGATGCAGTTGATATTTTACATCAGAGCACATGCTGCTGTTCTGCACTACAGTAGAGGCCTGAGTTTTCTTTGCTTAGTTAAAGGCTACCGTCTCTCACTCTCTCAAATGCAGAAATGTGTGTTTTCAACAAGTTGCCGTGACAGTGACCTGTAATTGCCCTGCCACATGCAAAAAACTTAATAATTAGCTGCTGGTCAAATGTTTCCAGAAACAATGTCTTTCTCAATGTGTAAAGTTATACGGGGAGCAGAAATTATGATTGTTTTGATTCTCTTATTATTTAATTGTTAAGTACTGACATTCAATTCAAATGACGCCTGCAACAAGAGTAGTATTACTCATCAATAGCTCTGATCCAAGGGCATCTGTTAATAGTATGGTCATTTCACATCTGGCCAGCTATCTTCAGTCAATGTATCAATGCCAAATGAAAGGGCAGTCACATACAAGCTTTGCTGCTGCTACACTCACTGTAGTCACCTACTAACCAGCTGTAGATGGCATCAGCTGCAGCACAGAGCAGCAGACAGTCATTCCTTAGTTGTGTGCTGTGCTGCACTAATAGATAACAAAAGTTCAACACTCCAATGACACAATTCCACTCTAAAATGTGCACCTATTGAACATACCTGGCATTGAATGTGACTTCACTGAAAAACACGGAAAAAATGAAAACAGCTCTTTCCTTCCCTCTGCTCCATTCCCTTGGGTTGGTCTGTTCAGCACATTTCTCATGTCACAATCTGCTAGGCCAGCAGTTTTTTTTTACCAAGGGCTATTTTTGTCATGTTACACATTTACATCACAAAAAATGCAGGGCATCTAACTTAAAGAAGAGTGAATAGTCTAGATAAAAGCTACACAAATACACTTCAAAGCTGGAGTTGACTGGTCAAAGCTGCAGTCCGCAGGATGTTGGATATTTTGGTTGTATTAGCAACTCTGGCATGTTTGCCAGGCATTATATGGCTCACAGGGGGATGTGTGAGGGGTAAGAAAGGGGTCTAAGCCCGTGTTTCTATTTTAGAACTTTTGAAGATGCGCTCAGCTGTGTGCGCGAGCCAGGGAGCCTTCCAGGATTTCTGTCTGATTCACTTCAAAGACCAACAGGAAGTCTAAAGACTGACAGCAGTCTGTAGTGCCTGGATGGCACAACAGACAACATACTGTGTATCCATACAGGATTGTCGTCTGTAGTACATATAGGAAAACATACCAACAAACCATACAATGATTTTAAATGCATGGAAGCACGCACTTGTACACATGCTCACCAATGTTCACCTCTGTCCTTCAACTCCACAGGATTATTTATTATGACACGTTTTGCAGCTTCACAAACACACACACACGGTCAGACTGCCATTAGTCATTTGTGCAGCTGCATGATGCAGCATGATGTGGCCCACAGGGGTTTCTCCTGGGGCCCTTTGCACCTGAAATCTCTGTATTCCTGCACACATACACACACATACCCCACAGTGTCAAATTAGAATGGCAATGTGGAAGGATGTTTGCCTATTAAGTGTAGATATATTGTCAATAAGCGTGTATATAAATACTGGTATTTCCCAGTGGTATGGTGACTTACGTGGTGGAGAGCTATATGCGAAGAGAAAACTGAAATTGGATGGAAAGGTTGGATGATAAGAAGTAATTCTATCTTCCTCAGAGGACATCTCAGTGACCACCTGAAATGTGAACACAGATATTAATAGCTTCGGTGACTGTGTCTTTGTCTGCGATTCTATTACTCACACTACCTGAGTATTGCTTCCATCATCACTGGGACATTGGTGTCTTTCCACTCCTCTGCTGGATCCAGATTGTCCTCCAATCACATCAACCAAAGGACTTGACTCTCTGTTGATCAGGTAATATAAAGACTCACAAATATACAAATACATTACATCCATGCAAAATTAGCTACTTGACAGAAGGCTAAGATAGCAGGTAGCAGGCCCCTTTTCATACTCAACTTAAACAATATGCACACTTAGATTTAATGTGTACATGTAAATGATGTAACATTTTTATAACAGCGCATTAGTTTGTCCTAATCTCACTCCCATGTCCCTATAACAACCCCCTACAGGTCCATTAACGCATTAACCCTCCTTATCTGGGTCATCTCGCCTTCTTAACAAAACAGTCCTTTACAGTTCTAAACCCCTCCACCCCCTCCCCAATGGAGCATGCACACACACACACACACACACACACACACACACACAGATGGGCCACTAACCTCTTTCTGTCACTAGGATTTAATCAGCAGTAGAGGAAAAGCATACAGAAAAAATGGAATAACAACTACAAGTAATGGAAACTCAATAGCAAAATGCTTGGAGCTCCTTAATGTCTCTTTTGCTCACTACAATTTTGAAATACACACCAAATAAAAACATTAACATAATAGCTAGAAAAGAGATGTATATTCTGATACATCATGAATTCAAAATAAGGGATGGCTTAAGCAAACATCACATTTTCAGACTCACTGTTGATGGTTGAATCAAAGCCCTACTGACTGAACACACATCACATCATCTACTGGATGTATTTGTCTCTGACATACTATAGTATGACTTGCTGGTTTCCCTCCAGTCGATCTGTGTCACACAGAGATAGGAAGATGCACAGTGCCACATAGTGCTGTGATCCCCACGACCTCCCCAAAGGGGAACTGCGTTGATGTATGGGAGCATCACCAAAGGACGAATCTTTAATAAAGTGTCCAGTACTGCCAGTCAGCATCAGCTGACAGTCAGGACCACCGATGGGCATTGTCAAAGATGTTTTGTAGACTGTTGTGTGTGGGCAAAAGTACTCAAAGACATAAAGTACAGCACCT
Source organism: Sandelia bainsii (assembly GCA_032362345.1). NCBI lineage: Eukaryota > Metazoa > Chordata > Actinopteri > Anabantiformes > Anabantidae > Sandelia > Sandelia bainsii. The sequence goes on along the minus strand of JAUMHL010000021.1, from coordinate 6,230,698 downwards.
GGTGCAAAAATAGAACTAACTGGGATTAAATGTTTTTTTCTTAACATGTCAAGCATCTGCTGCTCATGAGCATATACATAAATGATGGGAGACTGTAACTGGGTTGCAAATCACCATGAGGCCCAGTGTAACAGCCCTGTCTTCCATAAGGTTTAGCCTGCTCTGCTGCTCAATGCTTCCCCTTAAATGCTTCTCGTGAATGTGAAGAGACTGAAAATATAGCAGCTTGGCAACATAATGCTGACCCATTTAAGTTAAGAAGGGTCTGACTTATACTAACTAACAAACTACATTTGTTATAGTTAAGTTTAATTCATGTAGACAGCAGAATGGCCTGAGTGTTATACTGTGAGTATTTTAATGTTGCAGCTGGTCTTGGTTATATTAATTTAAATATTTACTTTCATCTAATCCAACAATGCATCATCTTTTATTAGCTGATTATAACTAACTGATTATTAGAACAAATTATTTCATAGTATTGTGTGTTTACACCAGTTCTATGGAAATTCACTTTAGTGTGTTTACTTCAACACTCTGGAATCCCTTGCCAATACAACCATAATATGTTGAGCCCATCTTAGTATCACAGAAAACAGATGGCACCAGCCAGGCAGTTGTTGTGCCACAAACAGAAAGAGCCAGCTGCCAGTTTCTCCAGACTTGGTGCTCCAAGCTACAGCAGGTGTTGGCATATGGGGTGAAGAACTGAGGACACAGACAATGACAGTAGATAAGAGACATTGTGTTACCAACCTGGAAGCTAGCGTGAAAGAGCCGGCTGAGGAAAAGTAAGCACAACCAAGCTCTTCTTCTCCATGTCTGTTGTGCCCCTTCTGGACCTGCGTGGAATAACAACTTCTCACTCTTTCTGTGCTCTCTAATCTAGTCATAATTTATTTCAAGTTCAAATTAAAACAAGAGATAAGTGACTCATGACTAGCCAAGACAGAGTGTTTGCCTCATGACTCAAGACGTACGACTAAATCACATTAATAATATCTTGTCTTACACTGAGTTTTGCATTAGCTGCACGGAGTTTTGTCTGTTTCTTACAGTAGGTGTTCCAACTTTTCTCGTCAAACCCATAGTTAAAGTAATCTGAGATGTCAGCACCTTAAAGTAAAACACAAAATGCTAATGAACAAGTCTGCATATAATCAGTTGCAATGAGTTTACATAGAAGGAAAACTGTGGAAAAAATTACCAACATCTACAAGCTTGAATATCACAACTTACCAGCTTTCATCCAGGGCTTTTCCTCTATAGACTCTACATTTACTTTCTGGACTGGCATTTCTTGAATATTATCCACTGTCTCCATGTCTGATTCCTTTGCAGGACTAACTGTAAAAATTTGACAAGATTCATGGTGTCAGAGACAGCTTGTAACTCATAGTTGTATATTTATAATTTCCATGGGATACTCTTTTTAAACTGAGATGAAGTGCAATAATAAAGCCGACACTCTAAGTGAAGAGATCAGACAATGATGAAGTCTTCTGTTGTGTTGTGTTGTGTTGCCATCTGTTAAAGGTGTGCTAGAATACACACTTACCAATGCAAGGCAAACTCCTTTCAGCATAATATTTCATGTGCACAGGGGAGTGCTCAGAGCTGCTAGAAAACAAAAAGCATATTACCTTGTCATCATAACAATAACTAGAACTCTGGCATGACCGGTGATAACCTAATTTCAAATGGAGCCTCCACATACAACACTAATATATCACAAACAATGAAAATACCTCAAAGATGTATTTTGATAGAAGTGGGTTCCTGACAAATTATACACATTCATATTATGCCCCACTGGCAAACAAATGCAATAAAAGCCTGAAAAAAAACTACATTATTTTGTCAAATGATGGATAGTAAGTAAAGTTAGTTCTAAAGTTCTTTTTAATACAAATGACCTCTTGGTGACTCAAAAATCATTGTATTCATCAGTGCTGCTATTGCCACTGTCTTCATCATCTTTAACAGCTTTCAAATTACTCCATAAAACTGAAGAAACATAGAGAAATAACAATAACAACCACGTTATGTCAAAATGGTTATTATGGCAGATGCTTTGACAAAAATACACAATAATGAGAACTGCATCTAAAATGCAGCTATTTTTTTTACCTATTTTAGGTCCAGCTGCTGGCTAAGTTCCCACCTAGCACATTCCTTGGAGAATTACAATATACTTATTGCTGAGTGAGTTATTATAAAAATACTGTATCTATTCCAGTCACCCAACAACAATGATGCCTAACTGTTACATTACACTTATGTTACACTTACACATTCAAGTCACAAGCGACTAAACTAAAAAAAAACAAGGATGATGAAGCTTTGATGTGTGTTACAGTAAATTACAGTAATTGGCAGATGATTCTATATTTACTCCAACCCAAAGAGGCTGGAGAAAGAAGGCGACAGATATGTCAATGCTCCAGCCTGTGTCTGCTTACATCTCACTCCTCAGCAAATAAACACTGCTCACCTGGTAGCAGATTTAATGAGCATCAAAATACATCTTAATGTCCCATTTGACTGGCTGCACACAGTGCCATCACACACCTATTGTGCACCTCTAATGATCACTGTTATTATTGGACTGTGAAAAGTGTGTTAGCTATAACTGAATGCTTCATTACTCTAATGCAGTTGGTTCTTATTGTAAATGAGCATGCCACAACAGTCCATTCTGATTTTGTTCACCACACACTTCCTTTAATAGGCTGTCAAACCCAAACCTTAAAAGTATGCATCAAAATAAGATTGGTATTATCCATGTTTCTTGAAATAACTGTAATGGCAATTTCATATAGTTATTATTTCATCATAGTTATGGAAAGGAAAGACACCTATAGGCCTAATCTAAATGGTGACGTATTGTATAACATCATTTGTTGCAAGTATGCATGCTAAAATAGTTCTACCATGGAAACAAATACAGTAGGACCATAGGCATTTGTAAGACACATAATATACAGTATATACTGTACATAGGTCACCTACATACATACCTGGATGGGCTTTGAGCTTTTTTGTTTTCCTCCTCCCTGTCATCTGTGGTGTACATGTCATAAATCACTGGAACAAACAAGAACATGTAACTCCGTTAAGACCAATCTAAATCAACTTAACGTTAGTTTAATTTCACACTTGAGAAACTCAGTGGCTGTGAGCTACGATTTCTTTAGTTATTCTTTAACGTTAACCACATTAACGTTAACATAGTCTGTTCAAACTTACACTGATAAATATTTTTCTCTTCGTCATCTTCAACAACTTTTGAGTCCGACTCCGAAATCATTTTATGTTTCTATTTCAATATCATATGTAGTTTCAAATCAAGTTTTTAATAAATATAGCTATAACGGAACTCAAAACTATAGCTACACGTCGTGAAGAACAGGAATGTCAGACACTTAGCAGATAATTATTAGTCGATGTGCTCCTGTTCCTGTCGGTACAAATGTCTGTTTAACTGGTTTCTATTGAGGACTGTAACCAAGTGTAAGCTCGTGCCGCATGAAGGCTTGTCATTGGTCAAAAACCGTCTCGTGCTGGGTTCACCAACTGTAATTAGCTTAACCACCAATATCAAGTGTGGCTTTTGCTACATATAGACAGAGTATTTATATTTTTAAGAATTCAGTTTACTCAGTAAGTTTCATTTATTTCCCTTTTTAAACAAAAAACTTTCAAAAATGTATCGATAACTCTATAACGTGAGTACTTCCTTACTATCTCTCCTGCCAGTTGTTCTCTGGATGCTGCTTATTGCCATAGCAACGAGTTGACTGTTGGGTGACGTTTTTATTCTGCGACGTGCCATTGCCACGTCACCTTTAGGAGACTCGTGTGTTTGTTTTGTTGGACCTACTATAGTGTAGCTGAAATCTCTGATGTGTCTTTGATTCCGCTGCATTTAGCTGACACCGATAACTGGCGACATGGTGACGACGGAGGATTTTACACATTTTCCGATCCAGATGTGGCAGAAGGTGCTGTCGAAAGTAAAGAAAGCTGTTGTTTTTATGGATGACAGGTGTGCAGAGTCTCTCCACTGGAACGGGGGTGCTGGCGCCTTGTTGGAGGCAGGAGCCAGAAATGTAAAGCAGTTTTCGAGCTTCGAATCCGGCGGTGTGGGTGAACCAAAAGCCGTGTTTGTGGTGAGCACTTTGTTGAAAGGAAGGACAGTCGACATCCTTAAAGACATCATATCTCTCAGTAACTTCCAGTACTGTGTTGTCTTCACCACTGTTTCTCACTCCGTACACCTGCTCGCCAACAATGTCACGACAGAAATGGAGGGAAACCCTGTATTTGAGCAGTTTGAAGAAAAGCTGTGCGAATGGATGGGAAACATGAACTACACGGCTGAAGTCATACATGTGCCAGTTGTTTTCGCCCCTGTGTCACAGCAGCTGCTCCTCACACCTACGTTTGCACACCTGTTTCCCCTGCTCTCACCTGATCTGGAAACAATAAATGCAAAAAGACCAGAGAAGAAGAAATATGGAAGTCTAATTGATATAGATGTGCACTCCCTCCCTGTTGAACTGCAAATTGAAATCAAATCTTTGGCCTCAGCTTTAAATGCAATGTTCGAAGCCACAAACACCAGAGAAGAGAGCTTTGCTGTGGGTCCCATGAGTCGCATCATAGCGGGGGAACTGACCAATCACCCCCAAGCCAAAAACAGAAGAAAGACAGCCCCTAATAAAGCATCAATCATCTTTGTAGATCGGACAATGGATCTTACAGGTGAATTATGCTCTCCAATCATTCAGCATGCTGTAGAATTCTTGAAACACATCACAGCAAATACAAGTTTTATTTAGTATAGTTCAGTATAATACAAATGCATATGTTTACAGTCCCCTAAAGAAATTTCCATGTTCTAATGCTTTTGCTCGCCTAAAATTTGGGTCATCTGAAGCACAAGATGCTATTTTTTTGTATTGTTTAGCGTATTACTGTGTATAAAGCATCAAATAAATGCAAAAATTCTATTGCAATACTGCACACTGAATAAATATTTGTTCTTTTTCATTTCCCACTTCATAATTTTCAGGAGCCGTCGGTCACCATGGTGATAATCTGGTGGAGAAGATTCTAACTGTGCTCAAACCCTTACATGGTCATGTGACGGATGTACAAGTGGACATGCTGGAGCTCTCAAGTCTGCAGCGCACCCCTCACTCCGAGACCACCTTGGCCCCTGGCTGTCTCGCACAGACGCAGTGAGTCCATAACGGACAATAGTTTTAATCCTAGTTGCAGCTACTCATGTTAAATGTATAGATACAGCAGTTACTGTCAGTGTCACCCATTACGCAGAAAACATAAGTGATTATCAAGAAAAAAACAGTTAGGATAATGGATGGTTAGATGCATGTGTTTATGTTGTGCATGCAGGTAGATGACATAAGACAAGTAAATGAAAAAAAAATTTAATTATAAGTGCTAGGTTTATACTTTATTTTATTTAAGATCATCACTTTTACACCTGTTTGTCTTGCAAGCTAAGACCCCACTTTTTAATCTGTTTCACTGGGTGTTGCTGCAAGATATGTGCATATCTGGAGCTGACAGAACCAGTGAGTTTTCTTTCTTTACTCCAGTGATAATTCCAGCCACAGCTGCGTATAGTTTTGAAATTATTCATTGATTCTTCCATTGTTATTACTAGAGATATAACTTGTATGGTAACAGGGATATCTTTCACTCTAGTTTATTGTAATTAAAGAACTGCCTTTGCCACATATTGGAGAGCACATAATATCCCTATATCTGTTGTAATTTCAGCTAAAAGCAAACACTCTGTCTTGGCTAGTCTCACTTCCTGTCACTGATTTTATGTGTGATGGGCTATGTGTACTTGGATACAGGAGTGCCTTTCTTACACTTAATCATATTCACTTAATCACTTTCAAGTGACTCAGAAAGAACCATTCAAGCAGTTTATGAGCTCTTTAAAAAAGATTAACAAAGAGGTCTTAGGTTTGAAATACTACAGCGGGCCTGTTAGCATGTTCTCTCTGTGCTTGTGTGTTTCTTCTACATATGTCATTTTTTTCCCAAAACCAAGCAGGTTAGATCAACTGCAGCCTTTATATAATAACAGTTATTTTTCCCATAATATTTTTGTCTGTTACAAAATAATCTTCTGTAATTTGTCAGTAGCTAAAGTATCATTTCATTACACAGCAACAATATGCATATACACAATATACATCACATAATTTTCTCATCTGTTCAAACGCATTTGTGCACAAACACACACTCACCAGCCAGAACCACCCCACCACCCCCACCCCACTGTGTGGTTTGAGTGACACATGACCAGCATTAGGTGCCAGTGGTTAAGTGAAGCTTGCCTGTAGTCCTGGCTGTGCAGATGCACGTGTTAGGCGCCTGCGGTGGGGCTGTTGTACATGGCAGGGATTAGACCTACATCATGTGTTCCACTCCTGTTTTGCCTCTTCATGTGGTTGCAGGAGGAAAAGACATTGACTGAGAAGAAGCGTTTTGTGGCTCGAGCTGTCACGCAGAATGCTTGGAGTTCATGAACAGGCTTATACATACACTGAATGCAACAGGGATTGTTCTGAACTAGGTGGGAGGTTCTGTTATAGTGGAACCAGGCTTAGATCTTTGTAGTCACTGCTGTTTAGACAGCGTGTACTGTAGCAGATAATGTGAACACAGCAGGGTCAGGTTGCACCAACCCTCAGATGCATGGCTCAAGTCTGTGATACGTCAACCAGATTCTTACAGGACACCCACAGATTCATGTCTCTAGTCACTGTAGCTGTTCTGAATATCTCAGTTGCACAAACACAGCTGAGTCTCTCTGTAGATAAATGAAATGTTTTACTGCACAATTCTTTGCCATATGCTGCATTAACACGCTCACCTTTTTACCCCTTTTGCATAAGAAAGGGTTAAGCGTTTGACGGTAACTAAGGGAGGGATCAGTGCTTCAGTACCTTCCACTAAATATGACAAGAGTCTGTCCAAACAGCTTATTTTACAATATCTAGATGACAGATTCAGATATTGTGCACAAGTTTTAGCCAATGCCAAGACACAAACTGATAGCTGAAAGTAATAAGCAATACAGAGAGGGATGTGTTTGAATGGAGTATGTGTCTGATCAGGGCCAGCAGGATCAGCAGTAGTGTTATTGCCTGTGCTGTCTCTGAGCAGATGGCCCAATTGAGCCTTATCGCAGATGTCTAGGAGATTGCTGCTGAGGCACAGCAAGAAAGAAGCAGAGAGTTCCCACTTTATTTAACTGCCTTCAAGTGCACAGCTCACCAAAGGCAAATGTTTATGTCAGTCATTTTAATGTTCAAGACACTGTTCTACTGATACATATACTTCTTTTAAGCATTGATTTGTTGGAGACACAAAAGTGCACTTTTCTAAAAGGGATTGTTTCCTTTGCATGAAGTGAGCTGTGAAAAGCACTAAACCCTTCTGGCTCTGTGGGGTTTGACTGTCCCATCCCACTGGATGCTTATGCACCTATGATTTGCTGAGCTATTTTTAGTGTAAATCCACAGTGTATTTTGATTGATTTGGTTGTGTAGACCAGCTCAAGCCTTTAAATATTAGGTGTGGACCTAATTTGGACTCTTTTGTATGATATTTCCCTCAGTAATTCCAGGATATTTTTATAGATTACTGTGTCTTAAACATTCTGTGGGTGGTTGTTGATTCAAGTTCTCCCAGCAAGACCCCACACTTACTTTGTGATTACTGTCATATTGTCTTATATAACCTGGTGTGAATTTTCCATATTCCACAACCTGACTTTCATTCTGTTGTTTTAGAGATCATACCAGAGAGAAAATATATTATAGACACACACATTTTGCCTGCGAGGTTTTTTGTTGCTCCACTCTTTTTCTGCCTTTAAACAGTGCCACAATGCACAGTTTGCTGTATATAGAAGGATGTTGAGTGAAAGTGGCAGTGGAAGAGTTGTTTTGTGTGTCTGTGTATATAAGGTTGTGGTCAGGTACCTTCCAGCCCAAGTCTGCACAGCCCTTTTGATCCTGAGTAGGTCATATGAACCCTGTTGGCAGAGGGCACCAAGTTTCCCTCAATCTCAAACTGAACCCTGCACCCCCGTCATCTGGCCGTCTTGGACCTTGATCCTGTGGTGGGAAGTGTATGCATGTAGGCAGAGACGAGTACGGGTGGCCAAGCTCTGCCTCGGTAGCTGCTGTGCTTGAGCCAGGCAGAGTAACCAACCGCACCCTGCCATGAGAAAACACTGTGAAGCTGCCATCTCCTCAGTTCTGCCCAGCAGATCCAGCTTTGGGCAACATCAGGAAGGAGGGAAAACACCTATTTCTGTCTCAGCTGGGAAATATGAGCATGAATAAAAAGCTAAGTGGAGTTCAAGCTATTTGAGAAAAGTAACAACAAAAGCAGAGATAGTAGAGTGTGGAGAGGATGGAGCAAATGACAGACGGAGTACAACTGAGTACAGCTAACCCTGTTTTTACCCCACCAAGAATAAAGAATGAGAATGTGAAAACTGGCCACATTCCTTCTATGGTGGTTCCTTGTAGGGTAGAGATTGTTTGGCTATTCTATACTTAGATGGTGAACAGTGGCACAAACAGTTGAATATAGAAGTGATTTGTAGGCTAAACAACTGCTCTACTCCGTCATTATGTTCAGTATGGTATGAGTTCCCATACAAGCCTGGCCGTTAAATATGTTTTCAGAATTAGAAAAGGCACAACCACTGTTGAGCAGTGGTGTGTTAACATATTGATCCTGGGAAAACACTGTATCATGATGAAAACTTAATTTTAACATTAACTGGTTTCCATGTGCCACTCTCACCCTAGCTGATTCTGCACCTTATGATAAATGTTACAGGCAGTACAGTAGCTTTTTCATTTTAAGAATTAAACCAGCCATTTTTAAGTAAGAGTCCATTTAGCTTTATTTTTATGACTACACAAAAAATAGTCACAATTAAATTTGCAAGCTTTTACTTGTGTTGAAAAAAAGGCCATTTTCACCTTTCCTTCTGACTTTCATCTAATAATTTTTATCAGACTACATTAAAGCTTGATGGTGGCAGTGATTGGAGGAGATGCAGGGATTTAGCCATATCTTCAATGTGCTGACATGTTCCCTGGTCCATCTCTGATGTTCTGTCTCTGTTTCTTCCACCACCTCTCATAGGTTTCTCTTCCGATGTAGAGCGGACCCTCTCTTGCAGCCAACAGTGCATCAATCACATACAGTAGATTACTAGCACCTGAACGACTTGTACTCTGTGTTCCCACCAACGCTGAGATAACATAACCTGTAGTGTGTGTGTGTGTGTGTGTGTGCATGTACACGCATTAATTCAGTGAGACAAATGGCAGTTTATATCCTCTATCCTTCATTCCTTCAAAGAGCCCCTACTTCTTAAAGTGGTAAAGTTTCCAAGATGCATGAAGGGAGTAAGCGACTCCTACATCATTTTATAATTTTAGAAGTAATTAACATTATTTATCAGTTGGATTCAGTCAACATCATATTTCATAATTTCATATGTTACTGTTTTTAAGTAAATGCCACTGAGCTCATGTTATGTATGTGTTAGTGTGTGTGTTTTTTTTCTTCATTCATAGTGTGTTCCTCCCCTCCTCTACTCACTTCCTGCAGAACTAACCTCCCTCTTTTTTTCTCCATAAATCTGCTGGGTCATAGGACATACAGACACTCAAGGCCAGGTTTTGGTTTTGGTTGACTCCTCTCTCCTCGCTAATGTTATGTCCTGTGCTGACATAGGGATGTTTACAGGAAACCCACAGTGTTTTTTGCCCCATTAAATATACTTCATAAATTAAGTCACCTAAGAATGGTGCAGACCTTGCACAAATTTTGGAAAAAACAGATTATCTTAGTCATCTGCACTGGGAAATACATTACAAACATGATGTTTCTCACCTGGCTGAGGACGATATGATATCATGCGATTCAGTTCAGTTCAAATAAAAAGAGCTTTATTAATATGAGGGTAAACTGCTTTGCTTTGTTACAGTGTAAAAGAAAAGGGAAAGAACCACACTAACATAAATAACTTCAACATCTTTCAACAATATGTGAAATTAAAAATGTAAAATTACAAAGTAAAGGCAACCAGATCACCTGTTTTAAATAGAAATATAGATGAATAATGGTACTATAATGAAAAAATAATGTAATAAAGAGATAAAATTTAAAGATAAAAAAAGATTTAAGAAATTGCATGTTTTCCCATAAATGTGCAAAACAACTGGGATGGTTTTTTTTAGCCCTCAGTAGTGTCTGTATCCTCCTTTCAGCTGCATATGGTCATCATAACCTCAAAGCAGTGTGGTGGGGCAGACTTCCTGTTGTGGTAAAATCCAAGGCAAATAAAACCTGCTAAACACTTGCTGCTTCTCACTAAGCCTATTGCTAGTAAAACGACAACACTCAGAAAGACTTTGAATATGGACTTCAATCTGAAACTATTCAGTAGATGTTAGGAGGAGGAGATATTACACTTGGTGGGATTTTGCAAAGCCTTCCCCATCCCCAGTACAAATTATGTAATTACTGTATCTATCCACCAAGAGAATAGATCATATTTATCAATGAGATTTCTGTCACCACATCAATAGAGTGCAGTTTGATTTCACCTCATTTTATTGCTCCAAGTTTTCAGAAATTACTTGGGGGGGAAAAAAACTCAGCAGCAGCATGCTTTCTCAGAAACAGTAGTCTGGTTACATTTTTAGAGCTACTTTTCTCAGTAGAAATATTCCCCGTGAAGGCTGTTGACAGCAAGTTAAGTGGATTATACAGAGAAACTGGGGCACTTTCTGGAAAGAGCAGCTGTTGCTGAATTTTTAAATTTTATTATTCAGTGCTTTGAGAAGCACAAACAAAATAACACGTCACTCACACAAAACATTTCTTCTTTTGGCACTTGTCTGACTTAGCTATTTTCTTGCTTTGTACATCACTTGTAAGTTGCTTTAGGTAAAGGCATCTGCCAAATGAGTAAATGTAAATGGTTTGGGATGCAATGACAGCTAAAATCTCAGAAACACTCATCTCAAAAACCAATCAAATGACACCAAAACTTTCTGCGTTGCTAGATACATAGGAGTAAGTAAGAAAATTACAATTAGTTTTTTTCTAAGTTGAGTGAACTGAGCCTTAGAAGACATTTCACCACTCACCCTGGAGGCTTCATCAATTGTTTGCATGTAGTATGACTCAGTTATGAATCATGCCATCAATACAAAATTTTGTAGTGGGAGTCAGAGTAAAGAAATAAACACTGAAATGTACCTATGCACATACACATGCGTGTTTGACCAAATGATGAGGGGGCCTCAGGAAAAGGAGTAAATTTAAGAAATACTGAGTCACAACATTTAGAGCCATTCTTTTATGCTGCATCATTCACTTCCAGGAATACTATCCCCTTCTTCACCCCCACAGTCATTAATGACTTGGACACAGCCAGAGGCCACTTTAATGGCTACATAGGCGGTCATTCTTTTACATGGTACGCACATCTCTCCTTAGGTTACAGTATTTGATACTTAACTGGCTTTTAATGGTACAAGACTCATTACAATTCTAGTGGAATTTAGTCAGGGTACAAACAGCCACACTCACCAAACACACCCATTATCCCTGTCCAACTAAGCTAGAGAGGACATTGACATGGTGTATGCACAATCAAGTGCAAGAGTGCCCCCTTCAGCCTGTAACCAAGCAGCCTTTTCAGAGCCACACTGCTCTTAACACTTGCAGATGGCCAAACACACGCATCCCACATTCCCCCACACCACCCCCTCTTATATAGCGTAGTAGTTACTCAACGAGGCTCCTGGCTGGTTATGGAGCTTGTCTCACACCCTGCCAGTATAAACCTCACCCCTCAGCCCTCAGCCCAGCTCACACCCCCGCCTTCGTCTGACCAAATGGCCCAAGGAAAGCATCAGGGGAGCGGGCCGCCTGGGAGGGGGCTGGGTAGGCAAAGAGCCAAATGAGAACCATATTTCACCCCACTTTATACTATGGCCCTCAATTTTCCAAGAACACACATGGATGCACAGGTTTGTGTGCAAACATATGCAGATGCATGTGTATACAGCCTCAACACACACGGCTGCTCACATATGGTCTGGTCAAGTAAGACTATTAATATTTCAGCAATGATAGGTATGTGGGACTTCATGGTTTGCGTAATCATAGAAATACTTCATTAAGTGCATGAGGGGTGTTTTTCTGAGGGATTAGGAGGAGTGTTTTTCAGAAATGACACCACGTCATAACTCTTGACCAATATCTATGATACACTACATCATGTCTTAATCAAAATATAAGAAAAACAAAGAATTGTCATTAAATACCTGATTTATTTTCTTGTTTCTTCGTTTTTTTATTGTATCAGTCTCTACATTAGACTCTTGTCATGAACTGAGTGGTGTTTGCTGCTCTTTGTGTCTGGTTCTGCTGTGAAAATGGCGGCCGTCCCAGTGTGAGCCCCTCTCCTCCCCATCTAACCCCAGCCCAAGGTCTGGAACAGATTACATCTGATATTAAACACATGGCAGCAGTTAGAAAGGAGAAAAGGCGAGAGAAGAAAAAAGTTTTTTTTTAAACGCAAAGAAAAACAGAGTGAATATGTCAGTGAGTTCCTTGCAACCTTCCCTCTTTCTGTCCGTAGCCCCTTTTCTTCCTTGTCTCTTTCTCTTTTCAGTTTCAGGTCACTTGTGAGAGTACATGTCTGCTTGGTAGTGTGGCTGTCAAAGGATCAGACAGAGATGGCACAGAACAACAAAGTGCCAGTACACTGAAAAAAATATAAAATATGATCGTAGCCTGAGTTCATGTAAAGAGCATTTTTTTCATATGAAAAAGTGTCACTCTGATGATGATGATAATGATGATGAAGCTCCTCAGTGACGCTTTTTGTTTCTTTCACGAAAAGACTTGAAGCTGTTTCCACTGTTCATGGCAGATGGTAATAGTCTTACCAACATGCCTTGTCCTCAATCTCCCATTAGAGATGTGGATCAGCATGTTTTATAACCTAGCGGATAATGAGACAAGCGACCGAGATGTGCCCTGAGATGGTTTCAAATGGAGCCTTGGTCTCCAGACTCTGTTGCTGTGCCAGTATGTAAGGGCAGTGTTGATCAGTCTAGAGGAATGCTGGCATGTGGACGTTTAAGGTCGATTGAGAACATTGCTAGTGTTCCCTCCACTAATTTCAGCTTTTTCCTGTGAGGACTCCCATAAGGGAGCAGGCTCTTTATCACTGAGACAAACACTCAGTCACGTCCATGTTGTCCTTTTATGTTTATAGGTCTGCATACTGCAAAGACAGCAACAATTGCTTTTGTGTTTTAAATTACTACACAACTTCTGTTGCAATGTGTTTTTCTTAAATTGACATTTTTGGTCTTCCTATTAGGTCTCCCCCAGCACGGTCACTGTGGGAGGCTATGCTGACCAGTAAGCATAAGGAGGGGGTAATGGAGGTCCGTCGGCAACTGGTGGAAGCAGCCAGTAAGGAGAAACTGCCAATCAAGATGAGCATGGGTAAGTAGCAGATTGCCACAAAGAAGTAGCAAAGTGCATGACTTGTTTCCCATGAAATAAAATATAAACAACACAAAATATGGAAATAAAAATGAATAAACATGAGAAAATTAATATTCTTAAAAAGAAGTGCATGTGAGGATGGTAGGGTTTTAGTGCAGAACCATAGCGCCACTTACTGAAATCCATGATGTCTGTCGTGTATTTGCCCATGTGGCCATAGAGGAAATCCGAACCACATGTTGGCTCTGTGACACTCACACACATACACATGCTCCGTCGCACACGCTGCTTTTGAAAACTTTTGTTGTTTGTTAATGAAGCAAAGGGGGCTGCAGCAAGGGATAAAAATATGTGTAGGCACGCAAAAATAAAGTCATTACATGCACAAGCATACAGTGCTCTCAGTGCTCGTTCACCTTTACGCTATCTTCTGACTCACATAAGTAGTAGATGTACTAAACTCACAAAAACACACAGGGCTAATATGCAGGTTAGCATCTGGCAGAATGGATGGGGTTAAAAGGGAGGGGCAGTGTGGTCTCTTAGCTCCTATAATCTATGAGGTAAAAAATGTCTTGTCTCTCGTAACAAGCAGGTTGTAATATGTTGGAGGTCACATGCACACACACACCCCACACACTGCCAAGCATCTGCAAACACATAGTGGTTTTCCATTCATACATTTGTGCTAAACAGCCCTCCTTTTAATTCTGGATGGTTGCTACATTTTGGATTTATTTAGACAAATGTAAGCTGCAGGAATACACAGTAGTACACGAGCAAAGGTGAGAAAGTTTGAAGGAGGGGTAGCATTAAAGCTGCTCCCACCTGCTGACTGACAGTCTGTTGCCTTAATGTCTTTGCTGAGTGAGAGAAAAAGAGAAAAGCTGGGCGAGAAAGGGCATCGTCAACCTCGCACACTGAACCTTTATACCCCACTGGCAGAGAACCAGACTCCACGAAGCTCCCTGAGCTCCCAGCACACCCCCACATTGTTCCCATCCTGCCCACCAGCCCCACCACCCAAATTCTCAATCCATCATGCTCTCCTCATATGAGACCGAGCTAAACCCAGTAACACAAAACGCTTAGCATTAATACCTATCTGCTCTCTCAGTGCCCACTCACTCTCTAGGAGAGCAGGATTTTTCAAATCACATTCTCACTCGGGTAGGTTTATGAAGATCAGTAGAGAAAATTTTCTTTCAGTTCACTACAGGCCTCGCATTCTCACACTGACCCAACTTGGCTTCTTTACATCTCAACAGGATAAGATCATCCAGAGAGAGACCAAGAAAATAATCCATTTCTCAGAGCCTGAATATGACCCGTCAGGTTTCTCATAGCACAATAGGATGATGAAATTCCCTCTGTGTGTATGTGTGTGTGTGTGTGAGAGAGAGAGAGAGTGTGTCGAGTGTACGAATAGATGTGGTTGTTCAGAGTTGAGTGTTTATCTTGGGTGTTTTTGCTCTTAGCGGGGAATTAGTTAGACAGCTTTGGTTTCATTGTCTGTAAACGTGCATTTATCCGTCCATCTGCATGTGTGTATGTACGCATGCATATGTGTGCGTCACATATTTGTACAGTTTGTGTATATATTGTGTCCACTGATACCACCGTGTAAATGAGATGTGTTGACAGGGCCTTTCTTCCTGTGGCTTTTAACAGTGTGGAGTGGAGACTCAAGCACACAATTGACTGCATTCATTATTTCAAACAGTGAAATGATGTGATATCTCAATAATTTCAAAAAAGTATTGATGTGTATACAGTACATAGAGTATGTTCTCTTAATTGAAATGACAATAACTATGTTGGGTTGTCAAACAGCAATATTCTTGGCTTTTTCCTTAAAGTTGGGAAATATTGTTTCATAGTCATTTATTCAGATGCAAATTACCTTTTTTTTTTTTTTTTTACACATTTTGGGTTGTAAAAAGTTCACAATTCACAATGTTCCATCATTTATTTTAGTAGAAAACCAAATAGCCAACAACATTATGAAATGTGTGTAGTTAAAACTGTATTACACATGCACATATAGCAGTTCTGATTGATTCAGTTGATTATGCCTTTTCAAGTTGTTCCAAAACCACTCCCACATTGTTGAACTGAGTGAGGTATTTTGTATTGTTTTGTAAGCATGTAACCCCCAAAAATGGTATGAATACAATTACTGGCTCCTAATCAGATCAGTCTATTGGATGTCAGTTTAGTCTGTCAGGTGGTTGTTTCAGTCGTCCACTTCGGGGAGACAAAAATACCTCAAATTGTTGAGACAAACAGTAGAGTCTTGAAAGGGGCCCAAACCTGTATCCACAAATAAAAGTTCCAGGACTTATCTCATCTTAGAGTGCATAAATAAAAGTCATTCAGCCTTCCTGTGTCCGCCATCCATGCAGAATTACTTATGAGGCTGTCCAGCTGCTGAGGCAGGCCACCACTCAGCTCCATGCTGACATCAGACATAGCCTCTGATTAACCCTGTGAACCTAGAATACAAGTCATCTTCCAGTAACGGGACTAAATCATTGTTGGCCTCTGCCCTTTTTTGCATTGTTCAGGACTTTGATCATGGCTGAACCTCAATTGCCACTTCTGCACATCAGGCTTAAACGGACAGCAGCTCAATATGTTTATAGCATGAAACTGAAAATGTGACTTGTTTAATGGCGGGCAATAAATGCACCCAGAAGAAAGTGGCCAACCTTCAGATTTCTCCGCCATGTTAGAACAACAAAAACTACCAATAATAATAATAACTCCACATTCACTGCATATTTGATCTGGCTTAACATAATACATTATTAGAAATATTTTTCTGCAGTCTATTTGACACAAATAGTTTAAGCTTGTGCTCTAACACAAAATGACAAACATATATTTAACTTTCTATGTTTTCAGACACCAGTTACCAAAGTTTACTGACAATCAAAGCCCAGTTTTTTCTAGGAATACAGTGTATAATGTGCTCAATGGAAACAATTGCTAATCAAATGATAAATCTAGTTTCTATACATAGAAAAGGGAATATAAGGTACAACTACAGTGTCTTCGTATTTACTGGAGATTTAAAATTAGATACCTTCCAGTACTGCTTTTTCCTGCATAAACACACTAGTTTGAACCCAGAGCTCATCTGACAGTTTTTGTCCCTTAGATTCATTTTGCATCTGGCAACAAGATGCCTGAAGAATAACAGAACTGTTTTGAAGGAAGTTTAGTGACATAGATAAGAACTACGGCTCAGCCAGGGCTGTTTGATTGTGTAATGGAGAACAGGCTTTTGTGTGGCTTTCTTGTCTTAAATACATTTTTTTGTCTTACTTTTTCTCACTCACTCTCATCTGGTCTGCCCGAGCTGTAAAGTCTGATTACGTCTGCTCTACACTGTACCAGTCTTGGTTGCCTATTCTCATGTAAGATTATGTCTGGCCTTCACATTGCGTGTATTTTCTGGTTCTGTGCTGAATTATGGTTGGCACATCAAGCTTAGGGAACCTTGGTTATACTGCCAAGATCTTTATGTCTGGATATGTTCACAATAGAGCTTTTCAGGATTTTGAATATGTCTGGATTGATGCTTATTCTTCAAAAATACTTTAATTTCAGCCAGAAACCCGATTCCCTTTTGTAGACTTTTGCTCAGTTTTGCCCAGGAGTGTGGCACATAACACACAGACTCTTTCAGATCAACTTGGAAAGTATGTGTTCCCACAGGCAGACTTGCAGAAATTTATTTTGCTTTCAGGTTTACTTATCAGCCACTGTTAAAATGAGTTTTCGTGTTACTAGCATGCCTTGATGATTCCCTCCAATTTTCTTTCTTAAAATATTTCACATCCATAGGGGTTTTTTTTCTATTCAGTTTAACAAAGTTAAAAACTGTGTTGTCTTTATATTTTCAGTGTCATAACTCAGTATTGTATTTAGTATTCTAAAGCTTTCTGCTCCATTTTTTTATCCTGCCTGTCTGTTTCTCTTCTAGTCGTGGCCCACTAAAGAAAACACTGGCCATGTAGTTAACAGGAAATACTCCCACATCTGGTGCTGGTTCAGAACATCAACATGAAGAAGTAGGCTTTATGGAGAGTTAATGTGTGCCCCATCTCTATCCCAGTCCCTCATACCTTCGGGCCACCGTACGCCCGCCCATAGCTCTGTGTCTCTATGAATTAGTGAGGAGTCCGGCCTTTCTCAGCTGCCTCTGTAAGAAAATGATTTACGTGTATTAGTCACATGCTCAGGAGCTCTTGTAAGTGTTCCTGCACCTCAGCTATATGCTACAGCACACACACACATAATGTAACTCATGTGAACATTTTGCTGAAACCTCTGACAGCCACCTGATCTTGCACACGTAGAGAATATTGTTTCCTGACTGGCACAGTCACACATACACACATCTGCACGGCTGTTGCTTTCTCTCGGCCTGTGGAGTTTTTGCACATTAAAATAATATTATGGTCTGCTTTGGTATCAGTCATTCTCCTCTGCCCTGAACTGTACTGAGTGTATGATAGTTATTAAAAAGGTTATTATGCTTGGGAAAAGGCTGTCTATTTATCCTGTTTCCACACTTTGTTCTTCCCATCATGAGGAATAACTGTGTGTGTTTCTGTGTGTGTATGTCTGTACATTTTTATTTGATTTTAACAGATGACACAGCATTAGTCCAACAGTAAGAGTACAGTTGTGGATCATAGTGGATACTGTGTGATGTTCTTCAACCAATACTGATTGATGAGCTTGTGATAGCTTCAACTTTCTCTCCAGATGATTAACAATACCATCTTCCCTCCGCTCAGGCCGTGTGACCCCCGAGCAGCTGTGCTCCTACATACAGCTGTTCCGGAGCAGTTGGGGGGCGCTGGAGAGTCACTGTGGGGTGCTCCAGCTGGGCCTGGCCACGGCCCAGATGCTCCGCCACCCCAGTCTGCCTCGCTGGGATTCCTGCCTGGCCTTCGAGCGGCTGCTGCTGCAGGTCTGTACTCATCTTACACAAACATACTATCCATGTGTGTTAACTCTGCTTTATCCACCACTTTAAAAATGTGATGACTGACAAAAACTGTTTTGAGCCCTTTAACTGTGAAAGATGTTTGAAATTCTTTCTTTTCTAATATTCAATATTCAAAATATTAAGGAATATCTTTAATAATTCACATACATTGTTTTGAAATGATGTCCTGAACAAAATCACAAATTAAAAAGGAAAAATGCACATTCACTGGTAATTTGTAATAAACCTGATAATTATTCTGCCACATCTTTCCCTTTGGTAAATATTTTATTGCCAGCGCTTAGCAGGTAAGTTGGTGCTTGTGATTTGCTACAACCAGAATGTTGTGTTAAACTGACAGACAGGGAAAAAATGCAGATTCCTCTCCCTCATAAACAAGATCAGTTGTGTTTGTAAGGAAAACATTTGGATCCAGTAAACACTGGAAAATACGCCAGCTTTCCATAATGTTGTTTAGATGCTATTTGGTCCAGAGGAGGAAGGGGTGTAGTTTACAGGGGTGGACATAGGTGTATTTGATTGTGGAAAGGTCAAGGAACAAGTATGTTGGAGAGACGTAGGCGGAAGGGATGAAGTTGATGATCGAGTGTGTGATGGAATCACAATCCAGAGCATGTTCAGTTATCACCTCTCATTTCAGATGTTACTAGCCATCTACTGATATTCACTTTCATACTCACTGTGAGCTAACTAAAACTAAAGCCCCTAAAGCCTTTTCCCCTTCTCTTACTTTGCTATTTTCATCAAGTGTCTTTATATTCCTGAAGCTGTAAAGCAATCAGTAGGACAGTATTTAGGAACTTATTAAATTAAATCACGGAAAAATAAAACAAGCTTGCAGCAGTGCTCCTTGCCAAATTGGAATTTGAAAACAACCTCATAAACCTAGGTCCTCAGCTGGGGCCATTGCTGGTTTATTAAATAGAGGATGGAGACTTTAAGGCTTATAGCTGCAGTATCCATTTTCTTCATGACTCCACTTTGATCCACTCCATCCTCAGTTGTCTACTATACCTGGATAATTTAAAGTACAAATTGTCACAACTCTCATTTCTTTGTTTGATACCCACTAGGCTTTTGAGGTGTTTGTTTCCGCAGGTGGAACTAGGTCCTGTTAAACTGATGGTGACTATGTTAATAACAGACTGTTGTTGTATTTAGCATTAGAGTAGTATATATAGCACTTGGCCTAGGTTCAGAACGACATTCTTCAAGATTCAGATCTCACAATCAGGCCTTGAGCATGATGTGAGAGTTGGTGTTTGTTTCAAAACAGGCCTGAGTTTTATTGAGGTATTAAAGGAAATGAGCTGTGTGCCCTCTGTGCCCCCTCTGTTTATTTAATTTCCCTATGAGGTTTTTTCTTTGGCTCAACGTGGACAGAGAGAAGTTAATTGCATTACAAAATGGCGGGATGAAATGTCTTTCAGCTCTGCCTGGTGGTCGGGCTGTGTTTGCAGTGCCTGAGTGTGTGAGGGCTGGGGTGTGTATGACTGGGCAAAGCTGGACACTCTATCGCCGGTGAACAGTCGGAGTTCTTTCAGGTCATCTTGCCTGTGGTGCGCTGGGGCCACTGACTGGGTAGTGGCTGTACTAAGGCAAAAGGCCATTGGGTTCAGTACGTGGCCTAGTATAACACCTTTTTTGTGACCTACTGTAGGCAACTTTTCCTGAATTTCCCAGTGGTGTTTTGCTCATGAGGTACTGCTTACGTATGCTGTAACACAAGCACTTCGGAAAGTAGCTGTGCTTTTGTGGATTCTTACAGTAATGGCACACTTTGCTCAAAGGTAACATGGCAGGCAAATAAGACAAGGGAACGTATGTGGTTATGTAGGTTGACATGTTAGTTTGACTGTGATATACAAGCTGTTGGATTCATTGCCTTTTCAGTATGTAACTTATATTTACTTGGGATGACTTTATATCTTCTTGGCTGGCACTGCCATCCTGTCCGCACTTATATCCCACCCGTGCTGCCCTGGGGCTTTGGCTTTCTGGCCTCTAACTGGGTTTTTGGTCTGAATGGGTCAGATTGAGCAGGCTTGGTCCAGCTCCAGTCCGCAGTTACA
Organism: Sandelia bainsii; assembly: GCA_032362345.1. Classification (NCBI taxonomy): domain Eukaryota; kingdom Metazoa; phylum Chordata; class Actinopteri; order Anabantiformes; family Anabantidae; genus Sandelia; species Sandelia bainsii. The sequence goes on along the minus strand of JAUMHL010000021.1, from coordinate 6,209,980 downwards.
GAATTTGTATGCTAGGCATGCTCAGCTCTAGACAGGGGTGGTGCAGCCAAGGCAAAACTCAACAGACTCACTCTTTCACCACTTCCCAGAACATCACAGGCGCACTACACTACCCTCCCAGCCAGAGCCTCTACTTCACCAAACTAAACATGTACGCTACTACTGTACATCCCTCCCAGAGAGACCAGGGTTGGGACAAGTTTTTGTAATGACAGACTTTCTAAGGCTAGTCTCTGAGTTTGTTGTGCTGCCTACTGCTGATTAGTCTGTCACATCACTGAGCAAGGTAGTGATGACAGCAATACAGAGAGAGAAGCTAACCCCTCACACCCCAGCCTGTTGCTTTACTCTGCTGGGATTACAAGGGCATGCTTCTGCAAACATTCAAGCTCGTGAGTTATTATTGGTCACATCGCTGCTCAGACAGAAAGCTGCACAATGCTGTATGTCCCCATCTCCCCATGGGTCACACAAGTTGCCTTCCTGTTGCTTATGACTGTCTCTACTATATGCTTATGTTGTAGTCTGAAATCGATCTATGAACCCAAACCTAATGTTCTTGACATTACAGTATTACAGTAGTGGAACTCCATAGAAGAAAATACTATATTTATACAATGTCAATGAAAAAGATATTCTATTTTATTCATCTATTCAAGTTTACACAAGAAAAAATCTACAGTAAATGAGTCATTCTGAAAATGTCAATATTTGCCAGAATGGGCATGAATCTAAACTGGAAGCTAGTTTACCAGTACGCTAAACTAGTTTACCAGGATGACTTCACTCACTGCAATTGCAGATCTGGATCATCCTTTGTCTAAATTAGTGATCAGGCTCAGTCAGGTCCTATTGTACTGCTGTGGGTGCTGGTTCTGGGTATCCATAAGTGTACTTTCCAAGTGAATCCAAGTTTCCGCCCAACCTTCATTGGTGTCACAGTCAATACGTAGTGTGCCTTTTAAATAGCAAGCACCCGGGTGATTCCCCTCAAGTTAATTAGCATTGTACCTGGCCAATGAGCAATTTCATATGAGTCCAAAATTATGTTCCTGTGAGGAACTTTTTCATCTTCAGAAACAAATATTTCTACAAAAAGTCTCAAATCTACATTTTATTCTTCTGTGTTGTATATAATTCCTCCTCCTTTTCAGACTGTGGCTCTGTGTCCCTGTTGAAGTAAGTTTGTATCTAGCCAGGTTGGAGCTTGGTGACCCACATACTCCATTAGTACAGTGTCAGTGTGTGCTGCCCTAAACACTCCTGACCCCTTCACCTCTATGCTTTGACCCCTCCTGGACATAGACCCTGCAGGTCTGCAATATATCAGTAGCCTGACAATAAAATCAATGTCGTCCTGGTTAACCATAAGAAGGCATGCCAATCCCCAGACAACTTAACATTCAGGTTTATATGGAACATCTGGGTTGTGTCATTTCTTATGGCAACAGAAGGAAAATGTTGATATTGGTCCCAAGTAAGTTTCATCTTATCTGAGCTGCATGCCATAGACAGACAGGGAGCTTTAAGCCTGTAATGGGCCTTTCCCCAGGCTATGGAGCCGTCCCCACATCCCAGACATTCCCTCTTATTCTCATTCTCTTCTGTGTTCTTCCTACCTCCACAGGGTGTCGGGCAGGAGGATTACTGTGTTTTGTAGGAGATTGTAACAGAGGGGTGCAAATGACTCCAGGGCACTGCCCTAAGATGTTCAGAACCAACCTCCTCCAGTTCCCCCCAGAGTTTAACAACCTCAAATCTGGGATGACCTGGACTGACCGTCTCCCCATCCATCCACATTCAGTACCACATTCTCCCTCATCCAGTCTTTGTGTTTTCTCCTCCTCAACCCTGGAGCAACACAGACCCACTCACAGAATGAGCCACAGGAGGTTCAGCATGAACTCTTGTCTGTCTCTTGACAAAGTGGCTTCTCAGTCTTTATGCTGTTGTTCTTTGTTTGTCTCTTCTTCTTTTTTTCAAACTACACTTTGTCCTGCACTTCCCCTGTGTCTCAGTTATGTGTTCTCCAAACATATGCCTCGCTGTAGCCCAATACACATGTACTGTATAACATGAACCCCTGTGCTCTGCTACAGTCCATGCCTCTGTATTTTGAAGGATAATAAAAAGTCCTCTGAAACTGGAGGAAAACGCAGAGTTGGAAAAAAGTTTATCATAAGAGAGTTATTTACCTCATCTCTTCCTTCCTGTGTTTAGTTGGAGAGGATTACAGTGGGAGAGGAGATCAGTGATGGAGTTCACTCCCAGGAAGATCCAGGAATAGCCCCCACCTTCAGCTCTTTTCCTCTCCCCCACCCCCTTCTCAGCGCCAGTACCATGAGACGGCTGTGTTTACATTGTTCTGCACAGCTCAGGCCTAATGTACTATCTGTTTAATAGGCAGAGAGAGGCCTGTTTATAGAGAGGGACCTTTTTAGCAGAGGTGATGGGCTGGTAGGCCAGAGGGCAACACCAACTCATCTCACTTCCTGTTATTATTACCTCTCCTCTCTCAGACAGATAGGTGCTTGGCTCACTCAGCTTTCTGCATTACTTATCCTTAATCATCTTGCCATCCTGCTGCCTATGATTATGCTCAATCTGTCTGCCCTGGAAAATCAAGGAACACAAGAGGGCTCAATCAAGATGCCTCATAGTAAACCTCGATAGCTCAACTTCTCAACTCTATAGTAATTTGCATGCGCTATATTTTAAATGTTCTACTAAGCATCTTTCTGCTAAATCTATATCTCAGTTCACTGAACTGAAACTTAACAGGAACTACTTTGGTGTTGTTAGCTGTAAAATTAGTAGAGCTACAGCTCTCTCAATGTTAAAGCTGAGGGAGTAAGATGAGCTCATAAGGGTGTCATACACTAAACCTTTTCTCTTGTACGTAAATTAGCCTTTTTTTGGCATTGCTTTGTATTGAGTCACAGTTGCACTTACTGTACTGTACATCTGCAGATACTTTTTGTACTGGTCCCTATTGTTTTCTGTGGCTGTTTAAATATGGAGTCAAAACCCTTCTTGTCAGGAGGATTTTTCATGTGGCCTGGCGGGGTTTTTTTCCTTGCGAATGTGTTTTTTTAGGCTGTAAACTGCATGTTTTTCACAGCCTCGGCTTTTTCTCACACTTGCTTAGACCAAACTGGCAGAATTAAGTTGTTCATCTTTCTTGGACGTCATCCACACTGCTCTCACAACTTAAGCACACTTGTTTGGTATTAGAGAACTCTGTTGTACTGATCTGTATTGTCATCTTGTAGTGTTTGGGTGAGTCTAGGGAACATGATCAGAGGGGGATCATGGAGCTCACTAACACTCAGCATCCCCGGTGAATCAGGTCAGTGTGGTCTGCTGACTTGGCCCTCCTGGCGTCAGACTTCATTTGAGCATGCTCCAACAAGACACCACAAACTAGGGAAAATCCCACAATGCCCGGCATTCACCCTTGGATTGTTAACAAGGAAGGCCATAGAAAAAGCTGACCATTAGGGAAGATGCTGGGGGTTTGTAAGAGACCTAACAATGACCCAGTGTCCCACATGGAGCTGGCCAATGAACCATTTCATACCTTTATGTTTCTCTGACTGGCACAACCCTGCCTTCAGTTTAACATGTCACTGCTCACTGTTTATATTCATGTTTTTTTCATGAGTATTTAAACCACAGCCAGATGTGCTGCCAGGTAAGTCTGTGTGCGGCCATGTGTGCATGCAAGCACTCATGCATGTGCATCCTATAATGTGCTTATTCTTGCAACAGTGTCTTAACTTCCTGTTGTCACAAACAGTCCTCTCTGTTCCCTGTAGAAAAGTTTCACCTCAGGACAGATTATCTATCAGGTCATTTGTCACTACCTGCTGAGCACAGGCCAGGGAAGGTCACAGCCCACAGGACATGTGTCTTTGTGTCTGTGTGTCTGATCTGAAACGGAGGAAGAAACAAATTCCTGGGCCTTCCAAGTGTCCTCTTCAGATACTGATTGGCTTTTAGAGATTTTTACCCAGATTAAAGATCGCATGGTGATGTGTTAGTTAAGGATAAAGACATCAGCAAAGTGACTGTGTAGATTCTGAGGTCATGGTTATCCCAAAGGTGCTCTTCAGTGGGAACTGGACATGCTGTAAGTTCTTGAGGATGTTTCATCTCTCATCTGAAAGGCTTCATCAGTGCATCAGCAAACAGTTATGTCAGTTACAGATAAGAAAATCTGCTGGTAGCCCTTCCAGAGCATGCCTGTATCACTGCAGGACACATGACAATCAAATTTCTGTATGCTCAGTTCACTGATGATGAATGCTCAGTCTTGTGAGCCACTAGACACTGAACTCTCAGAACTTGTTTGGCTAGCTTCCTGCTGACCTTTCCATTTGGAGAGACAGTAGATTGGAAATGCCCCCTACTGCAAAAGACTTGTGTTTTTTTGCCAGAGACAAATGGGATAAGGTAAGGGACATAAGAGTTGCCCCCTTTCATGGTGGAAAAAAGGTAAGACAAGGACTCCTCCTTGCACTAGCATGTAATTGTACCCATCTGAAACGCTAGTCTGCACCTTTTTCTCCACTGCTCTGCCCAATCTACAAACCATGTTGTTGCCCCAGGGATTCACCCAGTCACCCAAAGGGGATGAGACTGACCAATCACCATGGTAACTAAGCAGTGAGGGTCAAACTGGGTCAATCAGAGACAGACTCTTGCCACCCTCGCTCTGTCATTAATTACCCATTGATCCCTGAGGCACTGCTCCACATATACTTTAAAGAAGGTTTAATTTTATTAAATATTTGAATTGTTTATGGAAGAGCATCTTAAGACCAGTCCAGCCCCATATGAGTGCTTGATTTGAGCAGGCAGAGTGTAAAGACCCCTGACACTACTTTAAACATTTCAGGATTTATAAGTTGCAACAACATTAGCTGTATCTGTTTTTGAGCTCAGCTTTCAACTTGAGCTGGTATTTGCATTTGTTAGAACTTACGTGGATGTAAAAAAAAAAAATCATTCAGCTTCCTTCATTTTTTGAGTTTGGCAAGTTGCTTTTTGTTGTTTTTGGAATCATCATGCGCTAGAAATGAAATTCATCTGTGGAGGAAATTTAAGAGAATAGGCCACTGCGCTCCCCTTGACTGACATCAGGATGCAAAGGGAGATGCCCCCCAGGCTCTTGTACTCTTATCTCATTCCTTTTTTGCTGTCTTTGTTTTGTATGTTGTTTTGAAGCTGTTTCATCTCTTTCTCCTCCCCTAATCCTTTTATTTTTTATTATTAACATGATTGGGCTTGTGTTAAATTACGGAAATGTGCGTCAATATATCTGTATGTCTTTATTTGGGGGAGAAGGGGATACAGTATCTGGTGCAGAAGTGAGAAAGGACTGTAGCCAGATGCTAAAACATCTTGTAAAAGACTGAAACCAGAGTGGCCAATCTGAACATGTACACATCGACAAAATATTTGTAAATGTATTTGTTAGAAATGCCTCAGAGCATTTGCCAAAATACTGGATATGTTTTGCGCAATTATGATAAATGGAGACCAATTGTCCACATGTTTGCTAGAGAAAGAAAACGGAAAGATGAATTTTCAAAGAGCTCCACATGACATAAGTTAAATACATAGAATGTGCTGAAATAACTAGAACATGTGGGTTATTGAACAGAGGCTTGTTGAAAAATTTCCACTGCCTGTCATAGTGTATACCACTTAAAGCCAAAACTAAGCCGCTCCAGCCTTCCATGCTTCATGATATTCAATAGGAAAACTTGATTTGCAAACAAGTGAGGAAAGACCCAACTAATTCCTGTGTTTTCCCGCTCTAGCTTTCATCTAGAGTGAACTCATATGCCCCACTTTTCTTCTTTTATTGTTCTAAGCTTGGCGTACTAGGAGACACATATGGGCCTTTTTGTCCCACTGCTGTTTTCATGGAAATTGGAAAAGGAATGAAAGTAACCCAAAACAAGCACTGACGCTGAACCACTAATTATGAGCGGAGAGGAGGGATGGAGAGGGGGGCTTGAGGAGGAGGAGCTCATACGCCCGCCATGTGCCCCCTCACCCCCTCCTCCTAAATCTCCTGTTCTTTAACTCTCCATCTTCTCCACCCACCCACCCCCTCCTTTTTTGCTTTTCTTCTAAGTTATTTAAGATGCTCTGTGCTCTGTTTCATGTTTGCAGTTGTGATGTCTCTGTGCTCTGATTTCTGTGTGTTTTAACATCATCTCACTCTTGGCATGACAGGTGCTATTGACGGTGACAATGTTTATGGCCTTTTAAACACTGTGCATTGTTTGTTTGATAGGCATAATAAATCATACTCATGGTTGTGAATGTGTGTTCAGTTTGGGTGGTCATGTTTGTGCTGAAATTGTCATAAGTTTTCAACTGATTTTCAGGTGCTTGTTGTGGTTATTAGGAGACGATGGTGGAGAAAATGAAGCACTGACTCAAATGGCACGTTAAATGCATTCTGCACATCTGGCTGTAAGGATCAGAAGTTCAGATGTCCTCGTTCACAGTGCACCAACAACTGTTCCACATCCTTTCGAAAACATAACAATACAGAGGTTAAACTGCCGAATCTAGTTTTTATTTTTGCAAGTTTGCTTTTCTGCTGCCTGCAGGTGGCTGACTCTGCTCATTCTCTTGTGTTTCTTTGGACAGACCAAACTTTTGCTTGAAACATTAATATATTATATGTTACAAAATAAAACCATTTTGTACACGACTGATAATAAATCTAATCTAACACACAAGCCCTGCAATAAGTCTTACATTTATAAAGCTCATCATATTCAGCTTGTGCTGAGAGGTGCTGACTCAGCTCTGTGGTCATTTCAGAGGCTATAGTGTGTGGTGATGTTGCACTGCATTGCATTATAGTGAAAGTTTGCAGTATTTTGTCCAATCCCATTAATTTCCATGAAGGTTTAAAAACTGTTTTAAACACCTTCTATATTATACTCTTTTACTTATTATGTCATGAACAGTCAGGTTTGTAAGCAATGGAAGATAGTTTTTTTGGAATTTGTCCTCTTAAACACTCAAAAAAGATGTGAGTAAAGTCTAGACCTTAAATTAAAGGGGTTTGACACAAGTGTGACATTAACCATTCAGGAATTATAACCATTTTCATACACACACACACCAAGCTTGTATTGTGTACTCGCAGTGTTTTTACTATCTCTGTCATGGGTTTATTTTGTTTTTTTCACTTGCACAGACACCTTTGGACCTCATGAGGTCCAGTGAATGCCTACCAAACGCAAATGTAGATTAGATTAGATTCAACTTTATTGTTATTGCACATTCTACAGCACAAGGCAACCAAATACAGTTAGCATTATAGGATGGGTATGAATAAATATGAATCATCTGAAGCACTCAGTACAGAGAAAAGTGCCAACGTGAGTGTTATGCAGATTGGTAAATTGCAGTATATTATTAGATTATTCTTACTCACAAATTAAGAGCATTCAACTCAATAGCAAATGTAATATGCTTGTTTTATCACTATGCTTGTTACAAGCACACAGAAGCAGTCAATCAATCAATCAGTCATTCACTCAGTCGGTCAGTCAGTCTTTTGTTGCATAGCACCTTCCATACAGGTTAATGCAATTCAAAAGTCCTTGAAGTTTTTTGTTTTTTTTATCTTAATATGTGAAGTAACCAGGAGCTGTAACTTTCAGATATCAGGCAATAATTACCTTTGAATGGAGTAGAAATGTAAAGTGTCTTAAAATGGTACTTAAGTAAAAGCATGTCAAAACTGTACTTGAGTAAGCACTTGCATAAATGTACTTTCCACCACTGCTGTCAGCATGAGACCACTACACAGTACTGTATACAACATTGTGAGAAAATCACAAGGTGGTGTACTTTGAATATTCTGGCACTTAGACCATCAAGTGCAGTGACAGTGTAATTCTCACAGTTTTGTGGTGGTGGTTTGGAAAAGCTCCTCTGCCAGTGTGAGATGTTTAGTCCTTGTGTAGCAGCGAGGCTCTGCGCTGCATCAGAGGATAGACAAACAGACAGACAAGGCATTAGTGATGTGTTTACCATCTGTTCAGGAAGGACAGACATGATGGGAGACGATGAGGAAGAGAGACATTTTCACGGCGTATGAAGGGGCAGGTGGGGGGGTGGCTGAGGATTTACTGCCAGACATCAACCATCACTTATAACAGAGGCCAGTCAAACATTGCTGTATAATCTATGGCACACTGTGATCTTTAACTTCGAATAAAGGCCAGGGATTGCTAGTGATTCTGCCTTCTTTGTAATACAAGACCCACCTGGGTTGTGGACCCCAAAGGTGACTGGCTTATGGATGAAAAACATCCTGAAGGTGTTGCCCTGTGTAATCACGGCTGCCAATAGCTAGAAACCCCCTGCTGACTGAAAATGTAACACCCAGAAACTACTCCTAAGCGCTGCGAAATTCATCAATGCAAAAAGTACAAAAACTGTCCTGAGGCAGTTGTACTCTGTTGTGAAGGAGGTTGCCTCATGTGTGAGGGGTACACAGTTTGTGATTCAAGAATTCTGGGAAGTATGTATGATCTATAAGACCACAGAGAGAAATGTTAAGGTCTGAAGTGGGATGAAATACATTAGAGAAATTGAGTTTACTTTAGTCTCCCAAAACTACAGTGCAGCTGTTATTTGATTTGATTTGTGTTGATGTGCAGTTCAGATTTTTGTCAAAGATATAAATTCTCATTTCTCAGTTAAGTTATCAGAAGAGTTTAAGAGTCTGTTTGATTTGGCCAGAGTGATGAGAGGAAGAGAGAGGGATGCACTGGGCAATGGGTTAAGAAATACTGAAAAAGGGAGACAATAATGGAGATAATTACTGTATGTATTCTGTAAAAAAAAAAAAGTAATAAGTATTAAAAAAAAGTAATTTAAAAAATGGTGATAGGCTGTGTTAATGTATCGTTGCACCTCCTGGTAGTGTTTTCAGTTGAGCTGTGGGCTTAAGGCTCTGGGAATGTTTATGCAGTAGAGACCCTTGGTCATGTTGTTTGTATTGTTCTATGTCAGTCTGTGTTAGCAGAAAAGGCCTGTGTTTTTTTTTCACACACACACACATACGTTCACACACAAGTATAAAAAACATTCAGCCGTGCACTTATCACCCTGTCTGTCTCCATTGTGACCCCATCTCTCTCTCTGCCATGTCCTTGTTTGCATCTATTGGTCCGTGCCCCTTTCACATAATGTGAGTTAAAGAACTGCCAAAATGAGATCCTGGTAAAATCCTTCGATATTCAAATCATGTTATACCAGATAGAATTCATGCAGGGCGATGGGTGTTAATGTGCAGACATGTTGTCTGCACAAGGATTGATACATGTGTGTGCCCTCTTTCATTCTACCCTGCATGCTGTATGCAGCCCTCCCCATGACACTTCAGTAAACACACGTGTAACACATACACCCTCTGTTGCATCTGCACAACCCATGTTAGCAGTGGCACTCTTGTATGTATGTGTGACAGAGGTTTGCTGTGTGTGCAGAGTGCCACCCTGGTCTTAGGTTACTCACAGAAAAAAGTGTTCTTTTCACAGCCCACTGCTCTGATAAGAGACAAGTCACTGTGTTAAAAAAATGCCACTAACTGCACAGCAAGGCTGCATTTGTGAGGAAATAATGGAAGATGTTGGAAATAAATCTTATATCTTCTCTGAACCTTTATTTTGAAAGTTCCCTCTCTCACACAGCCCCTACCCCTCTCTGTGGCTTTTATTTCCTAACTCTGTTTTCTGTCTCCTTTATGTGTGAACCATGGGTTTCCAGTAAAAAAAAGCGGCTGGAAGAATCTGCCTGTAACTGTTTATTACGCGGTCTTCATCGAATAATGTGTTTATTTCATGATTGTGTGTGTGCATTTATGTGTGTATGAGGATTACAGATCTTTATTTAATCCATTTTATTGACGTAGCTATGTCTCATGTTAGCCTCCCAGCTCAGACAGTAAATAATCATGTTGCTCATAATTGACTGGTAAATAGAGAACCAGTCTGAGTGTGGTCATCTGGGAGCATCATGTGACCTAACACAGTCACACCACCGATAAGATCTGTTACTGGAGGTCTTAATTCACTCCCTTCCATTCCCTTTTTTTTCATTATTTGTCTTTTGGGATTTCTTTTCATAGTTAAAATGTTCCACTGCTTTTTTATTAGAATATTTCATATTTACATCCTCCCAGGTGAGAGTGCATGAGAATGGCAGGAGATTAGTTGTTTTCCATTTCCTGTGTCTGTAATGAGTGTTCTATAAATGTTTGGGGAAGAGCAGCCGTGTGTAGGCGTGTTTGTCAGTGTCTATCATAGAGATATGCACAGGTTGGCAGGAAAATCCAGATTATGATGTAGACTGTATTTACTTAAAAATTCACATGATACACAGTCCTCCCTTGATAAGTCTCAGCGCCCATTTGCCATAAAACATATGTGCACATTAACTTTTTTCATTTTTTACATAAATGCAGTGGTACATGTGTGACCTCAGTGTTAATGTGGGGTTCAGAATAAGCCTCATCCCATGTGGCAAAAGGATATTAGTCTCTCATGAACACACACACACACATATAACCCTTCTCCGTGGAGAGACAGAGTACGTACCAGCTGTACCCCAGAGTAATGACTCACATCAGAGGACACTAGTCAGTGACACAGCTTCGTTTACTCATGATAAATTCCATGTTTTATTCAGAATTCACTGCAGAAATTTGAATAGAACCATGACACAGCTCTGCATCCACTACAACAGCCCATGATGATGCCAGATTAGAAATGACAGCATGGATGGAGATGAGGTCAACAGTGCAGAATTGCACAGCCATGATCCGCCTAACATACAGCTAATAGTTTAAAAATATCCAACACTTCAACGGCAGCCCGTTTCCTGTCTGTTGAAGCTGACTCCAGGATAAAGGGATGGAGTTTTTGAGGGAAAGAGACAGACAGACTCAGTTCAGTCAGTGCAAGTTGAGATCAAGCGCTCCTCAGCATGACATGGTGCAACATTGCCCCCTAATGTTTGAAAGTCTCCACAACTGAACCCTGAAAAGATCTGTCATATGCAAAAACTTTATCTGCCTCTTGTGCAAACTTAGAAATGTGTTTATATTCACATGCATATTACAGGACAGAATCCCATTAAATTGCCACTACACATTTACAAATTTGCATTTAGGTTACTTCTAGCCAGTCAAGCCAAACTCTTATACTGACGCAGTCTCATTGTACTAGGTAGAATTATTCACCCCCACACTGCTGTACCCTCTCTTCTTCCATGTGTGAGCCAGAAACTAGACTAGAATCATATGGGCTGCTTTAATCCCTCACACCACAAGTTTGGTGATTAAAAAAAAAGATACAAGAAAATAAAAGTGATATGTTCTATGATGTTTGTTCCTAACTGGCTGCAGTGAAAGATGAAACAAGCAACTGCAAAATGTCAAAGCCAGTTGTTTTGCTTCAAGTCCCATCGGATAAATTGTGATTGTTGCATTCTGCCTCGTCTAGAAACCGTCTGTTTACCTCAGGATGTTTTCTCCCTGCTGGAGCCTCCTGAGTCAATTAGTAGTGGATGTAATGTACAGTCTTTGGCAGTATCTGTGTGTGTGTTCGTGAATGTGCATGATTCAGTTTCTCACAGTGTGAGAAAAGTGCGGGAGGTTTTACATGGCCCTGGGGTTTGTGGCTGCAGAGCAGCTCTCATCTGGTGAATTACGCCATAATCTGTTGCAGCCTATGTGGCAAAAATAAAAGCTCATTAATTCCCTTAGGTTTCCAAATACTTGGAGTTTCACATTAAAAGCTCATACAATAGCTGTTTCACTCATTTTTGCTACTAGTAGAAAACCAAAGCAGCTCTTAGTCTGAGTGTGATAAGAAGGCAGGGTGTCGTGTGCCGGGCAGACTGAGTCCAGCCGCAGTGACCAGCATGTGGCTGACTGGCGGTGGCAGGGCGGAGTGCAGGGACTGTGTGTTTGTGTCTGTGATTGGGTCCCACGTCTCCTCTAAATTATAGCCCTCAAGCTCTGCGCCAAGCCAACCTCTGACACACACACAGTAGAAGAGAGAAAATGCAGATAAAGATTCAGAGCATTTGGAGACAGTAGCTTAAAGTGACCAAAATGTGAAAGGGAAAATGACTGATGTGAAAACTATTCAAAACTTCTGTATATATTGATATAAAGGCAGCTGCCCATCCATCCCTCTTACATCGAGCTGAACCTCAGCTGTGCGCATGCAGGGATCCACTCTCACCAACAGTCCAGCATGCAGATCTGCCCCAGGCTGCTCAGCTGGGCAGAAGCAAAACAGGCCCACATAACAGTCTGTGTGACAATTCAGGCCTCATTTAAAACAAAAGATTTATGTCTCAGTGTTCCCACTAACAAAGCTCCAAAATCAGGCTGATGGAGCCAGACCAGTAGTCACCTTAATTTAAAGTGCTTTTCCATCATTTGATCTGTCACTTTACAACTATCTGTTCAGTCAATCGACTCTTTTATTAGTGTTTTATGTGTGATTTCTCTGAGGGGGCATGCGCATGCTAACTGACAGATGGATAAGCCACACATTAGTGGTCAGGTTGTGGAGAACATTCATTACCCTCCATAATTTACTGGGTATTAATAGATTTGTTGTAATGTAAATCCTGGTCTGGTTTCCCTGTGCATTCAAGTTTAGCTTATTCACCAAATTAACTGGATGATGACTGGTCTGGAGGAAAGACCAGTGACAGACACCATATGATATCAAATAGGGCAGAGCGATGATGGCACTTTTTCATTATTGTCCAGGTTGAAGTGGGCTATATTCTGTGTACAATTCCCAACCGTCCTGTTAAATATGTTTGGCGTTAAAGCAGTTTGAACAAATTGGAATGTGATTCTGTTGTTGTTGTTTTTGTCAACTGTTAAATGATGATCACACTCATAGACAGTTTCCCATTGGGGAAACACACAAAAAATCAAATGTGCAGCTTTTTATTCATGTGTAGCTCATGTCTAAATACTGAGGAAACGAATACGAGAGAGATTGATCTATCTATCTAACTTGTGATCTTCCGTTGTTCAGTATGCGTGTGATCCTTTGTGCAGACTTGTTCTTCTTTGTGTTTAGAGTCACGTTTCCGCTCTGCTAGTAAAAGACCTGATATGTTGTTCACACCTTTCATATAAGACAGAAAAATGGCAATAAAAAGAGAGCCAGAGATAAACTTTATTTTGCTTTCCCACTCAACTTAAGGCAAATTTCCGTCTTTTAATAAACAGAAATTTTCCGGTGAACCCTCTCTAGTATTCATCATTGTCAGCACCACAGGTTACAAAGAGCATGTGTCCCTGCTGAGATACTGTACATGTGCTAGTGAGCTGGCAGGCTTAGATGAAGCACACTCATTTCCAGAATGCCTGTCAAAGCTTTTGTGAATTTCCTCCAAGTGTTGTTGTTGTTTACATGTTCACAATCCTGCCAGCTTCTCTGAGGTTGAAAACATACTTGTTTGTTTTCCAGCTGTCCTACTACAAATCAATAGTAAGCTTGCTCTACATAATTTAGAGTCAAAGTTTAGTTGCTGTCTTCTAACTTTTAAGATTTACAGTATGTGTTTTCTTTATAGAGGTTTGCTTGTAACCCTTCCAGCTTTGCGTGTTGTTATTTGTGAATGCAGATTTTATGTGATTACATATTTGCAAATGAAGCACATGTGTGCACTTATAAAAGAATTCAAATTTGTTTTTTTTTTCTGGTTGCTATGGTAATGATGAAGTGGCTGACATCCATGTAAGGTGACTCCTACCGAGGGTGGCTTTGCTGCACTAGAACAACTGACCTATAGCCAACTTTGTTCATGCTCCCACAAGGCCCCCCACCTTCAATACCTTCCCCTCCCCCTGCCCTCAGGCCCAGAAAAAGGTTCATTGTGCAGGCAGGGAACGAAGCAAGCGAGGACTGGTTCTGGTTAGTGCACTGTGCTGCATCTGAAACACTCACCTTCCTCCAGGGGTTGCATCTGGAGCTGGTTTCCTGTTCAGGCTGTGCTGGGCAGGGGCGGAGTTTGGCCCGGCTCTGTGATTGGGCAAGATTGAGTCTTTATGGACCCCAGGATGGTTAGGATTGCCAAAGAGTAATCTGTCAATCACTGACATGTGGATTCAAACCAGAACATAGTGCTGGAGAGAGCGCTTATGATTGGTGCAAAGGCTTAAGCAAGAAGCAAGTGATGCTTTAGTCTTTTACCAATAATCCAGTGGCAAATTTAGCACCAGCCAATCCGCTGAATATGTTCAGAGGACAAAGACGAGTTGTGTTCTATATTTTAGTCAGTCAAAGTCAGTTTTTCTTTTGGAAATATTATGCAATGATACAAAACTAACTAAACTAATGTTGTTTGTGTACTAGCAAGCTCTAAAAGTAGTGTTTGTTTGGACAGAGTAATACCATTGTTATTTCATCATTGTGTGTAATGGTCACATTAATTCATGGCAGCAGGACAAGTGCATTCAGGAATGGTGTGTAATAATAACTTTAGCTTCCTGTTATTACAGCTGCAATGCTATAGTTCAGGAACTGCCCCAAAATCTGCACTGTTTTTGGGGTGGACCCTGAATGTCATGTGAATTTAGCAGTCTTTATTTCATTGTATTTTTATAGGGGGGAAATGCTAAATGGATTTTTAGAAAGTTAAATAAATACTTTAATGATTTGGTACCTTTATGTATGAATGGTAAAATGTACTTTTTCAAAACTTTACTGTTGATGCATTAATCTGCATTTCAGTGTTGGACAGTAGGTGATCCAGATGGCACTAACCATTCAATTTACTTTTGGGTAGTTCAAACACATAGAATGTGCTTTTTATAATCTTTTCCTGCAGTGTGTAAATGCTTATTCTGCAAAGTAAGCCATTTTAATGGTCAAATACAATACACACAATACCTCAATACTTGTGTTATCCTAAGTATCATGCAAGCATGCTGTATTCTGCTCCATTCTTTTCCCGGAGGTGTACAGTACACCACCTATTCAGTGAGTCTCTGTGCCAGTGCCATGAGTCAAGCATTGTTCAGTTTAACTTCAGTACTGGAAACAGCTTAAGTCAGTCTTCCCACTCAGCTTCACTCACTTCAGTCACAGTTCCCTTCTATAAGATCTCTATTTTCATGCCGTGCAGTTGATAGCAGCTTTAAAAGATCCCCTGAAAGGATCCTGTTATAGGACATGCTTCTTCAAGTACATTGTTGAGGCAGGTATATTACAGTGCAAATTTTAATGTAATTGTACAAAAGCATCATGAACCAAAAAAGACAAATAAAACATCTTGGGAGCAGAATGAGAGATGTGAAAAGAGATGAGTCAATTTCCATTATCTACCATTATTTACAATTTGAAGTTCCTTTTTACAAATCTACACTTCTAGGCATAAAAAGGACCCAAATGACAAAAAGACAAACATGTAGAGGAACAGCCTCATTAGCTTGCAGCTCTTAGCTGTGGGGAGTGAAGTTGGAAGCCACTGTTCTCAGAAACAACATTTGAAATACGTGATCATTTTAAGTGATAGGGCCCAGGATGATCAAGACTAGTTTGGGTATAAGTGAGGTGCTTGACAAATGAGGTGTGAGCCCAGAGCTCCTCTTTCATCTCCTCTCTACTGACCCATACTGAGAGCGTCTGATGCCAAAGTTGCATGGAAACAGGTGCTTGCAAAGTTTTCACTGGTCAAAATGAAAATGTGATTACTTGACAATGACATGCTTCTTTGAGAACCAGGAGGATCATATGAATATCCTCCTGGACCTGTGCAGACAGACATGTAGGAGATCAACAGTTCTAAAAATGAAAGTCAAAAGAGAAAATTCCAAGTCGTTTGCAGTTCAGCAAGAAAGCCCTAATGTTCTTTGTCATTCTCTCGTGGCTGTCCATCAGCAAACGAGCAAGGGAAGGATTCCAAACATTGTTTGACAGTTTGAATGAGTGGAACTTGGAGAGGTATTTGATTTCACAATGTTAAAGAAGAAAAATGTGTGGTGATATTGTATGTGAACGGTCCCTGGGGCAAGTGGTTGGCTGGGGGAGGCAGGGAAGAGGCCTTGTTGGAGTGAACAGACTTAGCAGGAAAGTGTGTTCCTGTGATACGTGTGTCTATTCATGTCACAGCAATAGCTTCCACTGTGAAGTTGAATTGGATTTTATATTTATGATCCAGGAAATCACTAACGTCAACAGAGTCTCAGAAGTTGCCCTTGTATTGTGAACAGATTCGACAGGGGACAAGTTATTTCCCCAAAAAGATTTTTCCATGGCCACTACTTCAAGAGGGACAGTCAACCAGTTCAATGGCTTTGGCTCACAATCTTTGGGTCTGATTGTATTGCATCTTTGGCTTAGTCAACAGTTCTTCTGGGTCAGATACAGGATCCCCCCCAGTGGGCCAGCCACAAGGTCCAAAGCCCCTCATTCTCAGAGCTTGTTTGTCTTGGTGAGAGAAACATAAAGCTCTTTACAGAGGAATAACTCATGAAATATGCACAGGAGTATTAGTAGTCCCATCTGACATAAGCATGCAGTCAACAGTCATTCCCTTTACACTATCATCTCAAGCTTAATTACTCCTTTAATATTTCTGTATCTTTCTCAACTCCTTTTCTTCCGCATGTTTTCTCTTTCTCCATTCCTTTGTGGCCCATTGCTTTCGTTTTACCCAACAAACCCAATTTTTCCTTCGATTTTCATGCTGCACATCGGACAGATTAGCTCCACACCCTTGCTTTATAGGTCTATGAGCTCACCCTTGTTGTCAGAGTGGCCAGTGTTCTGTAAACTGTCCTGTGATCTACAGCATATTGGAGCAGAACACAGCCATTGCAAGGGCCTATTCAGACCTGCTCGGACAAGCTCACTAAAACAGGTCACTGCACCTAAACACTGCCCCAAATTTTGGCTTCCTCAGTGTGTCTGTATGAATGATAGAGAGAGAGAGAGAAAATAGTTCAGTAGCCATGCAAAATACAACAGAAGAATGAAACTAAATTAAACCTCAGCCACTTGCAGAGCAGTAAAATTAGCAAATCGAATGATGAACTCACTCACACCATGTTTGTAATTTAAACACAGTATTTTTACTACAGAAACAAGGTTGTCAACAGGTAATAATAATAATAAATAAGAATAATAAAGCATTTACAAATAATAAAATAGCTTATTGCATTTTTTGCACCAGAACATTGGTAAATATGAAGTTACTGCCTAGAGAAACTAGCAAAGGGTGGATAATAGCTAGTCTGGCTCTGTCCTGTGGGAACAAAATTAGCAAGTTATATTTAATCCATTTGTTTAATCTGTACAAAAAACAAAAAGAAAAAATGACATGTTGTGGCTATACATGGGGTTTTGTGTTTGCACTATTCTTAGCAAGATGCTTAATCCCCCTTAAAACACAATAGATGAAACAAACAAGATGTTAAAATGTAATAATAGTAAAAATAACTAAATGTTTTTAGTCTTTGTGCTAAGCTAAGCTATTTGCTGGCTCCATATGTACACTAAAGACATGGAGGTCAAACTAACCAAAACTTGTTTTGTCTAAAATGTTGAACTAATCCTTTAATACAAACAAAGCAGTAAACAGTTTACTTACTGCACTTATGTGACCTGCAAGATACACAAATTGCTGTCTTCTGACTAACACCTTGTTTCTCATGCACATGTATTTGTCTGTGTGTCACAGGCTCTTGGAGACTCGAGTTTTCCTGCAGTGCTGAGGCAGTTGCTGCCCTTGATGAAGCCCCGTGAAGTCGAGGACAGCTCAACCACAAGGTTGAAGAAAATAGAGAATGAGTACGGGCCTGATGAGCTGATCCTCTTGCTGATCTACCTGTACTCACTGGCCAACGAGGCGAAGCCAGCAGACCCGGAAACTGAGGAGGAGGAACTGGAGAAGCTGGAGAGGGAGCTGATAGGAGCGCTCACCCTGATCGTCACCCGAGAGAGAGAACTCAGCCCGTTGCTCCAGAAACTCACAGGTGAGAGAAAGTTAACACAATCACAGCTTCGTGATTACTTTCAGGAGCATGCTCAGTTTGCCAGATTTGCTGATGGTCTAAAAGGAAAGAATTAGAGTAAGAAAATTGGCACGGATTATTATTTATGTTCTTCTTTCTGCCTTTGGTGCTGTTAATGGGGGGGGGGGGGGGGTTATCAAACTCTTAACACCCCATCCTTCTCCTGGACTCCTTGTATCACACTTTTTTATGCACACACACATTTTGTGGTCGGTTTGGCAAGAAGCTACACAAAAAAGTCAAGTGTGGGAATGTTTGTACTTGTGCGAGAGTGTGAGAGAAAAATAGTGTGAGAGGGAAATTACCCTTCACTTTAATCTCTACAGACCTGTCATAACAAAGAGCTTTACCTGAAAGCATAGAAACATAAGAAAACATTTTATTTGTGGTGAATTGGCAGCAGTGTGTGTGTGCACTGGTTTCTTTGGTTCCTGTGTAAGTCTTTGCTGGTTTAGCTGAGTTGGTAACTGTGTGGTAGAGCAGCTCAAGGCCAGCTCTTAAGATGAATTAACCATCTATCTCCACACCACAGCCAGCTGTACCTCCCAGAGTAATAGCGTCTTTAACCTTGAGCCTGTACACACACGCCCTCCTCCCCTGCCACATAGTTCATAATTAGAGCTACTTTTAGTTTTGGCCCACTCAGTACCTTAGCGCACACCCTGAAATAATACACTGCTGTTAGGGTTTTCATCGCATATCGTACATAAGCTCATATAATATATATAGGGTTGGTAAATCCAACTAAAGCACTAATAAAGATTGTTGATCCACCTTGCTCTTTTTTACGCTCCCTCTCTCCGTCTTTTTCTTTCTCATACTTTATCTCTCTTCCTGTTCTGCTTGGCTAAGTGCAGCCAGGAATCGTGGGGCCTCTTGGCAGACACAGTCTAAAAGATGTGGCTCATGTTAAAAACCTGACTCTCTGTTATAAACACTTCATTGCAAATTACCCTGTCGTGGTGTGCCAGGTGTGTTTTAGACAGAAAAAAACAATGTGTGTGCACACATGTACAGTTGCCCATTCAGAGTAATTTAGCAGGGTGTGCACCTTTCTTTTAAATTTGAGCGTGTGTATGTGCATGTGAGTGTTTGTGTGAGGGTTTTTATGGCAGCCGATGAAGTGCTTGGCTGGAGTAACATGAGGCAGGAGGTCGTCTTTTTCAGCATTCAGAGCAAAACATTGATTGTGACATTCTCTCCAATTAAAGGACTCAAATAGAAACCAGACGTCGAATGAAACCTGGGCGCCATGAGAACAATGTTTTTACAAATTCTTCTGTTTTGTTCCCTTTGGCTACAATAAGCAACCAGAACACATTGCAGACACGCAGGGCATTCACAAACAGGGTGCAGAAACACAGGAATAAAATACACACCCAAGAATTCCAGAAACAAAGAGAAAAAGGGTGAGTGAGTGGGGAACAGTAGTGAGTTTAGGACAGAACACAGGATAGGAGCCTGCTAATGTAACATACCCCAACCCCGCTAACAACCTCCTTCTGGCAGCTTAATTAAAGAGCATCATCAGGAAATGGTGTTTCTCAGAATGTTTAATACACTAGATTTATTTTCTATTCCACATTTTCTTTAATGCTGCCTCAAACTTTTATGAACACAGTACAAACAGTTAGAAGGTGTAGAGAGGGTTAAAGGTGCTACTGTCTCAGTAACATGCATCAATTAGTAGTTTGTTGCATAGCTCATGAGGTTCATGAGTAACATTCTCTTTTATTGTAATAATTTCATTACTTCGACTACTTGAAGTGTGTGGCAGAGTGTTGTGGAGAATAACAGTGTGTAGCAGAGTATAGCAGGGAGAATGGGAGCTGGGCGGAGCAAAGTGCATATTAGCTATTTCCTCTGTCAGAGTATACAGTAAATGGGTTGGGCCATGCAAATCTTGGAAAAATGGATCATGAATTTATAGCTTTATCCTATTTTTTAGAGACCTGATCATTTCTAAAGCAGCTGGCCATTGTAGCTAATTGCTAATAGTACCCAAACATAAGTAAAATGTGTAACCGTTAGGACTACTTCACTGGCAGATTTGGTGCACTAATAAGCTACAGTTCCGATGTTTGTAGGTAATAAATGAACATGTTTTATTCAGGTGGGCTTCGATAGAGGTTTGGCACAAAGCAACAAAATATATTAGACTTTGGCTACACAGATTGTGCTTGTTTCTATGATTGGTTAAGTGCTGGATACGGTCATATAACTTTTCAGAATTTCATGAAATAAAGAAAAAGTCCCCAGCACTATAGGCGGTGAACTGCTTCTTCACGTCATAGAGGACAGCAGAGCTGCTAAAACAGTGTAAACCAGTGTATTTTGTTTACAGGCAGAAAAGGGTTTGTCATGTCTATATGTCTGCGTTTGTTCACAATATGTGTGTGTCTGTTTATGTGGAATGAGCACTACTGTACAGTATATCTGTGTATTGTTTTTTCAGCGTATGGCTTTGATTAAAGGGCTGAACAGTATTTATCCAAGAAAATGGTTCTGCTTATTGCAGACTGGGAAGTGAGCTCCTAAACCAATCGCTCCACAGCCAACACCACATGTGGAAAGAGTCGGATTGGTCGTGGGCAACGCAGCAGTGGGAGAACAAATGATAGGATTGGATAAGGAACCCACTGCTCTCCTGAAACCTACAGTTCGATTGGCTGCTGCCAGGCAGTCTGTGGTGTACATGGGTGGTGTGTGTGATGTGTGCAGGTTGTAAATAGCAGAGCAGTTACTGTTAATCCCTCATTCAGATGTGGCAAAAACTACACTGATCCTTGTAAGAGAGCAGAAATGAGTGTTCCTCAGACTACTTTATGAATTTGTTTCCTTTCAGTCCTGGTGGATTTTGGTTTTCTTTGGTACTAAGTCAAAACTCCCTCTCCTTATTTCTTTTTTTCATCTCTTCTCTCAGCATTAAGTACTGTAGACTAAGAAAGAAAACAGGCCAGCCCAAGTGTTCCTAATTCTTTACCCTAGGACATCTAGCTAACTCAGAGTGATGGATCATAGTTTGTCTGTGCTCATGTCAGTGCGTGGGTGTATAACTCCAGTAGTGAGAATGTGAAATCCCTAATCCCCAGATGGTGATGATAGTGATTTACCGGCAGGAGTGACAGAAGAAGACAGGAAGGTTGCAAAAGCTTTAACTGTGATGGTTTCATGTGATGTTCTTCTCTCTCTTTCTGCCTCAGAAGCATTGGGTTTGTTATTCATCCTGTCAGTGGGGTGTGCGCAGGGCAAGGAAGAGAGGAGCAGTGGGAGAGATGGACCTCCCCACCGCTGCTGTTTGGGTTGGCACAGCAACATGGGCCAGTCAAGGGACATGAAAGGGATCACACATAACTCTGGCCACCAACTCTCCGTCTGCTTACTTCTCAAATGTTTCTTTTCTATGTTTTTTTAACTTTCCATTTCTTCGTCTTTCTCTCTCATTTTCCCAAATTTTTACCTCCCTCTATTTCCTCTATTTCCCTTCAAGACCCTTGAGCACCAAGCTGGTTGTAGGGGGGAAGTGGAGCATAAGTTAGTCTAATGATCGCGCCTGATTAAATATATTTCCCCTGTTGCACTGTGTTTATGAAATTAGTCCTAATTATTTTTAATTGGTGGTCTTTCTTTGCTTACTCTTCTGTTCCACAAACACACATGGACACATACATCCACACATACATATAGGACGTGAAAACCAAAGACCAGAGGATGAACAAAGCAGCTAGTGGCGCTGTTCTCTCAAGTTCACTTCATCAGATAAGCTGATGACACGGAGCTCAGTCTTTAATTAACAGAGGCTCATCAGCTTCTTACTGCTGGGCCAGAGAGGCCTGGTTAACAGACAGGGCCACACACAGAGTCACGAACAGGCCCCCAGACTCGCACCCCACCAAGTAAGCTCCCGAGTCAGACATTGTGGTTGAGTCTCCATACTGTACCTTTGTGTCCTGCTTTCTGTGCTGGTTTTGGATCCAAACTACAGCATGGCAGTTTTAGCAGCAGTTTATAGGGAAGCATGCAGGCAAGGTAACAAATGGCTACACTTAAATTACAACAGCTGCATGGCAGTAACGTTGAACTGGCAAATGCATCTGCAAAACTGCCCTCTGACAGCGGAAGAGGGAGACAGAGCAGGAATATTAGTCCATTGACTTTCATCTTTTTCTGCTCCAGTTGTTTTTTTAATGCAATCCAATACAGCGGCTCTGCCGTGAATTCTACTTTAACAATGATATCAGTTTTTATTGAAAAAGGAAAATTATAATTCCATTGTTGTCACTTTGTCTTTACACTCTTTTTTTTACACTACTGTAGAAAATGAATTATGCAAATAATTGTCTTTTAGCAAATACTGAACTTTGAAAAAAGAAAGATTTGTGGCAAAAGACTAGAATAAATAGACGTATGAATTGGTAATTACACAATAACAATCACAGACATAGTCCTAGTGCAGATATTTTAGTGCCATAGATATTCTATTTCATTAGACTTTATGCTCTGTAATCTAATTACAACAAAAAAAAACATTCATGTCCAATAGCATCCATGACTTGCACAGTGGAACATGTGGAACAGTATTGGAATTCGGCAGTTAGAACTCCACACCAGAAAGAGTACAATGTCAACTTAAGATGAAACTGAAGAACTGAAACAAAGCACAAAAAGCCTTTTGGAGGAGTCATAAAACCTCAGACCTACAAATTCAGTCCAGTTGATTCATTTTGACTTGGCAGTGGAAAAGTATGAAAAAATCTGGAAGCGAAAGCAATTTCTATTGTTTGTTAAAATGAGCACCAACACATTTTAGACTGTTTTCGAATACTGTACTGGAGGTAGTACTGTGAAGTGCTGCGCTGTAATCAGAAACAGACCAAGGAATCTGTAGTATTGTCACTAAACTAAACCATAGTTTGTATTGCAGTCAGTAGTATCCATAGTTTGTCGGGTGAATTTCACAGAACTGGCCCAGAGTGTAGTTTACACCTCTGTTTGTTTTATGGAGTGTGTTAGCACTCAGCTGAGAATTCCTTTGCGTCTTATTTATGACAGGAAATGCACATCATAATAGACTCATAAGCACTTATATGTCTGCTGGGAGTTGGGCTTGTAGAATGAAAAAGGACACTATCACGATCCCACACAGACTTGCAAACACATTCACACACACACTCAACAAAGCAAAGGCAGAAACACATACCAGACGCACATACACAAGCCAGCTCCAGAGGGACTCTCTCTGAGACAGTGGCCCCTGGCCCCTGCACACGCATCAGTGCAGACGGGGGTCAGCTTGTGACCCTTGATGGAGGGTCAGTGGAGGAGTCCAGCCAATGCACCGTACCCAGTCGCCTCTCTCTCGTTTTCTGCCTGGGACTCTCCTTGGCTCCTCAGGCAACATAACTCTTTCTCTCTCTATTTGTAATTTTCTACTTTACATTCTGTGCAGCACTTAGACTCAGTAACAAAGAATTTAAAGACGCTCGTGTTTGTATCGTCCTCTGTGTGTTGCATACGCACATGGTCATAGAAAGAAATGCCTTGGCTTAAACAATATTCATAAATAAGTGTATTTAAGTGTAGTAGATGAGTAGTGTATGTGTGTGAGTCTGTTTCTTACCAGACCCTCTAGGTCTTTACAGTATATCTGTGTTTTATCTGTTGGTGCGGAAGAACTTGTTTACGTTTAGGATTCCAGACAGCAGTGAAAGATGACCTGTCCTAATGTACCCGCTTTCCTCCCCAAACTGTCCCCTCGCTCTCTGTTCACCCCCTTCCACCTCCCTCCATGCAACTTCTTCCATTTTTTTGGGAATTCAAAGAACTCTCTAACCTACTTTCACCTCATACTCCACGCTGGGTGTTCAGCTGTACACTTGGCGGTATCGACTGTCAAGAAAATATCTGATGCAGTCGTGACCTTCGATGGCTAGCTTTAAAGGCTGCAGCTTTGTGCTGTTTTTAGCGTCTACACCCCTCAAACAACAACAGGAACAGAGTGATGGTTTTGGTGTTAGCATCCCATACAAGCAGTGGGACTGATCTAAGTGCAAACGTGTTCATTCAGTTCGAGGTTCTCCTGCTATTTTCTGAGTTCTCCTGGCAGGAGAATTCCTCCACGGCCTCAGCACCAGATGGAAGCTCTCCTGGCGCTATGAGCTGGCCGGGTCATTTCCTGTCAGGAGGCCTGGTGTTAATCAAGCCAGGAGGAACGCCCCCTGCTCCCCTACCTCCTCCTTCATTTCTGTTCTTTTTTTTTTTTTTTTTTTACAGCCTCTCTCCTCGTACTTACTCATCTAGCAGACCAGCTAAGAAATACACATTTTTCTCCTCCCCCATTTCCCCCTCAAGTTTCTGTTCTTTTGTCTTCTATACTATACCCCTGCTTTGTTGAGTACATGTCATGCTCCACCCTGAGTGTCTTTAGGTGGTTGTAAATCAAGAGGAAGTAATGGTCTGTGTTATCAAAGTGTCCCTATGGAGGACTGCAGGTCCAGCCAATAGATAGAAGGAGATAGCAAGCAATGAGGAGAAAGGAGTCTTTCTTTACATGTGGCCTGGTGTCTGGTCGCTTTCTGTTGGGTCTGGTGGTGTCTTCAGGAGTATGATGGACACAGTCAGAGATAGAGCTATCTCCTTGCTCCTCCTACTCAACTGACCTCAACACTGACCAGACGCAGAGCCTACAATCTGAGGGGGGCGTTAGAGGGAATGTTTGGACTCCATCCCTCCTGCCTAGTGTTCCTGCTATGTCTGTCTTATTGACTTAATGGTCTACGTGCCTCATCTGAAGTGTTCAGTGGAGAAAAATTGCCTAAGCTGTGTTTATCCATGGGGTCGTTTACTGCACATGGAGAGAGATTCTGGATGCATGTGTAGCTTGTGTATCCTGGTTCTGAGGTTAATTTATTAAAAGATCATTCAATTAGGGAAAATTCAGTTAAGCTTATGTAAACCACTCCACGTACAAAACATGGACTCATACTAGGGACTACTTTGGCATGATAAAATCTCATTCCATTAGTTTTTATATTTCACAGTTGTTGTATTCATTGTTTATTCTTAACATAAATGTTTTCATCAGAAATCTCTGTGATTGTCAGTTGTCGTCTGTGAAACAGCAGAAAAACAACATATACTACAAGCGATGAGCAGGCAAGCAGCTAAGACAGCAAGTGACCACAAACAGGTCTCAGGTTTCAGGTCTCATTGATGTAAGCCACAACAGGAGAGTAACAGACAATGCAACCAGTAAAGAGTTGACTGTCCATACTACATTACTGTAGTTACAACGCTGAGGCCATTCCATAAATGTTCAACTGTATTAAGTGCAGGACTCTTTGCAAACCACTTCAGAATGCCCCAGTGTTTTCTTCTCATCCATTTCTGATGTTATTCGATGTTTGGAGTTATTATCCTGTAGGAGCCATGACCTGCGACTGAGGCAGAGCTATTTGACACTGGGCAGAATGTGTCTCTCCTTAATCATCTTCCAATTTTATTTTGACCTACACAGATTAAATGATTCACCTTTTCATTACTTTTTTTGTTATATTCTGTAGCAAACTAAAGATATGCAGATACGCATGAAGAAATTATTTTCAATCTCAACACTCAACACTCAGGACAATTAGAGCATTGTAGTTGTTGTCATCTAAGGAACCAACTTTTCTTAGCCACATGTGTATTAGCTAGCACATCTTCACCTTCATTGCTTCTACAGATTAAGGTCTGTAAATTTAACCTTGTGTTCCAGATCTCACTTTTTTAATATCATAACAAGCTAATTTCAGTTGATACTCAAAAGGTGTTGAGATTCACTAACTAGCTATGGTTATAGGGTGTTCCAGTTATTCTGCCACCTGTGGTAGATGGGTTTCTTTGCTGTGCTGAGTAGACTTAGTGTGTTGAGGATGAAGATGGCAAAACAAAAAGTATCTCCATCACATTTTCTGTCTAACTCTCCATCGCTTCACCTTATCTTTACTCAGTTCTGTGTGCATGTTGTTCCTCTCAGGCGCCCTCTTACTCTCTGTTGCGCAGACAGACACAAACACACACACTTCACTGTTCTTTGATGTTGATAGCTGTTTGCCGTCTGCACCGTTTCTCTGTGAGCTCAGCACTATCACATCCGACTCAGCCCACTCTCAGTCCAGGTAAACGCGTCTGTCTGATGGGCAGAGATGGAGGGATGAATGAACTGGCAGTCGTACCATTTTGTCTGTGTTTTCTCTCATAGTGAGAAACATTTTGGCGAAGAGGACAGTCGCTGCCGTTATCACCATCATCCACATAGCGTGAGTGTTTATATGGTGATAATCACTGTCTACTCAGCGTAAATTCAGCCTGCCAGAATAAACACATTAGAACATACACATATGCACACCTCCCTTATAACTGCCCCCTCTTTCCTTAAGACCAGAGCCACCATTGCACACTCCCCCTTTAAATCAGTCGCTTCCCTAGCTCCCCTGACCCAGTACACACAAACTCAAGCCTTCACATTGAAAACACTCACTATTTTTGGCCATGCTTTAATTTCCCTCTCCATACTGTAGTGATAACAAACCCTAATAATATCCACTGTAAGGGATGTGTTATTTCCAGGATGCGGTGGATGGTTTTAATTTTCTCCTGTTCTTGTTCTCTTTTCCACGCCACAAGTTCCTTAGTAACATCGCGCACAGTTGTACACAACCTTTCTCCTTTAATGAAAGACTCACTTATTTAACGAATGATGACAAAGTGACATTAGTTGAATGATGTCTCATTCAAATCTCGGAAATGGATCATAGAGTGTATTAAACACACTGAGGATACTGTTGAATAATGAATGCAATCGTAAAATAATCATAAAATCAGAATAGAGAAGTGCTCACAGAGTTTTATTTCACGCATGAAGAGCTATTAGACACACTAATGTGCATTTTACTGCATTACTGTGGCAAGTCTTGCCCTCTCCTGTCTCTCACTCACACACACATAGCACAAACATCTGCCTCTCAGGTGGGAGAAACTGCCCTCTGGTAGACCTCCCCGCTCCAGTCCAGACGCTGAGCACACACACAAACACATCAGCATCTGCCGCGCACTTTCGCTTGAGCTTGATCAAAATAATTATAAAACTAGCAAGCCTCTTGTGTTTTCAGTTGTGATAGACTGGGTTCCAGACCCATCCGTTCCAGCCCTTTGTGGCTGTGGGAGTGGATCAGCCCGTTGTTTATTTTGAATGACAGGATTAGAAAGTTTGTGTGTTTCTATAGGGCTGGTATGTATGAAGGGGGGTGTTATTAGGAGCGTAGTGTGTTATGCTAACCCTTTTTGGTAAGTGCTATATCTCTTCAGCAAAGGATTAGAATCGTGGGTTATTATAGTAGGCTGTCCACCCTCAGGCCTGGAATATGGTACACACACACTGCATTTGCTTTAATATATTTTACATTACTAAGACATTATTATTATTGTTCAGTTTTGAAATTATGAGTGGTGTGTAAATGGTCTGCACTTATATAGCGCTTTTCTACCTATTGGTACTCAAAGCGCTTTACACTCCTTCTCATTCACCCATTCGCACACACACACACACCAATGGCAGATCTGCTATGCAGCTGACCTGACACACCGGGGGCAACTTGGGGTTCAATGTCTTGCCCAAGGACACTTCAACATATGACTGGATGAGCCGGGAATCGAACAACCGATCTCACGATTGGCAGACGACTACTCTACCTCCTGAGCCACAGCCCGCCCCCTGTGTCTGCCTGCCGTCACCATGGCACTGGCCTTATCCACCCTATGATCCACTTTGATGTGGACCTCAACCCAGCAGGATATGATGTTTGTGTAGGATGCCTGCCTGGCTGGGTACATATACAGTATGTCATAAGTACGTTCCCATTTGGTTCTGGGTATTATTGCGAGTCCTCGTGTGTGATACTGTTCATCTTGGGAGAATGAAAGAGGAAGCAGAGCGGCGATTAGGAGGATCTGACATTTGCAAGAGGGGCTTCCTGTGATAGAAGGCTTCCTCTGTGTCTGTGGGACTCACCATCTTATCTCACCCCACTCCCCTATTTGGCAATGCCTAGCTTCTCTTTACATGTCACTCCTCCCCCTCTCAGTCTTGCCTGAACGTACCAGCTGTACATCTTATGCATATTTATTTATAAGGCAAAAGCTCAGTTCACACAAATTCATAAGCGTGTATTATATATAACATATAAGAGCTGCTTTCAAGTGATTACATGATAGTGGTCCAGTGTGTGCTATGGGCAGGAATAGCCAATCAAAACCCACATACATATCTGTTTTCACTTACTCAAGAACCATCTAACCATCTAATATTTATAATGCATTGATCAGCCACATTATTAAAACCTGATACTGTATAGTTCCCCTTGCACCTGAAAAACATCTCTGATCCGTTGAGGCATGCAGTGTGTTTACATGCACTCAAGTAACTGGGAAGTCAGCTTTCTAGAGTAAGCTGATTTCTTAACTGTCATGTAAAAGGGAAACCCGGTAATGTAATCGGAATGGGGGAATAGCAAAATCTGATTCCCCCAGGTAGATTTCTCCCAGAGACTCTGCCATGTATATGTGTAACCAGGTTTCTAATCTAAGCATGACTTTGAGCAGAGAAGTGCAGCTGGATGAAAGGGGAGATCATTACAGGGCGATGCTGATCAGATTACTCATCAGCTGCATAAATACGCGGATTTCCAGTAACCAGGTTTCTTTAGTGCATGGAAACTCTTGTGTGTTACTCTTGATCACCCGAAAACCTGGTTTCTCTGACTAACCTGGTTAATTTAGTGCATGTAAACACAGTCATCACTCCACAAGACCTCTAAAGGTATCCCCTGGTATTTGACACCAGCATATCCTTTAAGCCTTTTACATTGTGAAGTCGTCCTGGTGTTATCTTTTACCCAGGTAAGTTGTGCATACACATGAAAAAAAACCATGATTCATTAGACCAGGTCACCTTCTTTCTGTGCTCCATGTTCCCGTTCTGACACTAACGAGGCCATTGTGGGAGTCTTCTGCAGTGAACAGGGGTCAACCTGGGCAGTCTGACTGGTTCACTGCTACACAGCCCCATAAGCAGCAAGCTGCAATGTTCTGACACCTGTTGATCATAGCCAGCATTAGATTTTTGAGAGGTTTGTGCACAGTAGTGTAGCTCAGTACGGTAGCTCTTCTGTGGGATCAGACTAAACGGCCTGCACTTCACTCTTTTGTCCTGGTTCCAATACATCAACTTCCAGAATTAACTGTTCACTTGCTGCCTATATGTCCCCTCACTGCAAGAAGGTTGTTGATTCGAACCTGACAGCCGGACCGATGTGGAGTTGCTCTCCCTGTGCCTGCATACACACGTTTTCTGTAGGTACCCCATGGTCCAAAGACATGCAGCTTAACTGGGGGCTCTAAATTGCCTGTAGGTGTTAATGTGAGCATGAATGGTTGTCTGTGTCTACGTAACAGCCGTCTGACAGACTGGCGACATATCAGGGGTGTACCCCCCACTCACCCAATGACAGCAAGGATCTACTTTTAGCCTCAGGATGTTTTGTGAATACTGCTCCATCTTACTGCAGAATGCTGACTGTGTGTCCACATAAAACCACAGAATAGTTTTGATTGGAACCGTTCTTTATTTTCACAAGCACGAGTGAGGATGTCATAGTGCTTTTACACAGCGGTTTCAGTTCCCATGAACCTCCTTACATCCCGCAAGTGAAATGAAAAGCAAAAGGCTATCTCTTTCAAAATGATGTCCCAGTTATTCAGGAAAATCTACAGACATGTCTGCAAACTGTTTTAATTTGAACTGCTTTCTACTGAAGAAATAGTTTATATAAAAACTGCATGTCTTAGTATGCCATTGTGGTTTTAGTTCCCACGATGCCCCTCAAAACCTGAGAGATCTTTCTGAAACTCTTCTCATCCCTCTGCAGTCTCATCCTCCTCCTCACTATGGGACTACAGACTGATACAACCCATCCCTCTTGCTATGTGCTACTGTCCCTTTAGAACAACATCAGAAAGTTGTTCCACTCCTAAGGCAGCAGTCAGTGAGGAGATCATACAGTTTTCTGTGTGGCGCTTCCAGAACTGCGACTCGAAGATGAAGCCTCAGCCTTGTTCTCTGAAGCTTCAGTTTGTGAGCGAAGCCCTGCTCAACACCTCATCACTTTCCTGTGCGGAGATGATGTGAGTCATTCCACCGCACAATGGCGTGTGTCTGAATGAGCAGATGGGTGTGAGTCACAGTTAAGTGTGTGCGTACACACAAAAGAAAGATAAAAGTGGGGGCGGTCTTTGAAATGTGCTACAGTATACGAGCAGTATATTGTCATCTGCTCTGGCTTTCCTGCATAGTTTCGTGCTTTTAGAGAGAAAAGGAAAAAAACACTCAGATTAATCAATCTGTGTGTGTATGTGTGTGTGTGATGTGTGCTGTGCCTCAACATGTGGCTTCAATCTCTTTTAGCTTAGCTTTTAGTCGGGTCCCACCCCTCTTTTACCCTTCACAGAGACTTCTTCGTGGTCCAAAACAAGTCATGTCATTTCATACTAGATTTCACATTAAATTTGTTCTCAATTTTTTTATACCACTGTAGCTCAAAGTCTGAATCTCTCATACACAAAATAATCTGATTTTATGAAAGAGTGTGAAATTGGAAAGATTGTTGTCAGAGAGCCTAGGTTAAGATGTGTATGCCTTTTGTGGTGTGTTGAATGATGAGCCTGTAAACAGAACCGGAGGCTCAGATATCAGTGGAGTTTATTGCTCTGGGTTCAGTTCTGGCAGGTCTGAGTTGTTTGTTTGGATTTCAGGTATCAAATGAAACCCACAACTCTCCCTCGCAATCACATGTGTATTCCCTCAGTCTGACTGTCGTGCGGCAATAACTTTGCAGAGTCAATAAACATTGTGAATGAACTTGTTCGCACAAATACACAACTCATTGTCCAGCAGGGTTAAAATCTCTTTTCTGCTCTCCACAGACACCCATATGTTCTTTTCCCTTTGCTTCATTGCTCACTTATTCTGCCTCTCTAACTCTGACATACACACTGCATACATACACAAAGCTACTGCATTCCCGTGCTTTGTTCCAGGTCAGCTTGGTTTCAGAGGTCAAACACAAATTCTCCTGCATGTAATTCAGACCAGCAACACCGAGGGACCACCAGAGGCTAGAGGCTACACAACTACCCCAACCAACATGTCACTGGCCCATCAAACACACATACATGCTTACACAAACATACGCAGCCAACTCCATCGCCAGCCTCCTCCTCCGTCCCTGCAGCCTTTATCAAAAGATCTGAACAACGTCACCATTATCTGTCTGTCTCCTATGAGAGCAGCCAAGCGCATAGCACAGTTATCATTCAGCAAACACACACACTCTCACTCTCTCTCTCTCTCTCTCTGTCTTCACACATACTCGCTCATACTCTCCGAGACACGCCTGTGCACACACACACACACATATACACATGGTACGGAGCGAAGATCAAAGGTTAATCGTGTCTTTTCATCAGCTGCACCACCCTCTCCTCTAACTGTCCTCCTCCTGTCTAATGGTTGTGTTTATAAGCGTGTGTGCAAGGTTGTGTGTACATGTGTATGAGCAGACGTTTGTCTGCGGTTGTGAGAGCCTTTCTGTTACACTAGCAGATGCTTTGGAGACTCTTTTTTTTTTTTTTTTTTGCTCTCATGCAGCAAATAAACATTCCTGTCCTCCTCTGCTCATTGTTTTCCTCTATCTTTCTCAATCTCTAGGATGTTTTTTCTTTTGAAGCTGAATTCTTTGTTTACATTAGATGATTTAATGGGTCCCAAGTGTTTCTGTTATAGTTGTAAAATTTACTATTAATATGATGTATGTTCCAATAAAGTCTATGTAATACAGCCTTTCTATAATTTGATAAGTATGTGAGATTTTAGCTGCATGTTTAAGTCAACAAGTGGTATGAAAATCGTGCTCTTGACTGTTTGAGTAGATTTTTTTTTCTTTTGGTGTTGAGAAAAAAAGAGAGAGGGAGAGAATGGGGCATTTCAGAGTCTAACCCCCGTGCGTGAACCCCAACTCTGACTGAAACAGGAAGTGCTTGTTCATTCAGGAGGTGTACGTTTACAGAAAACCCTCTTCTGCACCCTCAAATGGAGATTTTTGAAATGGGTCAGGGGCACAAAATGGCTGTGAAATACTACCGAGTTTAAAGCTAGCATATTATATTCATGCTTTAAGAATTTAAGAGTAAAATATGTTTTTTTTTCTGTTGCAAATAATGTGATCCTGCAGCCTGAGCAGCGATCTTTGAAAAGGTTTGTTTGTCTTTTGCACCCTGGTTTTAGTGTATCATCTGTCTGAGCTTCTCTCACAACGTTAATTTGAAAACATCATAATTACCTCAATTCAGTAGTTGCTATTTAGAAATATGCCCCTGAGCGAGTTTCAGATCACTACTTCAGGCAGTGCACTTGCAAAACAAATAGAAAATTAATTATGCATTATCTCGAACAGAGTTGAGAATATGCAAGTTTTTGTAGTTCTTGGCATCTGTGCTCAGACTGTAGATATTATACTGATAACAATTGTTCTCCTAATAACTCATGCAGGATTCACATCCATCATCATTTGTTCAGCGGTGGTTCCTCTGCGCATCAGGCTGACTTTCGAAGGAGCCTTGGTAGAGGAAATGCTATTCTGCCATGAATTATGGCACCCTTGCTCCATAGTTCATTAATGATAACCCCAGCAGTGAGGCAGGCTTGGAGCCATGCTGCTCCTCCAGCTCTTCATTATACTATGGTGATGTGGGCTTGGAGAGACCAGGCTACACTCAGGGCAGTCAGAGCTGCCATGCACATTATCACATTATCATGCTTCCTATAGTGTGTGGTGCTGAACATTTGCCATCAGGCTTCTAAGCACTTTCATTTACTGGTCTGACATGCACTTGTAGAGCTTTTGATGTCTTTGGAATCAACATGATTGTAGTGTTTCATAAATCAAGCAGCATGAATCTCTTGGAGCCCTGTGTGTTTGATATATTATGGTCAATCTGGTTGTGTGGTGGAATAGTTTCTAGTATTCACTGGAATATTTGTAATGTTTAAAATAGCACTTTTGAAGTATCTAAGTTAAATTGCTTTTAAAATTATAGGACTTGTTGGTGTATTTCTTTGAAAGTACATCCACATACACTAATAGGCCACTATAGATTATGTTTATATGGTACTAATTCAGCTTGGGCAAAAAAGTTAGATTGAAAGTTTATATATAACCTGATAATTCTGTTTTCCTTTATGTCCTCCTCCTGGTGATTGCTACCAGTCGTACTCTCATGTGCGTGGCTTTGTGGAACGTAACAATAGCACCTCCGGCTCAACCATATGTTGGATTTGTAGAATTGTGTAGCAGTTTTTTTATTATGTTTCTTGATAGTACAAATGTGATTAAATAGAGGTAGATTGTGAGGCAGATTTAGATTTGTGGAGCTATTTGCTTAAAGGAATAGTTTGATGTTTCGGGAGATATGAATATTTGCTTTTTTGCCAAGAGTTAACAAGCTCATAGACCTCAGTGGCAGTGTGCAATCTCCGCAACCATCAGTGTGTACATACTCGCACTTCTGCTTTTGCAGGAGTTGCCCCTGCTCCCTAACTCATCTGGCTGAAAAACTGCACTTCAGATTAGACTGTCATCATTAACATTTCAATGGATAATTGTGCTATAACTGCTGTCCAGCCTGGATGAAGTATATGTTCTGCAGATGTCTAAACACTGGTCAGGAACAAGCTATTCACATAGTAAATAGGCCAATCATTGCACACGTGAAAAGGGCATCAGTTATTTTTGTAGAACAAAGATTTTTTATATGTAACAAAGACCATACAGTGACCCTTACAGGAGAAGAAGTACCACTCTCGTGTCTTTACTCTAAATATGAACCTGCAACAGCTAGTTAGCTTAGATTAGCCCAGAGCCTGGAAAGTGGGAAACAGCTTGCCTGGTTGTGTCCAAAAGTAATTAAATATTTAGAGGTGCATACCAACACCTCTAAAGCTCGCCAACTCACAGCTTATATACAATTCATTTAATCATCACAAACATTAAAATGTAAAAAAGACAATTAAAAAAAACATTTTACAAGAGGTTTAATGTGGGACTATTTCTTGGCCAGAACTAAAACACTTCCTGATGTCTGATGTGGTTGCCTGGGAACTGGCAGCCAAGCTAGCTGTTTTTTTCAGTCTCAAGTCTTCATGCTAATCTAAGATAACTGGCTAAAGCTTCATATTTACTGTTCACATATACATAAACAGAGAACAAATTCAAAATTTTCTCGATAATAAAGCGAATAAACATATTTCAATAAAGGCTGCTGTAAAAATGTTGATAAGATACATTTAGAGTTTCTCAGTGAAAAATGCATTGTGCGCATACTTCAGGCTGAAAGCTTTTACGCTGCCATTAAGTAGATTAAGAACATTATTTAGCTAAATAGTTTTTATTTAAACTTTGTTCCTACAT
Source organism: Sandelia bainsii (assembly GCA_032362345.1). NCBI lineage: Eukaryota > Metazoa > Chordata > Actinopteri > Anabantiformes > Anabantidae > Sandelia > Sandelia bainsii. Next base: position 6,175,315 of record JAUMHL010000021.1, on the reverse strand, counting down.
ATTATGTTTTCCATTTAACTGCTGTTATGCCTCTTGTCTCTCTCAAATGCCAACCTGTGTCCAACATGGCAGCCTATTAGTACTGTTCACGCTGTTGCAAAGCAGGTCAAGCCTCTGTTTTCAACCATCATTACCAGTTTACAGGCTCAGCACCTCCCAGATGTGGTTTGAAAAATACTAGATTTTGACTATCTCATGTGTCACACCCAAGTGTTGTGGCAGGATAAATTGTTTCTTGAGTAGTAGAGTAGTCTTGAGGAATAATAAAAGAGAGGATCCAGGAGGTTGACTATATACACTTCTGGGCAGTGTCACTGCACTCTACAGTTAAACTGCAATGACCTTTGGTGGTTGTAGAACATTTAAATCAAACATTACTTAGGTTGTAAGGCATTTTTTAAACCACCAAATCAAAATAAGTTTCTGTATTTTGGTCCACGTAAAGTTTAATTGTTGTTTTTTTGGTTCATGCAAAATGTGATTATCTTAAAAAAAAAAAAACGGCAAACTAGTACCACCAAAAAGTGAGGAGAAGCAGTAGAAAGGAAAAATGAACGGGAAAACACACTGAGATCAGAGGCGGATTTTTAACAAATTTAGAGTTGGTGCCTCACATCTGGGCCACAACCTCGCTGTATTATCTGAGATGGAGAAATTGGACACAGTAGAAAAAAAATTGCGCTGAACTCCCTCAGGAGAATGAGAGAAAACAACTCAGTCCTGTGTTTAGCAGTGGGGGTTTGTGTGTGTGTGTGTGTGTGTGTTTTAAGGTTCAGTGTTCAGTGAGCAGTGTAACAGTGCACCCTAGTGACCATGTTGAGAACCTGAGCACACTGAAGAAAAGTTTCTCTCTCTGTGATTAAAGTGTTTTTCTGAGAACACATTTACCTTGAGGTGAAGTTCATCAGACTGTCTTCATTTCAGCAGCATTCCCACAACAAAAAAATGCCTAAAGAATTACTTTTTTGTTGATAAAAAGCCCTGTGACAAAAGCCAGATGTGCTTGCCAAGTGAAATATGTTAGCACTTACAAAATATTTTCTTTAGAGTTGTTTTTGAGCCTTGGCTTTTGTAGTTCAATACATAGTAATACAACACAAACTCCAGCTACAGCCACATTAAAGTTGTCCACCCACCTACTGCATTAGACTTGACAATCTTATATGTGCTGCAGACATGCAGTGGTGCTGCGACATTAGGCGACATTCCTCAGGCTGCCTTTGAAGTTTTGTGGTGTTTTCACACCAGCATATAAAACATGGATTGTACATAACTTTAGAATAATAATAGCAATTATATGATACAGAAGACATACAGTACATGATCAGAAGGTTGTCATTATTATTAGACATTTGTGAATGCTTCCCTCCTTGTGTGTGTGTGTGTGTCTTTATGAGTCTGCACATGTGTTTATGCGTTCTTGTTCACCAGTGCAGCTTGTAACTCTAGACCAGCATGTTGCTCCAAGGATCGCCTCAGATGTTTCTCCTTGGAAAACAAACAGAACAGAGACCATTTTCTGCAGAACAGAGGGACTGTCAAAATAATAATAAAAATTATCCCTTTGGACTTCTCCTTCAACAGTGACTCTCTTGAACATACACAGCTCTCTTTGTCTTTGCAGGACGATTTCTACCTGCATTTGGATATTTTGGGTGTGTGATTCTGTTTTCATGTATGTTTGTACATGCATCTGAGCCATCCATTTTTGTGGCACTCAGACTGTGAGAGATTTAAAATCCTGAATAAGGAGGGAGGGAACCATAGTGGGAGAGCAGGACACCCCTGCCACCTTCTCCTCCTACTGTCCTCCTTTTTCTGCTCCACTTTTGATGAATGTCTTGCTCCCCAAAGTGTATGGCAGAGTTTCATGGGGCCTTGCAGAGCCTCAGATGAAGACCTTAAGAAGACAAGAATGGAGGAAAATAAGAGAAACACATGACGAAAGAGGGCTAACACATTTGCTTTTTTTGCACGTTATGGTCCAAGACTTTGTCTAATGATGATAACATGGTTTGTTTTAACCTGACACACACATCGGTCTTGTGTACAATCTGAACATAAGACAAGAAATGAAAGCAGATGCTGGCAGAGAGAAGGCATGTCATTTGTATCTGGGCTGATAATAGGAGATGAATGTGACAGAGTTGGAGCAGAGGGGAAGCAAACAAGCTGTCTGAGCTGTGAAATTGAAGAGGATCAAAGTGTCAGTGAGTCATAAATCCTAGTCCCTCCCATTGGATAGCTGGAGCAGACGTTACACTGGCTGTAACAGCACTGTGGGCATTAGGAAATCACCAAACAACCAGCTATCTCCTCTCTGTGTGTATTAGTGTGTATGTGTGGGTGCAGCTGTGTGTGACTTTTTGCTAACACTCTTGATACTTTACCAGAAGGCAATACTGGTATGGTTACTTATGAAAAGTAGGGAGGTGGTCCACTGAACCCCTATTTCCCAGAAGTCTGTGTGTGTGTGTGTGTGTTTGTTGCAATGTTGGAGACTTGCAGTGCTATGAGCTTGTTTCCTCTGGGCCACATGTGTTCTTTGGTGCTGATCAAGGCTCAGAGTGCAGCAATAATGAGAAGTCCAGGTGCAGATTTTGCCCTCAGGGAGGAAGTCTTTGTTTATTCATATTTAACCTTGTTTTTGACCTCGCTTTTCTTTGGGCTTCTTGACCCCATAGATATTGTGCCATTGAAGTTTCATTGGTTCAGAAACTGATCATGTTGATTTTGGCATTGTTCATGCTGACACCTTGAAAAAATAGTTACTGGCTTATTTGTGATAAATGACTTCAGAGCTCAAGATGACATCAGAGAGAAAACCAAGAATCAAATTTCCGCTCTGTTCACAGACTTGCACAGAAACATTATTATGACATCAATACAGGTGTGTCAGCATCTTTTCATGTTTTATCATTACATAATGTGTGTTGCCAACAACTGTGTTGACAGGAAAATCATGTTAAAGACAAAGAAACTTCAAATATTCAGAAATAATTATGCATAATAGACAAAGAAATTCTGTAGATACTGTCTGTTCGATACACGAAACCAATGTGGTTAGTACAATAGTCAATTACACAAATACAATAAATTCTCTGTTTAAGGTGAAAATGTTCAGTTTTTGTGGAGACTGTTTTACACAGTCACTGCTCTCACTGGGACACAGCAGGCAACTGCTTTCAGTGAAAAAAAATCTACAAACCCACTGTGTTTTACACTAACTTGTCAGCACCAAAACTTTGCTTTTTGTTTTTGTTGGACACTTAAGACTTTTGATGGATATGAGACTAAAGCTCAGAATTTTCAGCATTTATTTGTACACTTCAATGCATTAAACAACACAGAAGATAGTATCTTTTATATCAGATGACCAACCTTTGACTGAGCAAATGTTTTGAAACAAACAGTTTTAAAGTAAATTAAAGTGAATAAAACTTCATATTTGATTGCAGATCCCTTTTTTGCAGTAACTTCATCAAGCCTGTGACTCAGTGACATCACTGAAATGTCGTTTTCTTATTTTAATTCTTCTTCTTACACTTGTTCGAGTGGTGGACGGTGATACCTTCACCCCCTGCTCTGTGTAGGTTGTTGGTGATGTCACTGAATACAATTTATTTTATTTTTTTTCTTCACAGCTCTCACAGTGCTTCTGTCATCAGCTGTTGTTGTTTTGCTTGACTGACACATTGTGTGTGTACTGCTCAGTTAACCAGTGGTTTCTTTCTTTGTCAAGACGGCATGTTAGTTCAGTGGGTAGAGCAGTCGTCTTCAAACCCGAGGGTGAGCGGTTCGATTCCCAGTCCTGGCAGGTTACATGTCGAGGTGTCCTTGGACAAGACACCGATACCCTGACCCTTGGCGCCTCACAGGGTTCAACCTGTCCAAAAAAGAATTTTCCCCAAGGGGATCAATAAAGTATCAATTATCATTATTATTATTAAGACGTTCCAAAGTGATGTATCAGCTATGTCCGATGTTTGTAAAATGCCTCTGATGTTTTCTCACGATCTCTCAGATTAAGAATGGATTCATTTTTTCCCATAGACAGCTCTCTAGTCCTCATGTAGAGTTGGACCTTTTTAACAACAAATACAGTCTACACAGGTAAAATCCAAAGAAAGAAACATGATTTATTGCACTTGGATGAAAGAACATCATTATATCTACATTGCACTGTATTCATTTGAAGTTTTTGTCTCAACTCTCCCCCAGTTCAGCGTTTGTCCTTATAATTAATGGCTGTAGAATCAAAGCTGCAGTTTCCTGACACACAGATTAACTTGTCACTTTAATTTATCTAGTTTAGTTTTTGAGCAGAGGCAGTCTTTGTGATGTGCTGGTCTGTCTTTGACCAGCAGAGGGCTCTCTGTCAGTGGGGAAAATGTTGACCAATCTCATTATAATGGTACCCCACACCCTAATGAAGATGTTGCTTATTACAGATACATATCATGTCATGAAGTTTGAAGAAATGCTAATGATACACAGGTATGCTACACACTATTCATACAGCTATATTCAGACTGCAGTACAAACTAAGCTGCATTACAAGATACCTTTAGTTTTCTGCACTTGGTTCACTGTTTGCACTGCCGTTGTTGCCCTTTAGGGGGCAGGATAACCATACTTTTGCCATATATCTCTAGTGTGACAAAAGCACTGAATGGTCCAGTGCTTTTGTTTGTATAACACAGGGAGTTGGTCCTCTCAGCCCAAAGTACCTTGCATAAATGAAATGTCTAATCACAGCCCTCTCCTACAGTCAGGGTCTTTGTCAGCAGTCAGAGGAGCTCAGACTCTGCCAGCTGCTGCTGGGAGATTAGAAAAAAGAAACACAGTGAGCACTTTTTCTGTGGAATGGCCTGATGTCTGTAGCTAGTGACGCCTGGTCTCAGGAATGATCCTGAATTGAGGAGTGATGAAAACTGTCCCTTACCAGCTCAGACACACATTCACACTTGTGTTGGACTGTGCACAGTAATTGATAAATACAATACACACACTCAGTCATCACACTGCTAATGACATTCCTGCACACACATGCAGGTATGATTGTGTAGAAATGGTCTGCAGGTTCAGCTGGGTTCAGTGCTTGCCCTACTGGGGAAAAATGTTTTTCCTGGAATTCGATTTGACATTTTTTGGATCTTTACAACATCAGTACAGGTTGTGTTATTTAATAAGGTTATCAGATAAAAATTCCATCCTGAAGAAAGCTATTTTTTTCCAAGCAGCGACACCGACATGGTCAAAGCACTGTAGCTTTGTGACTGTAATGTCACAGGTCAAGGAACTAACACATACACTCTGTAACACTTATTATATGCAGTGGTACATTTATCAAAAAAAAGTTTAAAAAAGGAGACGGAGGTCCCATATATTCTCAAATATCTCTTGAATTCGAGTTTTTACTTTTTCCCTCTGCAGGTCACATTCAGAGGTGTCACTCAATTATTTCATGCTTATGTAAGAGTAGCTGTATAATGAGGTGCTAGGTTTTTTTCTTCATTACATAACATTTCCAGGGCCAACTAGTTGAATGATAAAATACCTTTGGCTCCTAAAATTTAATAAAATCTCCCTGGATGTCTTTTATTTCACGTAGCAGGAAAATCCACTGTGTCCGGCATGTATGGAACACAGACAATGTGTAATCGAAACGCCCTTGTAGCGTGTGGGATCGACCCAAATGCAGAGACAGAGCAGTGGGGTTAGAAAGCACACACGTTGCTCTTGTAAAACCCAGGCTCTGTAAGCGGATTCCACCAGGAATCTGTGTTACAATAACCGGCCGACAAAGAGAGAGAGAGAGAAAAAGGGAAGTACTCACGGTACCGGAGACTTGAGAAGAGATGAGAGAGAGAAGATCGTGGCGAATAATCGTGACGATCAGAGCTCGGGACATGGGTGAAGCACAATCTCTGAGCAGAGAGCAGGTGAGTGGACTTCCTGTTTATATCCTGTCCTAACCAGTCCTGGCCTTTCCTTGCAGTCACCTGATCTGGTCACCTGACGGGACCCCCCCCCCCCTCTAGGACCGGCTCCTGACGGTCCAGGGCGGTTGGGCCGGCGATGATGGAAGTCCAAAAGGAGGGACGGATCCAGGACAAAGCGAGACGGAATCCAGGAGTGCTCCTTGGGGCCATAGCCTTGCCAGTCCACGAGGTACTGAAACCCCCGGCCCCGAGGGCGAGAGTCCAGGGGATCCGGGGTGGAGGCGGAGGAGCGGAGGGGGGGACCAGCGGAGAGGTGGAATGAGGTTTGAGGTGTGAATTGTGGAACACGGGGTGGACTTTAAGGGAAGGAGGGAGTTGCAGCCGATAGGTGACCGGGTTGATACGGGTGACAATAGAGTAGGGTCCGATGAAGCGAGGGGAGAGCTTGGCAGAGTCCGTGTGCAGGCGGAGGTTTCTGGTAGAGAGCCAAACCCAGTCACCTGGTTGGAACGAGCGTCCCGGAGGGTGCCAGCAGCGGTGTTGTCGGATGTAGTCCGAATTGGCCCGAGCAATGGCAGCCCGGGCCTTAACCCATGCCAGCCGACACCGACGGACCAACCGTTGGGCTGCGGGTACTTCACGAGGCGACGAGGAACCGGGAGAGGCTGAGGATCCCCTGGCGTCGTTTGAGTAGACTACTTGGCCCGGGCGCAGATGTCACAGGCCGAGACAAACTCATGGACATCCCAGCGGATGGAGGGCCACCAGAAAGCGCGCTGGAGGAACAGTAGGGTCCTGGCAGGGCCGGGATGTCCAGAGGTCGGAGAGGAATGCGCCCAGACCAAAGCCTCCTGGCGACATGAGGTGGGGACGTAGAG
>JAUMHL010000021.1:6133380-6159206 GCA_032362345.1 Sandelia bainsii | reverse complement strand
TAAATTGTATTTAAATTATTTGTACGTATATTTCATGTTCCCTCTATTTTTGTAATCATTGTGAGACTACAAAAATACAGCTTTTAGTAATATCTATTCATGAAAATGATTAAAAGTCAAAATAGCTCAGCTATTTTTTCGAGCTTGTCTGTGACGTCATCAAGATGAATGGCAAATTGTAAACATGAAACGTAAAAACATATCTTGATAAAGACAGCTAAAAGTGACCATATACTGAGGAGGTGGCAAAATCTACAACAAGAAAACAAAGACTGAGAGACACAACAATGAATAAGTTTGTAGAGAAAGACCCTCAGCAGATACAGCAAATAAAACTTCTTTGCTAACAACAGTCTAACCAGGTGATACAGAGTCAGCTAGCGTTAGCATTAGCATTAGCAGCACCTGCTGCGATACAGAAGAGCACAAAACTGCACAGCTCCTTTTTCAAACTCGTCCTCATCAAGAACAGACTATGGTCAACATGTATGAACGTGTAAAGCACTTTATTATAATTTCTCTGGAATATGACTTTGTTAGTTTGATCAGACATTATCAATTATTTTGTTCATAGAAAAGCAGGAATAAAATCACAAGTTGATGAGTATGTGATCATTAATGCTTCACTTTAAGTTGATTTAAACACAGACTTCACTTTATGGGTGATGATTTAATAATATACACTTTAGTATACCATACCATACCACTTTATTTATTAAGCACATTTTAACACAGCACAGTGCTGGTGCTAGTATATAAGATATGTCAGAGTTTGTGGTTCACTGCTGGTGTGAACTAATCTTATGAGAGCCAGATTGTGCTGTCAACACAGTTCAGTTCAGTTCAGTTCAGTTTTGATGATAACTTTTGTTGATTCCTTTTGTTCTTCTTAGCAGTACAGTGCCATTTTGCTGACGGTCAGGTTGGAGTTATCTAATTTGTGGAAACACCAGTAATGATATTTGTTAAAATACAATTTTTGGAACCAGGGTATTTTCTGGTTCATCTCTGACTTCAAGCTCATTATTGGTGAGACCCTTTAAGATATTAGTCCCCATGTTTGGTTTCATTATTGTGTTTAATTGTTACATTATCAATGTGAACCTGGATCCAAAAGACAGTTTCCCCAAAATATTCATGCAATATGTGAAGTGCTCGTAGTCTATGAGGATTCAGCACCCACACATATTGACTCATAACCATTACAAAAACCACACCATCATATTACTACAGTGATAAAATCATAAGTCTTTTAGTTTATTGTTAATCAGTAGCAGCACAGTCTTATATGCATAAAATGTTTTATGTTGTTTTAAGGCGACAAATAAGGTCCCAGTTGCTAGCAGCCTAGGGCCTCAAGATTTCTTAGCCCGGTCCTGCTTGTGACCATTAATTTAATTTTTAAAAATGACATAAAACATTGCATGAAATTTCTTGTTATACATTGTGTTTTTTCTGTTTTCGTGCTAAGCTAACTGGCTGCTGGCTATAGCTTTATTTTAAAAATATAATATAATATATAATATCTCCAATCATCACAAAAATGCAATACTGCTAATGATTTTTCATCTCAGTGCAGCTGAATGAATGGTTAATTTAATGTCATTTTTGTCAAAATGTGTCAATATCTTTGTGACTGTACCAGTGTGTGTGCATGCATGTGAAAACCACTGAGTTTCCAACAGAACTGTCTGTCCCCGTTCCCTCTGAATCAAGAAAATGATTCCATTAAAAAGGAGAACAGCGTGATATCTGCCAACTACTGGCTGTTCTCGAGAAACATCAGAAATCCATCAGCCTCTCTCAGCATGTATCCCCTCCACCAATGAAGACGATACCTGTTGGTCAAGATGTCTTCCTCTCACAGAACCTTTTCCCTGAAGTGCAACTCTCTCCTCCCCTGGGTTCAGACACAAGTGAGAGGTTTTGACATGGGTCAGAATCTCTTATTCTTATCATTTTATACTCTGTGTCATAAGTTGATGATTTTGTTTCTGACAAAGCCTTAAATAAGACCCTGTCTTATAAGACACTGTGGAGCGTCGATGAAACCATATTTTTTTCTTTCTCGCATGATTGTATGAGTACTGTGTGCCATTAGCTTCAGAATACAGCTTTTACTTTTCATTTAATTGGAGGATAATTATTAATAACAGCAAATTAGTGTTGTAAAATGAGAACATCAAAGTGTCTCTGTTGGCATCGTTTATTCCATTCATAATTAATTAGACCAGCAGGAAGCAGTACTTGCACACCTTTACCATCACATGTGTACTTTTTGTACGGCTGCATGAAAATAACACATTTCCTGACCATGTGTTGTGCAGTGAAGTCGATGTGATGGAGCCTATATTTCTATTGACCTCAGCAGAGTCTGAGAAACACTTGTTGACGGTTGATAAACACTAGTTTATTGCAGTACCTGCTCCTACCGAAGTGAAACTCCACAGGTGTTTCAGCAGAAACTGTGATAAATTTACTGTTTATTTATCCAGTATAACAAGTAACTAATCTCTCCACATTATGAAACATCATTTCTTACACACAGTTTAAACATAGTTTCTGGAGACATCAACCATTACCAACTTGGGGTGGCTGTGGTTCAGGAGGTACAGTGATTGTCTATCAATCGCTGGTTTGATTCCTGAACTACCGATTGTCCTTGAGCAAGACACTGAACCCCAAGTTGCCCCTGGTGTGTCAGGTCAGCTGCATGGCGGCTCTCCCATCAGTGTGTGTGTGGTTGTGTGTATAAATGGGTGAATGAGAAACAGTGTAAAAGCGCTTTAAGTACCAATAAGGTAGAAAAGTGCTACATATGTGCAGATCATTTACCATTTAACTTAGTTTATTCTGTGAATCAAAATTGGCTCCACCTTTATACTTAATGCACAGACAAGAGCTACACTAATATGAACCACACTGGGTTCCTTGCAGATAACTAGCATTGTGCATATGTTAGCACAATTGCAGAAATAAAAATGCCCATCTAGGTTTAAGGTTATTTATAGGTGTCTACATGACTTATTTTGTCTACCTAAGAGTTTATTTTCAACTGTAAAATGTCCCACTAAGCATGCATATTGGTCAATAAAATCAAGATTGTCATTTATATTTAAAAAATGTACTATTTGCTGATATATATCATCATCTGATTTTATAAATTCCCAAATACCAGTATCAGTATAGGACTTGTGACAGTGTTTGTGACTAAAACAATCTGCTACCTGCTAGATGACACTAGACGTTAGTGAGGTAATGTGTTTTTGTATTTTGAGTGAATGTTCTATTAAAGAACATAGTACACCACTAAAATGTAGCACGTCGTTTTTAAGATATTCAAATGCGATGCATAGTACAATTTAATGATATTTTTGACTGAATAGTTTCCAAAGACATTTCAGTCTGTTTTGTGTTCTGGTCCATGTGTGTTTTTGATGTTGACATGTTGTTTTGGAACATTAATTTGTTCATCCACCTCTACGCCAAGAAAATCCATGGGGGAAACTGATACTCTACTATGTGTGTATGTGTGTGTGCAGAGGAATATTTAAGCGCTGGCATTATCATATGTCTAATTCTAATATTGTTTTTATCATGTGGGTGTTTGTGGTGATGATTTAATGGGATTGCTTTTAGCTTTTTGGAAAAGCAGGTGAAAATGGAGTGTGCGTGACCATGCATTGGGTTGGTCGTTTATGCCTGTGATGCTGTTGGTTGTGTATGTGCATGTCTGTTATTTAGCCGGAGGTGAATCATTAATGTGTTTACTTCGAGCTTAGTTTGTGCAGGCTGACCCATGTAGAAAAGTCATGTTGTTGAATGTAAATGATAGTTTATATAATTTAAGCTTTATACAACAAGGGTAACAGGATATCCCCAGTCTTAATTTGGCTGCCCCTCAGTGACTAGAAGAGTGGGAAGCTGTGAGTCTTCGTTTAAGAATGATACAAATTCATACGCCATATTGAGTAGAGAGGATGCCTGTGGGCAGAAACACCTGGATGCATTAGCATTTAGACAACAGTGCGTGTGTGTGTGTGTGTGTGTGTGTGTAATGGTCAAATCAACAGTTTGGTAGATGTGGTCTTTGCTGAGTGTTTAGATTTTCTTTTGGCAACATCCAAAGGAAAAGTTTTGTTCCTTAGCTCGTTCACATTTTGGCACAAAGCCTCAATGTGTCACTAAATTGAGGAAAGTGTTCCAGTGTTTCCAGTACTGGAAGATATTCAGTCTGTCTATTTTAAGACTTCTGCTGCCCAGAGTACTTATCTGGGTCTTCATTGTTCTCTGAGACAGCAAACTTCACTCCCATGAAAGAAAAAAACATCTGCCTTGAATTCTTGAGCCTCTAGCTTTCAGGTCTATAAATGGTACATTCTGTCCTGGGTAGCTGGGCAGAAAAACCTGACTCCCTATTATAGAGGATCTGTTTGTTTTTTTCATGGATCACCTTACAAGACGTTTATGAGGCTTTAGTTGAAACTCTGCAGTTCAGCTGCTTCAAGGACAACGTTTTATTGAAACTCCTGCTTTTCTCTTTCAGAGAAGGATAAAAGTAACAAATGACTGTGATTTGAAGGCTAGGCAGCTCATATGGAGCAGTGAGTCAGGTGTTGTTGACTGTTTTGCAAAAGCAGACTGCATCATATGATGTTCTCAATATGTTTATGTGCATAGAAAAAAATAGTGTTTTGAGCACACACACACACACACACACACACACTTAGTTACATTAAAATAAAATGAAATATGACTGACCTTCAGTTATCTTACTTTGTTTTATGCATAGGAACTAAACAGTGTTTAACAATAATTATACCATAATGGATGGGGTTAATTGTTGGTACTGAGAGAAAGATGTGTTCAGAAATACTGACAGCATTATCAAAGACTGGCAGGTGATTTGATTTATTCCCTTCAATACACACTCATGATTGGCCAGGGGTTTTAGCCACATCTAACAGTGCAGGCTTTTTTTTGTCTTGATTGCAGCTGTTTTCAGCCTCCTCTTCCTGAAGTGACTCATAAGTCAGAGTGGCCTGCAAGCCGAGTCATTTATAACTCCACTGTCTCTCACACCCACGGCCATTCACGCAAATTTGCAGAGGCTAAAAGGAGGGCACTCTATGGAAAACACGCAGGCGACAACAGCTCTTCATTATACATATATTGGTTGTTTTATGTAGAATTCCACACTTGACACATCACTGTATATAAAAATAAAACACTGCAGGTATTTTGGGTGTTAACTGTGTTAAGTGTGTTGTTTGGTGTTTATGTTTTGCAGGCAACATATCGTCCTTTCCTGCGACAGATCCTGGAGGAAGCCTTCCGCCCTGACAGACACGAATGCCCTGACATCGAGTACATGTCTGGAGGCCTCACCGACCTGCTGAAGACTGGCTTCAGCATGTTCATGAAGGTCAGACATTGCTCACAAATACATGCACGGACATTTGTATGTTATGGAGTCTAAATCCTACCTTTGCTACATCTACCCACTGTGGACAGCAAAATAACTTATTCAGTTGCTTGACTTGTTTTGACAGTTTGCTGAGTAAGCTTCCCAAGTCCACACACCCAGTTACTAGGACAGTTAATTAAAAGCCTTAACAAGCCATAACATCAGTCTGTATAATAATGATTACCACACACATAACTGCTAACACTGACAAGTAACTGATTCACCCATCAGCAGATGAGGAGAGATAAAGAATCAAAATTTTGTCCAAGGCTCAGACAAACAGTCATGACTCTATATGGCTGCTTCTTCTTCTTCACTTCAAAATTGTAGAGCACAATGAGCTGCACTAGATGGTCCTAGCAAATTTTTTTCATCTGGCCAATAATCGTGGAAGCTAAAAATCTAAGCTAACTGGTATTGCCAAAGGAATTATATCCATAAATCTATCTGCTTATTTTTATTATAGGGCCTACTATGCATACATATGCCAATTCAATGAAACACACTTGTTCAATGTCCATATCTGCACGTCCACCAAATCTGGTCGTAATTGGATTGTTGCATTACAGAGATAAGGCAGTGTTTATTAGTTCTCCCCCAGCACTTTGGTATCTAATTTTAAAAAATTCAAAAGCAAAAAGCAAATCCAGGTTCTAGGTGTCATCCACAAATAACATGTAAGAGTTTGGTGATGATTGGATGAAGTGTGTAGGACATAGAGGAAAAAGGAAACTTGGAAACTTAACTTTAACTTGGAAAACAGAACAGCAGTAGATGTGCTTTGGTGGGCACAGTTAATCTGAAACTCTGAGACAGCAAAAGCCTGAATGTTTGAACCTGGGTGTGAGATCAAAATGTTTGTAGAAACAGGGATCAGCACTCCCAGGAAAAAAATGATCAAAGACTATGAAGACTACTCAGACAAATGCATTTTATCACTGATCAAATGAACCATTAAATGTTTGACATATTAAGGATGTGAAAATCCAGCAGTCATTCTGTTGGATTTACAGTGACAAGAAAGCATTGGTTCTACCTTGTCTTCTACGTAAATTGGATATAAAATGTGATCTAATCTTCTTCTAAGTCACAAGTATAGACACACACACAGTGTGTGTTATTAGCTAATAACACACAAACAATTATAATCTTTCATGTCTTTATTGAACACACCCATTAAACAAGTGGATACACCTTCAATATAAACTGTAATTAAACAAATTTTGGCTACCAGTAATTAAATTCATGTAGACATTGCTCCACGTCACAACTTTAAACAATCACATTTGTTTTTAAGCCAAAACATACGCGCCAGATGACACCAGCCCAGTATGTGGCCCTGGAACAAAAGCTGAACGGGAACAGAAATAGAGAAAGAGAAACAGACAACTGTTTTTGTCCTGTTTCAGTGACAAAATAACACTTTAATCCCTTATTAATCCATTTTAACACAATCTCACTTTAGAAATGTAGTTGGATGAATAGAGAATAGGAAAATTGTTGTATAATTATAAATAATTAAACAGTTTGTTGTTACTAGACTGTTTGATTGGATGATCACTTGATTCATTCTTTCAGTGGTTTGTTTAGTTATTCACTCAATATTTTTTTAAGTTTTAGATGCATCAAAGTAAGAGTAAAAGAGAGAAAGTGAATTTTTGGGGTTATACTAATATTTTGGCTAAATGTTTTTTTTCTGCAAAAGACATGTAGTTTTAGGCTTGTGGGTATTGTATATCCACCACAGAGCAGATCACTGTCCACAGTCTGTTTATCCCACATCTGGGGCTCCTTAAAATGGTGAATCCCCGGGGGGGCAGACTGGTTGTGTAACCGTGGCCTGGTTTTTCACAAATTAAGAAACTTGACTCAGGAAGTACCAGCTCAGACAGAAAGAAGCTATAAACCTGAACTCAGAGCTTTCTATAGGAGTGCAGTGCACACCCTTTATGCAATAAAACTTCTATTTTTAAACATAAGCCCTACTGTGTACTCCACAGTTTATGCCATTAAGCACACTGGACCCTGCAGTCTGGATTATGACCCAGTGGGAGCTTGTGCACTATTGCTTAAGCTGTCATCTTAAACTGTGTGTAATCAAATTGTGTGTGTGTGTGTCTGGTGCTCTATGTTTCACCACTGAGCCCCAGCTGGCTGCTACTCCGTTGTTAATTCAGATGAAGTATTTCTGTCTGACTGTTAGAGAGGCCACTCTGATAGCAATTCAGTCCTTTCTTCCACAGCTGGCTGACAGTGCCAGTGCCGTTTGCAACTTCGTATCTTCGTAACACATATGTTCTCGATTAGAAGTAGCTAAAAACTGTTTCCACAGTGAGAGCAGTGTGAAAAATGGTAAGCAAATGCTGCTTGGTTTACTGTTTGCAAACTGCTTTTCCTTTCAGAACGATGAATACAGAATACCGCCACCTACTGGTATGGAGAGGTATTTTCTCTCATGCAGACGCAGGGCGTGTGTGCTAGCTGGCCATTGTCTGTAGTCTCTGTGGTGTGTTCAAGTGCTACTTACTGGCCCAGACAAAGGCGACACGAGGCAACGCAACAGTGAGCCTTCGTCGCCACTGACTCTTTGATATCGACTTGTTCTGTATTGGCCTTGCCTGGGAAATCATGTTTCTCTTTAACATCGAGTTGTAAGACAGTTGTAAAGTAGCTTAAATGCATTGTCAAGTAGCTCTGTCTCCTCACAACGCGAAGTTCTGGGTTTGAGTCCGCTAACAGTCAGAGTTAATGGATGGAAATTGCTTTTCTTTATGTGGAAATTCGGCTTGAGCAGCTGGTATCTTGGTATATGACTAACTCACTGCCAGCAGTTTGCTTTTTTGTAAATAATTTACATGGATAAAACTGAGTGGGTAGAATCTCTTAGAGGCTGTGCATGTTTTTTATCATTGTGTGAATAATAGTTCCCTCTCTTCAGTTACTTGGTGTCACATTTCACCTGACACCTCCTCACCACACGCTTCCATAAGCCCCTCCCTCTCCATCTAACCCATGGCTCAGCACACATGGCTCAGACACTCGCGACTGCAGCGTTGTCTTTAGATGAATCAGGTGTACAGGTGATGCATTTGCTCGCACATGGAGTTGTCTGGGATGCCACAGAATCTGTCTTGAGTTTCAAAATATAACATGAGCAGAATGTGTTGTTAGACAGTTGTTCACACATTTTTTTATTGAGAAACACGTGTTGAATCATCATTGACACACTTCACAGCACCCTTTTGGTGCTTCACGTGTACAGCCACTCTCGCCTTGGGTCCGCCCCCTGCAGCTCTGATTGCTCGGTTAGCATTCACAGGCTCCAGATGTATCCTGCATGCACATCCCCAGCCAATAGCACAAATCCATTACTCCCTGGAGGCCAATCACACTCAGAGGAAACAACAGACTTTGGCCTGGTCCTTAAATGCATCTTTTAGTGATGTTTAGTTTTTCTCCTCAGTAAAAGCTTCCTGACACAGGTGATGTGGGACATTTACCTACATACATGTGTCATAGGAGGTGTGTGTCTGCTTACATGTACATGTGTCAGCTATTGTAACACCAGTGTAAGAGGACATCTGTTCAGCCTCAGTTCAGAGTCCACTCTCATCAGTGTTACCAGAATATCACAGGTGTCCAACTGAGCAGTGACTCAGCAACAGGCCACAGAGACCACACTTAATAATATGGAGAGGAAATGATTAAGTGTTCCTGGACAAAGCAAGGTGTTTATCACAGACTGTTCTAATAATAGGAAACAGTCTAAACAACTCAGATGGTCTAAAAATACACGGACCAATCACAATGTCTCGTCTTAACTTCAGGTGAATCGTCCACATCCCAGCGACAACACTCTGCTCTTCCTGTTCCTAATTGGCGGAGTCACACCCTCAGAGCTTCGTCTCATTAAAGATACTGTCGCCACACACAAGCCAGGGACCCAGGTGAGTCAGGAGTCTTTTACTACTAGGTGACTAACAGATGTTCATTTCTGCATATTCATGGTTGCATTTCCTGGTTTTTAGTTAAAATCACTATAAAGATGCAGAGATTTTCCTTTTAACATCACTACCTTTATTTAGCAATTATGGCAACAAATTTTTTAACAAGTTAGTGATGTGCAAAGCATATGATAACTTAATAAAATATAGTGCGTTATTAGCGAGCTGCAACATTAAAATGCTATTTACAGGTTAAAACATCAGTAATAGTAATCATTTGTAGGGGGGCAGCGGTGGTTCGATTCCTGGCTCCTCCTGTCATATGTTGAAGTGTCCTTGGGCAAGATACTGAACCCCAAGTTTCCCCCAGTGTGTCAGGTCAGCTGCATAGCAGCTCTGCCATCGGTGTGTGAGTGTGTGTGTGTTTGTGTGTGTGAATGGGTGAATGAGAAGCACTGTAAAGCGCTTTGAGTACCAACAACCTACCAGGTAGAAAATCGCTAAATAAGTGCAGACCATTTACCATTTAATATACAATAATATATTTCTGACAGGGACGGTTTTGTCAGCAGAATGAATATTTTTAATGTTGTCACCTTAACTATGTAAATATGAGTGTTTGCATGGGCATGGCCAGGGCAAAGGTAAAGGTAAAATCAGAGCAATAACGTCAGTACATTTAATTATATTGTGTGTTATTGTTATTGCATTATTGCACAGGTATTGATCCCTATGCAGAAGTGTTGTAGTGTTTCCTAAACCTAAATTCAGCTGAAAACTATATTATCCACCAGTGGCTGGGCTTCAAATTTTAGTGCAACTCCTTGGAAAATATATAGACACATTCTTGAGTTTTTGTGGAAGGTGGTGTGTGAGGTCGCTCTGCCTGAACTTTGAAAATGTGCTTAGGATGTTTTTCAGTCATGATCAAAATACAAATTCATTAGAAAATAAAAAATGAATCTGTTGAATTAAACTGACATTGAACTGAATTGAGTCATCTCTTTTGAAATATCAAGATTCATAGATAAAGAATTGGGGGAGGCTCACGTGGAACATTTAAGTGGTATGTTGATGGTGGGCAACAGACTGCAGACGAGGTCTGGTAAAGAATGCGTGGATGAACATAAACACTGACTTACATACACAGGTGGCTCAGATCATGTGTAAAGGCGAGAGCGTCATCCAACCTTTACACATATGACAGTAATTGCATACGTCATATGTTGAGTCTTCCTGTTTCTGTGCAGTTGATGTAGTTGACACTAACATGCATAACATGCATAACATGCAGATGAATGCATTTTCTGTGGAAGGAGAGGAGTGTGAGGACAAGGGAGATGAGGCTGGGTAGTGTTGGTTTGTCTTAATAAAAGGCTTGAGAAAGAGGCCCAAGGCAATGAAAGGCCTGGCAAGGATCAAAGTCTTTCATCCGTAATCTGCAAAACTGAATAAAGACGAGCTTATATAATGCTGGCCCACACACACTCTGACCTCAGGAGACACAATAACCTTAGCACATACACGCTCAACATGCTGTGTATAAGCAAATGTGTGTCTGTGTGTATGATGGCTAATGTCTGTGGGCCAGACATTCATGGAAATTTATACTGAAAACAAACTGCAAAGTTTTGGTCTTGCACTTGTACAAAATTCCTCTGAAACAGACTCACTTTGCCACTACAAACAAGCCTGCCTCCGATTTTAGGTGCTGACCCAGAGTTAAAGCAACACTGCTGCAGAGAAACAGAGCGTCTCTGTTACACAACAGGAGAGGGCTGTGGCTCTTATTCTAACTACAGAGCACCAAAATGGAGCGTCTATTAGCTGAAGCTGTAAAATCTCCTAAATCTGACATTTGGAAATAGAAAATGTTTATTATCTGCATCCACATAAACATGCTTTGGTGCCTACATCATAATATATTGTATATATTCTATGTTAGACTTAGTTATATAGTTAGACTTCACAAGTGAACATAAAAAGGTTGTTGTGATGTTTTGCTTCTTTGCAGCTGTGTTGAATCACCTTTCGTGTATGCGGAGCACTTGGCAGCTTTTCACTCAATTCACAGTCCAACTCATTTCAAACCTTTTCAGCTGGGTCTAGGTCAGGTGATGGTGGAGGTCATGTCCTCTGCTGTTGCACACCACTACTCCTCTTCTTAATCAGATAGTCTTTACATAGCCTGGAGATGTGTCTGCTACTTGAGCTCTGAAGCTTTTATGTGGTTTCTAATATGAGGTGTTTTTAATTGGCAGTTTCTGGGGCTGGTAACTCAGATGAACTCATCCTCTGTCCTCTGTCCTCTGTCCACCTGAGAACCTATTTCTAGATAGTATTTGATGTTTTTTGTGACTAGACTTTACCCTTGTTTTTGCATTTGCCCAAATTACTAAGCATTTGCCTGGTAAATATGTGGAAAATTATACTAATATAATACAGTAGGTAGTAACACATGTAATAGTTGGTACATACAGAGAACCTACAGTTGAAATTAGGAAAGTAGAAGATGAAGAGCGTCTTGCTCTCTAAAGAACATTGTCATGAATGGAGAGCTTAATAAAGTCTTACTCAAACGAAATCAACTTACTTTAATTATAATTAATAAAAGAAAATAATAATCATACTAGCACCGATCCAATATTTTCAATTTTCATCCACTTCATCAGCATCGATGATGATTAAATATCAATCAAAACACTTTATCTAAAGCCTTATTACATATGTTTGTTGCTCTGACTATAAAATAGGCAGAGTTTGATTGGAGTGACACCAAGTATTTCTGAGATGACATTCCACTGAAAAACAAACAAGGTTTGTATAACAAGCATCACCTCCGGGCAGAAGTGATTAAATCAAATTAGGAAAACTATCCAACTGCTAAAGCACCTGGTTCATGCACCTTGTTGATTGCCAATTTGCACATTACTCATCCTGACATTCATGCCAACTTCATTTCTAAGTGTCGAGTTACACTCAAGTGACCTATTTTAACCGTAACGAGTGTGCTGTTCTGTGCTCCAGGTGCTGGTTCTGTCCACCAGATTACTGAAGCCGACGGACGTCCCTGAGTTGCTCTTCACCACCCAAAGACTGTCACCTGATATCGGTGTGTAGAAGGCCGTCACATGGAAACACATGCGTGCGCACGTTGAGGGACACGTGCACCACAAACATCTCAACATCTTGTCAGGTGTGAGTGGATTAATGAGATTCAGCGTGAAAAGCTGCAAGTGGAAATAAAAAAAATTTGCTATTGAAGAAACATTCCTACTCTTTCAAGCATGCTGTGCTTGATTTATCTAAACTGAACTGTAAAATAAAATTGTGAAAATAGCTAATGGACTTCTTTTTCTTGGAATCAGTAAAGAAATTTTATATTATAACATCTAACTGACAACAGTCTTTGTCTTCCTGAGCACAAGATGGAAAATAACAAGTGTACATTTCAGGTGCATCTCAAATCGAATGTTAATATTAATACAACTTTTCAAGCAGTTTTTGTTGTTGTTTATCTGTTCATACAGTACATCGGGCTGGGTTGTTAGCCAGTTTGACCAGGTTGAGTTAAAAGGAGGCCATACTGTATGTGTGAACTCATTACAAGTGAGGGTGTGAACAGAGGCCTGCTGTTGTGGTGGAGAGAATACACACTCTCTGTTAGCGTCTATTCTCACCTCCACACATCATATGGTGACAAGTCAGAGTAGAATAATTAACAAGTCATTTCGCACTGTCTGCCAAGGCTGATACAGCCTACAGGCTCCCCACACACTCTCCGTAGCCTTTATTCTCTCCAGCATGAATCACCGCAGCTAGAGCTCAATAATTTCATCCATACCTGCATCAGTTCTGAATAACAAGTCTCCCGCATTTTGTCAAATGTACAAATGGGCAGTGGAGTAATTCAGTAAATCCCATGTTTTGTGGATCTTATGCTTGGAAGAGGATATGCAGGATGCACTAATTAGGTTTTGAATTGTAAATAAGCAGATCTCCAACATACACATTCTGATTTTATTGGAAAGTGCTTGATATCATTCTGTCCTTGTCTCATGGGAGTTTGAAATTCTCACAAGATTTCCCAATAAAACAAGGTCAGCTCTGAGAAAACTAACATGAACTCTTCTGGCACTGTGGGCTCAGGATGCTTCAAATTGATTTTCCACATAGTGGAGTTTTTAGCTTTTAGCTAAACTGATCCCAAGATCTGAGATGTCACTGCACAGTCATGCTGCCTCCAGTGCTATTTATTCCTGCTGTTATCAAAGCATTTCATGAAAACAGGTTTATTCATTCGGTCAGACCTTTTCCTGTGTGCGTCATCTCCTTCACAGCAGGAGTGATATTTGTCAGATAGAATCAAACTGTGAAAGTTTTGACATTGCATTGTGCAGAAGTTGCAAAACATATACATACATACTGCCAGCTGCAACATGATAAATTAAAAACAGAGACATTTCATTTCAAATTCATCAACATTTTATTGTGAACAAAAAGTGATTTTGTAACACATAAATAACAACATGCCCTTTGGACTATTCCTTTTTATAAAGTGCATCAGTGATAATAACCTCCACATGCTACATATTGCTGCCCCACTACACTCCCCCGACACCACCTCCTCTCATTCTCTCATGTACAATGATAAACTGAGTGCACACACACACAAACACAGCTGTACAGAGCCCGGGCTCAAGTGGCTTGTTAATAATACCAGCATTTAGCAGTGCCATGTAGCGGCAGTCTGAAAAAAGAGCTGCCACAATGGGCAGCACAGCTAAAAATAGACAGTGGTGTCCTTCAGAGACCCCTCTATGTTGCCAGGAAAGCTTTTTGATTTTATATGCAGAGTCCGGAGGTCAGTCAGCCTAAAGACAGCTGCCTCTGTGTCCCCAGGTGTCTTTTCTTCTCCCGAACAGAGGAGAATCCTCAGCGCTTCACCGTCTCAGGACAGACACCTGCCTGAGGTTGTCACCTCTGTTAACATTCATCTGCCTCTCGCTACATCGAATCACTGTTCATCTCACACCTGCCTTCTTCAGACAGACTGGAACAAGACTTCAATGGAGAAGCATGAATCTTCTCAGTCTTCTTTTCTCTTCCACATTCAGTACTTTCTTTCAGTGGCTACTCTGGACCACTTTCAATCTCCAGCTCTCACACCGAGGTGACAGTCCTGACCTTTGCAGACAGCGCTTGCTTGAATCGCCTCTTCAGGTCTTGCATATTGGGAGATTTTGGCCTGGGGATGAGGGGCGAGCGCCTCTTCTCTGTTGCAGCACTGGCAGAGGTGTTCGAGGAGTTGGGGGTTTGGGGCGGCTGCTTGGCTAGCTGGCAGCACAGTCTGTAGAAAGCCCCGTGAACCTGGCTGTAGTCCTCGCTGGCAGAGACTTCATAGAAGGAGCAGCCTAGTGTTTGCGCCAACAAAGGGCCTTGCTGGGAGTCGACCTGCCTCAGGTGCAGCAGGTCCGCCTTGTTGGCCAGCAGGATTACTGGGGGCACGTTGGCGGCACCGGCACGAACAACGAGCTGATGCAACTGATCGATGAGGTCAAAGCTGCGCCGGTCTGTCACAGAGCAAACCAGCACCACAGCATCAGCCCACTGGACAGAGCAGGTGATATGGTCAGGTAGACTGATGCCGTTATCTGTCATCTGGGAGGGAAAACAAAAGGGGAGGGTGATTAAAACACAGCTCAACACATCTGCTTAAAAATGCATGTTAAACTAAAAAAAACAGTTCAGACCCGATTAAACACTCCCTGATCTTTAGAAATGAGTGGAATGCTGACTGGGGGCAGACAAGAGCTATAAGGTTTCTCTTCCAGAAAAGAGCTGTGGGTGACTGAGGATCCTGGATGTAGATCAGGGTATCATTTACTCTGGCCTCAGACATCCATTAGCCTAAATGGGAGATTAAATAACCTAGACTGGAGGGCAGGAGAAAATACAACACACACACACATTCTTGGTGTTGGACTGTTGCCCCGTATGGAGAAGCTTAGATGATTTTAACAGTCAGACAATGAATTAAAGTCTGTTATCTTTGTGTTGAATAATCTTCAGCTTTTAAACAGATTCTCGTGTGTTAAACCCAGTCAGCTCAGTACAGGGAAAGTAAGCTGCCGTCTGGTTCCTGTCTGAGCAGAGAAGAGCTGTAATAAATAAATTTAAAAAAAAAAAGGGGGGGGGGTCTTACCTCTGCACCGGGGGTGTCCTGAACCTGGATAGTCACTTGCTCGCCGTCCACCTGGACTTCTCTAGAGTAGAGATTGCCTGCACATGGAAAGGAGGAATAAACGAGTTTAATACCAAGAGCTTCTTCTCCTTTTTAGAAGCCATTTAACCGATCTAATCCTCAAAATTCCTCAGTAACTCACCAGCATTTCTCTCATAGTCTCCGATGAAGCGCCTTGTTAGGAATCTCACCACAAGCGCTGAAACAAAGACGTGACAGAATATTAGACACTCAAAAGACAACAGTACTGGACAAAATATATCACTCTGTGACCACGCTATCTGTAAACTATGGTGCGTGGTTTTCATTCACTTTCTTACCTGTTTTCCCAACTCCTCCGCCTCCTATCACTGCTATTTTAATGGCCCGGCTGGGAACCGGGTATTCAGCTGCGGGATACTCCGCGATAGTCGTCATGTTCTGGATGAGACGCATGTTCCCGCTTGTCAGTTCCGTCCAAAAACGAAAGCAAAAGAACACTGAAATGTTGTGAAGCTGGTGAGACGAGGCTTCGGGTAGAATGGGTGAATTTAATCCTGTATTCCTCCCAAAGTAGTTCAGTGAAGGTAAAACAGCGACAGGGAGCAGAAGCGACACGATGACTGACTGCTGCTGCAGCGGAGCGCACGCGGGTTTTATAGCGCTCGAGCGCTGGTCACATCTGATTGGACGCTGCTGACCCCCCCCCCCATCTCTCCGTGTTCCCCCGCTTACACGTGGAGAGAAACACTCCTGCCACAGGTGGGACCTCTAGCTGGGTGTCCTGACAAAACGCGCTGTATTTTGGAAGGAGGACAGAAAAAAACGTATTTTTTTAAAAAGTATTTTTCTTTATAGTGGCTGTTTCCATATAATTATACTGTAACAGAAAACAACATAAATGTCACTGAAATACATCAGTGGTGAAATATCATGTCCGTTTCCCCTCGAATTAACAACAAAAACCCTGCCTGCATCTACAGTCTACAGTCTTTTTTTCTTTCTTTCAGGGTATTCTCATGATACATTATTTTTTTTATGAACTTCAGTTTTTGTGCATTTATCTGGGATGTGCATGTCTCTTTTTCCCAGTGTTGTGTTGCAGCTTGTGACCTGTTCAGACATGCCCTTTAACTTGTGAATCCTCCACACAGGGGGTTAAAGACTGTTGTACAAATAACCCCCCCCCCCCCCACACACACACACACACACACACACTTACGCATACCTTACAAGAAATCATGCAAGATTTTGTGCCATGATTGTGAGAGCTACTGAGCATCAACATCCAGAAATTATACAATATTTCTGCCAGTTATCTGTGAATGAGTTGGGTTTTTTCCCAGCGTACTGCAACATAATAAACCATTTGTTGATATTTCACAAAATAACAGCAAATGACAGTTTATTTCAGCAGCTCCTCTTCCCTTCTCCCTAATTTAACCTGAATCCTTGTCCCACTTTCCCCTGAATTCTCTGTCACATCCCCCTCAGGCCTCCCCCTCTCCCATCTTTCATTTGTGCTCATGTGCTCTGTGGTATTTTGGCATCTACTGCTCCCGTGATTATGGTCTGGTATGTGTTTGTGATAAGACTGCTGATGACAGGTAGTGTCCAGTATTCATGAGCAGCACTGTTACTGTTTGTGTACATATGTGCACACACACAGACATACAGCTGTGTCTTTAACCACAACACAGCAAGAACACTGAACTCCACCCTGGCATTCCAGCCACCCATTCCTGCTAATATTTAGTATACTACATAATACTCACTGCAACACTTTGCATCAGGATTCTCTGTGATTCGGGCACAGCTCAGCTCAGATGGTTGTTTTTTAATAAATCAATCTTAAAGTCCTCGCTTTTTAAATGAATGTTGTGAGTACAGTGTCACCATTTTGTTATTTAAGCTCACACAGCAGAATATTTGGAGCACAGAAGTGTAAAAGTTAACACAGTTGTTCTCTCTTCTAGCAACCAGGCTAGGAGGCTAATGATGACAGCAAAGGGATGATGCTTGTGGAGGTGTTTTTCCCCTAATGAAGGACCAGGATTCTCCCATCTGATAAACAAGACACCCAGAAATGCTGAGTGACTCACACCAGAAGTCAAAGCCGCAGATATTGTTATTGACTTTAAACTGATTATGACGTATCGAGTTCAATGTAACTTGTGTTACATCTGAAAAACGATGTTTATGTGGCCATAATACATTTCATTTGCTGAACTTTTGAACACTGTTGCCTTCACTTTCCCTAAAGGAAGGCTGGAGATACATTTAAATACCTTTGAGTGAAGGTGGACAATTATAACTACAACAGAGGAGAACAAGGCCTGACTTGGGTTCAGAGTGTCATTCACACAGACGTGACAATAGATAGGGGAGAGAGGGTGAAATGGGGGGTAATCCTTTAGCTGGGGTGTGGACAATTGTCAGGGAGAATTCAGGGTATTCACTGCAAACTGAGGAATGTCGAGTTAATTGGGGGGTGGCGGAGGGAATGAGGTGCAGGTGAAATCGACAAGAGGAGGAGGGTGTTTCGCAGAAGGATGTCCTTGTTGACACAGAAGTGAGGACAGATTTCCCAAGGTGGCCTTGCCTTTCACAGTGGAGCTGAGAAGAGGCATACGGCCGTCACTTGCCCCCCAGGTCTGATCCCACAAAGGGCTGTCATTTGGGATATCAGAGACATTGGGGCTGTTTAGATGTGTCCCCGGGGGCAAACCTCATGAGCCACGGTCATGTGTTTATCAGCATCATGATAGATGCTTATCATTCTCTTTGCCTTTAATCATTGTCTACAAAGGTGATTATTAGGATCCAATTATGTTACAGTGGGCTTTCTTCTTAGATTTTTTGTAGTCCTCTAGTTACTTCAAAGCTGTATGATAATACAAAACTTAGATTTTACCAACAGGTAGAGGGTTTAAAAGTGGAGGCAGTTTCATGTTGTTTTCCATAGTGCATGCATGGTTGTTGCTCACTTTTCTGTTTTCTTGCAGGATTTTACTGCAGATGCACAAAAGCAGATGCAGATCTATTCACACATCCTTTCATAAATATCTTCTGTTATTTGTTTATATCTACAGGTACATTTGCATTTCCAATGACCAATGGAAATTGTATTGGCCTCCTGGCACAAGCAGCTCTGGGCCCACACAAAGGAAGACAGCTTGTTTTTTCTCATTGAAATGTAAACCTCCCAACATGTTCCATCATTTGCATGACTCTGAATGTCAACTGTGGTGGTGGTGGAGGGAGGGGCTGGCAGTGGTGGTTTTAGGGGGTTTTGTGTGCTATGGCACTAGCACTGAATGACAATAGTCCCCACCTCTACCACCTTCGCCTGATTCTCCATCATTCGTGCTCGTCGTTCTCCTGTTCACTCCACAGCCTGGTGTAGCACCGCTTAACTGCTTTCCACTGTCTTTTCTCACAACTGACGTGCACATGTCAGTCCCCAGTTTATGTGTACCAACATGTGCGCCTGTGCACGTATAGAAGACACGGACAGAAAAAAAAGGTGTTGCTGTAATAACAGAGGATAGGGGCGTTTTCGCCTGGTGTGCATGTGACCTTAGCCGTGTGTATTTAAGTTAAGACCTTAAACTGCAGGATTATCCTGTTTTCTCTGATTCAGAAGTTGTTTTTTTCTTCTCACGTGCAAAACCTGTGAGTAAAATAGTAAACACACTTCAACAATGCACACATAGTTATTATGTTTAATGAGGTTTCATTAGTGTCCAAACTTTTCAAGGTATTTTCTTTGTAAATAGATACGTGTCAACTACTAAGTATCTACATAAAGATTGAAAATATGGAAACAAGATAAGAAGAGACTTGAGTTCTTAGTTCAGATAGCCACATTCTCCATAACAGTTAATTTTGACTTTAACATCCTCTGCACCTCAGTGTGTACACTAAATAAATATGTTAGCATCAGCACACATTTGTAAGCGAAACAGTATCAAATCCAAAATTTACCGCAGCAGTATATCCATTAGACATTACTGTGGACGGTGAATACTGACCTAAAGAATAGAGAATACAAAGTTATAAATCAAGTTCAAATAATTGTTTAATCTGTAAATTAGAGGTGGATAAATGGATCATCAGATACTTTGTTACAGCCCATTTCACCTTCAACTTCATTTTTATAAATCATCATTGATCAGGCGTACTTGGCAACCGACGCACATGTGGATTTATTTCTAATGTAATTTGTACAGCATATAAAAATAAACCCTGGGAGCTTGTGTGTAATGAGATAAAATCACTGAGACTATGACAGCGGCACACAGGCGGGGACACTCTGCTCCCGTCTGATCGTGTTGGGACATGGAGTTCAGTGGTTGGGATTTATGGTTTTGGGACATCGTCGGTAGTTCAGACATTTCCCCAGGGCCTTGATTGTTGGTCTTGTCTGCTTTACTGCCCAGCCTGAACGGAGCTGGAGGCAGAGCGAGGTTCAGAGCAGGGTCTCCGTGGTTGTTCAATGTAGACAAACTGTTTCCTTGGGGGCTGATTCTAGGCTTGAGCTGGAGCTCTGATTTGTGGACGTAATTACTGAATGGTCAAAATGGCGCTGTTGCCTAGAACTGCTTCACGTACTGGAAATCACACAAATAGTATGAGAAGGTTTATGCATAGTACAGTGTGTGCTGTGTAATAATGTGTAAGGCATGGAGTAAAATCTATGGGGACTTGTGCACAGCAAAGAGGAAAATTATGAATGATTCAGACGTGATTGTGGCTCTGGTGTGACTCTTATCTCAACTCACACAAATGTTATCAATGTTATATAGCATTATCAGGTTACCATTGGGAGCGTATACTGTAGACAAATGGGTTTGTAGGGTTCTACTCCAATTCCTAGTTGACTCAGTGGGCCGTTATCATGTGCTGGAACATCATCATGGCACAAGAACAACTTGGTTATGTTTAGGGAAAGATTGTGGTTTTGACTAGAATAACATTTAACTAAAGTAATAAAAGTGTCTCATGTTTGAGACACCACCATCAGTGACTCTGTCACAATTAGCACGACTGTTAGAGGTTGTGTAATTATAGCAAGATACAGTTTGCCCCAACTGAAGCATAATTATGGGTGTGATAACAAGAGATAATGGCCATTTAATGAGGTGATAACATTTGGAATGGCTCCACTCTTCTCTGGCCTCTACACAGTCGTCAGTGGGACACAGCGACCCACTCAGCTGATTAGCTCACAAATAGCAAGAACCCAAGTAATGAATGAAGTTAAAAGATGGAACCCAAGGCACAAGCAGGCCGAAGTGTAAACACAGAAAAGAGAAGAACAGTGTGTGCACATGCAGAATAGTTTCCAAATATTTATTCTGACACAGTCAAACATCTGCCATCATTATTCTTCTTCTGTCATCATCTCATCCTTAATTAGTTATTTTGACACTTTGTCCACGAATCTGTCATCTTTTGCTGTCCCAGAAGCTGCTTTTCTGTCAGTCCGGTGTCTTAGAGACTAAACAAAATGTTGTGTGCAAACTGACAGACCGGCTCAGTCCTGTCACTACCTCTCACATACACAATGGACCTGGATACTGGTGGATTAGGCACCTGTGAACACAGATCTGATGGCAGAAATCTGCCTGTCTGAACCAAAAGCAAACACTGAAAAACAGTACAGCACTATGTTAACAGTGTGTTTGTATCTGTGTGAAACAAGCAGATCATGCATTAACAAAACAGAGGTAGTTTGAGGTCCAATAATTAAATACAAAGTACAAAAACACAATACTGAAGTGAAATTGCAAGTAGTTGCCCAGAAAAATACTCCACTACAAGTAGAAGTACCCCTTAAATTTTTCTACTGACGTAAACATACTAAAGTACAACCTCTAAATGTTACTTAAGGTACAAAAGGTACTAAAGTAAAAGTACTTCACTAAGAAAACAGTGTATTTTAAACAATGTAGAATTAGATGTTGGTGATAACATAAATGTAGAAGTTTAGTCCAGATTCTCAAAGGTAAAAAATTATGACAAAAATGTGTTATTACCTACAGACTGTGGAACAGCCACAGCAGTCGGTACAGGTGGAGCTTATATAGTGACAGGAGGTTCATCTATGAATGGTACATCAGGGTTTTATTAATATATAATGAATTTTATAAGAATCTAATCCTGCAAAAAGTAACTAGTAACTAATGATGTTAAAAGAAATGTAGTGGAGTAAAAGTACCAGTAACATAAAATGGAAATATTTCTGTAAAGTACAAAATTGTACTTAAGTACAGTACTCGAGTAAATGTATTTAGTTATACAACACATTAGGAGTTTTATGAGAGAAAATCTGCGGGCCTTCATTCGTGCAACCTTCATGAATCACCCTTCTTCTCGTCGCTTTTCAGATGAGCAAAGTAACTCAGAGGAGAACGGAAGCAGGATGAACTGTCTTCACCTTCACACGTAACAACTGATGCTATTGAACCAAGACTGTTTCCCATCTTTTCACAGATCTGTTGTCTTTTGTTTTATTTCATTTGTGGTATAGTTCATCATGAATTACTCTTCTTCACTAACTAGAAAACCTACAAGATCTGTCGTCAGGCCCCTTCAGTCTGTGCATATTAACAGCCAGTGGACTGTTGCATAGAGATCCTCCAACATGTTCACTATGACAATAAAGATTCAAGATTGAGGACCCCACGTTCATTCATATGGACATACACACCCACACACACTCTCATACTTTGGCGTATGTGACCATAGACATTGTACAAAGAATTAAAGCATTTTCGCATGAATACAGCGCCTGATTCAAAGGCAGACAGACAAATCCCCTCATAGGTTCTCAAGGCCACCTCTCTTTGTACGGCTCCTGTCTTTTGTGAGGGCACCTAGCAGGAGGAGAGACTGTGAGAAAACAGATGCTGAGTGTTTTAATCAGTGTGCGCGTTAGCGGAAGTGCAACCAGAAAGAAGAAAATCTGTGTGTGACAGAAGACGTGACGTTTTGTCATGATTATACGGACATTGTTGATATTGATATTTTAGGTAAACTGCTACACACTTAAAGTGTTGAGCTACATCATCATGCGTCAAGTATGTGCTGTGCTTAAGTGTTGTTTGCCTTGATGTGATCATCCCATTTCTTCTTTACTGAGTTTCACTTAACTATTCATGCCTGTGCTCCTCTTCGGCCCAGCCACAGACGGAGCTGATAAAGCGGTGTTTATTAACAACCCCCCCCCCCCCCCCCCTCTCCCTTCATCCAGCCTGTCAGAAACACATTATGTCTGCTGCAGAGGGGAGCTGTGGCGTTGCCGGGCTATTAGGATGTCACAAAGTGAGATAACAAAACAGACGGGCCAAACTGCTCCAGGAAATAATGGCTGATACATGTCAGTGTTCTTGAAGGGTACACACTGTACTGTGCACAAAAATTGGCACCGAATGCAATGAAAAAAGAAGAAGACATGCACTACACATGTTGAACAGTGGCACAGACTCCCCGTGACTCAAGATGACATTTTATTTTCAAGCTCATCCATCATATGAAGCTAATGATTTGTGGTGCAATAGGGTTTTATTAATATTACTAATAATTAGAGAAACGATATATTCACATAATAAATTAAAGAGCCTGGAAGATAATGGATGGATTAATATTTTCAAGGCAGCTAGCACATTATACTAACGTTTAATATCCTGCAGACCTCAAAAAAGGAACAATCCCAGACTTTGTTATAGCACCTCCAAATTCTCCCTTCCCTCTCTCCTTTCTTCTCAGCTTACTAATTTTAAACCCCACAGTTCACAGTTGAGTTTCAAAACGTCAACTGTGAACTGGGAGGAAATTTCAAGCTTTGACTCTGCTGTTGGGCAGTAAAGCATTAGGCTAATATTTAACAGTCGTGATTACTAGTCCTTTTTCAATAAAGAGCTGTGTAAACTACATTACAGTGACAATCCCAAAGTTATCTTGACAATGATTGTTTCATTGTCTTAACAGGATTTTGACAAGATGATATCAGTTTGATCTTTCTGCTTTCAGCTGACAGGCTCCAGTACATTTCATCTTAAAGTTGCATGATTAACAAAGTAATGTAGGCTAATAATTAATTAAGTAATTAATAATTAATTAAAAAAGTTCTTACATGCGATACATAACACTGATGGCTTCATCGATCTATGAAAGCAACAGCTTTTTTTCTTTTCTTTTTTTTACTAACAACACTCATGTTTTTAATGAGCTGAGCTTCTGAATAATGTCTGGGATTAGGACCCAGTCTTTAAAGCGTCACTTCCTAGACTGTGGTGATTGAAAGGCCCACTATACATAACAACATCCTACATCAGTATGTCATGATCTTCTAGGTGCCTATCCATTAATGCGACTGCATGCAGTTCATACTTACTGCAGTGTTCACAGTCATAGATAAATTTTACTAGGTCTGCCGTAGTGAGATGGGTATCACGACCTTTACGGAAAAGTGACCAGAGGTTTAGTTCAGACATGAAGCAGACACTTTCAGATGCCGACAGCTTAATGGAAAAGAGTGCATGTCTGAAAGCGGCTATGTAATGAGGATTACGCTTTTCCACTCATGTTTCTTTTTCTTTTTATTCTTCTTTTTCCATAACCTTTACTCTGTTACATCAAAATCTCGCATGTAAGTCTGTGCTTAAGGGCAGATAAGGGCTACAGTACGTTCCCTTAGCAGATCTCCGGTGTCTCAAGCACCTGGCAGAGTGAATTATTGCGGTTCACAGGACTGGAAAGTAGGTCAAGCTCCAGTGCTTTCTGCAGCTTTCTCAGCTCACTGTAGACATCCAGTTATACAAACAGATCTATTGTTATTGACTGTGATGACGAGATGATCTTGAGCCTTCAGAGTGGAAGAAGGGCAGCTCAGGAATCTAGATTTATTAAAATAAGAAAAAAGAAATGCAGCGAGTTTGGTATATAACCATGTGTGTATGTGTGTGCTTGGTTCCAAATGGCTTGATGAGATTTTGTTTAAAGCCATTTAGATGGGCGGGGTTGTGCTAATACATCTGTAGCACAAGATCTAGTTCTCTCATGTTTCATTAAATTCTTCACTGTTCATTCTCCTGTTATCGTACATATGAAGAGTCACAGCCTCTTCCCACAGCCTGGTAGCAAAACAAGTCTGTGAGTGCCATTGCCCTTGTTTGAATTGTGTGAAAACTTCATAAAAACTAGGTCGGAGCTTTATATAGCCTCATTGAAACTGTTACCCACTGACACTCTGACCTCTCATAAACCTGTGTTTAAATCAACAGTTGAGTGAATGTTACACAAACATCATTTGTGACCCTGCTGTACATCAATTTGATCACATCATGAGTCACCCACATGATAATGTGCACACACTTAAATGTGCACACGTATATATGCACACATGATACAGGTACAGTTTCCTGCCTGTATTATGATCACTGCTTTGTGTTATGAGAACAATGTCGCTATTGTGCTGCTGTCACCACATTGCTGACTGAAAGGTGGTTGTAGCAGAACAGGTGCATTTTAGGGTTGTTGATCATGGAGAGGCAGGGATGTTATATAAATTATCATTATTGAACTTGTGCAATAGGGATTTTTTTTACTGCAAAACCTATAATTTCAGTTTCCTCTGTAACAGGTAGTCGTGTTAGTCTGATTACACAAAACAAGTACTTTTATACCATAGTTTGGGCTTTGGGAGACTGCACTGGCCATTTTTTTTACAACACTCTGTAAAAGAACATTTATTCGGAAACTTTCATGTTTTATTGTTTTATTTATTGTACAATATTCAATCACAGTTGACTTAAAGACTGTCTGAAGACTGCACAATCCCCATGCAGGGTCTAGACGTTCAAAACTTCAAGAGACCTATACACACAGACTGTACACTTTATTGTAATAGTTGCCAAAGTTACACCTGGCTTCTAAGGAGTCAGTACTTGCTGATAAGTATTTTGTATTTCATATTTTAATTATAGTTATTATATTACTTTATCTCAAAAAACGGTTTTCAATGGCAACTGGACTTGTTTTAGTTCCTTGACTACGTTTCACCCTTCACATCCAGAGGGCTTGAACAGGGACAGTTCTCCTTGTTCTGATCAAGCCCTCTGGAATGGAAGGGTGAAACGTAGTCAAGGAACTAAAACAAGTCCAGTTGCCATTGAAAACCGTTTTT
>JAUMHL010000021.1:6072396-6133280 GCA_032362345.1 Sandelia bainsii | reverse complement strand
AACAAGTCCAGTTGCCATTGAAAACCGTTTTTTGAGATAACCATGACCTGGATGACTGAGAATCTTCACAGATATATTACTTTATAATTATAATTCATAATTATTATATATTTTAATCAAATACTTTGTTGAGATCTATTTCACTTTGACTTTAAACATCCCCTTCCTGTTGGTCAATGTAAAAAAAAGTCACATTAAATCTATTTTGACTCAATGTTGTAATACAAGCAAACATGGAAATTTCCAAGGGGACTGAGTAATTATTATAGTCACTATAATTTCTGCCCTTTACACAGACTAAACAATGAATCTACTGTGATGTAATAATAATTAACTCTGTGTTTACATGTCCTGTTTAGAACATTAGATGCCATTCACAATGTGATTCTCACTAAATTATTATATGTTCCATGTTAAGCC
Source organism: Sandelia bainsii (assembly GCA_032362345.1). Taxonomy (NCBI): domain Eukaryota; kingdom Metazoa; phylum Chordata; class Actinopteri; order Anabantiformes; family Anabantidae; genus Sandelia; species Sandelia bainsii. The sequence goes on along the minus strand of JAUMHL010000021.1, from coordinate 6,132,860 downwards.
ACTGATGACACAGAAGACGTCAACATGCCAGTGTGTCAATACAGTGTTGAGTCTGTTTCGCATCCACCAAACAGTGTCAGCCATCACCCAACATGTCCTGCTCCTCTGTTTGGAACAGTGTGTACCACAACCCAATAAATGTGCCAAAGCTTGTGTGTGTGACTAACAATTCACTCCCTCTTTTGTCTTTGAAGAGTGGACAGTTCTCCTTGTTCTGATCAAGCTTTTATTGTCTTTGTCTTTGCTTTTCTTAATATAATACACACAATGTTTAGTTTATTATGTTTAAATCTTCATTAAGCCCCACAAGTGCAGACTGAGGAATGTAACCAGGATGCTACCATGCCAATCAGGTCACGTCTGATTGGAGAAATTAATCATGATACCAATAAAGTTTCATTGTGCAGAGCATCTCTATGTGCTGTGGGTATGCTGAAATGACGCCAACATGAAGAGCAACCCAGTCTTTAAAATGAAAGTGTTTTATATGAGCTCAACAACATTAAATGGCCTGGAAGACAACTAAAGTGGATGAATGCAGAACCCTTTCCTTGGTGAAGAAAAACCTCTTCACAATATCAACAGAATACTCTAAATGAGAAGGTGAGCGTATCATTGTCAAAATCTACAATCAAGAGACGCCTTCATGAATGTAAAGGGTTTACAACAAGGTGCAAACCACTGATAACATGCAAGAACAGGAAAGCCAGATTAGACCTTGCCAAAAAACATGTAAAAACCCCTTCCATGTTGTGGAATTGGATTCTTTGGACTGATGAAACAAAGATTAACTTGTATCATAGTGATGGGAAGAGAAAAGTATGGAGAAGTAAAGGAACAGCTCATGATCCAAAGCATACAACATCATGTGTCAAACATGGTGGAGGCAGTGTTATTGTATGGGCATGTATGTATGGCTTCCAATGGAACAGGCTTACTGGTGTTTATTGATGATGTGACTGCTGACAGTGACAGAAGTAGCAAGATAAATACTGAGATGTATACTGCTATAGTCTCTGCTTACATTGAGCCAAATGCTGCAAAACTGATAGGACGCCACTTCACAGTTGGCACAATTGGCTGTACCCTCCCCACCCTAGAACAAATTTACACCTCCTGATGCTGCAGAAAAGCAATAGAGATTTCACAAGACACATCACATCCCGGTCATTGTCTCTTCCAGCTTTTGCCATCAGGCAAGAGATACAGAGCAATGAAAACCAGGACAAACCGCCTTAGAAACAGTTTTTACCCAAGAGCAATCATGGCTGTGAACTCACAATAACCACTTTACATCATATTCATCCAATGTGCAATAGACCTTAGGTCAATTTGTATAGATAACCAGTGCAATATGCATATATACCAAGTGCAATTTGTACTTATCTGCAAAGTACTTTTATTTTCACTTTTGTTTTTTCTTCTCTCTTCTAGTCTTTTTTAATCTTATGCCTCACAATGAGTTGACTGCACATTCAATTTCGTTGTTCCTTGTAAAAGTGACAATGACAATAAAGATTTTATCTCTTATCTCTATACTTCCAGGCCTAACTGTATGTCACATTATATAACCATAAGCATCTTCTAGTGGAGCAAGTATGGGTTATTTTAATCTGGTACTGTCCTCGTATTGGACATATGAATAAACTGTTACTGCTACATCCAGAAAAAATAATCAGGCACAAAAAAGTAAAGACTTTTATTATTTTGTTCACAGTATTTTGTAGGTACATTTAATATTACATATTCATGCAAAACATCTATGTGCGTATTAATAAAGTATTTAAAGTAAGGTTTAGGCTTTCTCTCATTTTGTATTTGCAGCCATCACAATACACCCAGTCGTTTTTGAAAAATAATAGTTCCCACTGCGAGCGCACTCATTCAAACCAGTCCCAATATATCATTTCTTGAAGTTTCAGAAGCCTGTGCCAAATGTCACCATGCTGCAGAGAATCACAGACTCTAAACTGGAGGATTATTTTCCTGGCGGTACGGAAATGGTGAATAATTCATTTCCCTCTCTTTGTAGCAGCTGAACGACAGGAAGGTCATCAGTGCTTTTAGTAGTGCAGCCAGCCTCATTTACTGGAAACATTCTCTGAGCTCGAGTTTTTTCTCTCTGTGTCTGTGTGTGTTTGTCTGTGTCTGTCTGTATGTAGCGCACGTGCACCCACATCAAAATCCAAACATTCAGCCAAACTTCTGATCTCAACTGAAGCGAGCAGAGAAGGTCCTCTGAGGTTCACCTGCTGGCTGGAGAGAAAAAAAAACTTGTTGTGGATACAAAAGTCCTGTCAGCGCCAACCAAACATGAGGAGGAAAATACACAATGGGAGAGATTAAAGCTCGACATTAACAAAGACTGAATTCACCTACTTTCTCTGTTCATCTGAAACCTTGTGTCAACACATAAGCTGCCCTACAAAGCCTGAAAAACAAATAAAATAGATTTTATGTCAAGTCTGGGAGCAGATCATACAGATGAACACAACTGGAGCTGTTTTCATGCCTATTTTGGTTTTTGAATGACAATGAATATGAATGAAATGTAGCTTTAGCTGTAAGCACATTATCCAGTAAACACATGAAGAGCTGCAATGATGGTATAACAGGGGTATGAGTCAGGAAAAGGGCAGTTTCATCCACAGTGTCCCTCGGTGCTATTAATACAGATTTGACCGAAATAGAAAGTAAGTCTGGGAACATTTTGTATTAAGAGCTAACAAACTACCACCGCATGTGCAGTAATTGTTTCCCTGTCAATCAAATGTATTTATAAATAAGACTATGAGAACATGCCAATCAACAAATTTCTCAAGAGGCCCACGGTGCATACCAAATGTCTGATCAACAATGAAACCCACCCATCCTCCACAGCTCAGACTGGCAACCCGTCTATAGTACTGTGTTAGTTGTTTTTCTGGGAATAGTTTTATTCTTCTCTCCTTTCCCACTCCTTTTGAAGTGTCATAATTATTTGTTGTTTTCCTTTCTTTTTGTTCACATGCAAATGGTAAGGAGATAATTGCCAGGAGATTGTTGTGAAAGCACAAACTAAGCCTGCGGTGAATGAATGTGTCCTCAGGGCCTGGGACTCCCTGCAGAGTTTTTGAGAGAGGACACTCACCTTTTAATGGCCTCCCTCTTCGTTACTGTCAGCTAATTGGTGGTTAGAGTGCAGAATACCTGCAAAATTAAATGGCTGATTATTTAGTCCTCAAAATGTTATGGATGAGAACAAGAGCCAAACTGCCAGAATGCTTTAATCCTCGTCTCTATTAAAGGCCCATTCCACTTATTTTTTATTAAAATTTGATCATTCTTTTTTAAAAACTGCCCTGTGAATACCTTGCCTTTAACAAAGTGCAACACTAAATTGCTGACATGCCCCTTTAATGTAATTGACTGAGACAAATCAGTTAATTATTAGCTGTTTTAACAATACATTAATGCAGAAAGTAGTCAAATAATCTACTAGACAGACTTTTTTGTAGTTTTCTTAATCAATTACTAATTTAAGTTATTTACAAAGCACAAATGTTGCTGGACCGAGTTTCTCAAATGTCAATATTTGATGATCTTTATATCTTTGTGAGTTCAATATATTATTTGGATTTTGGACTGTTGGTCAAACAAAATAAGCAATCTGAAGGACAAGCCATGTTTACTAAAGCAATGAATCAATCTAGGCTAATAATGCATATCCATACTATGTATTTTTGGTCAAACTTGCACATTAACGCTGTTTTCCATGTAGCCTACTTCCCTTTAAGAGCGACCAAAAATCAACTACATTTCCCTAAAGTCATTGTTTCGTTAAGTTGCAGATGATTGGCTGCAGCTCAGTTAAAGATTTCCCGTGCTGGTCTGTGTATAGTCCTGTAAATCTGTCAATCAAACGCAGAATATCTGAACCAATCAGCTACCGGAACTACTATGTTTCCTCACACATCAGGATTGTTTCCTGTTCGTTGCTAACAACCTGCTGCCTGCAACTTTGTCCGCCCGCTGTCTTCGCTCATGCATCGACGGCTTCCAGCTGTGGTGTTTGTGAGATGTGTGTGAGGATGAGGCCGTGTCGACTGTGAGTGCAGCCCGGCTCTCGGCTCCGTGCTGGCTGCACGGTGCTCCGTGTCTCTGCCTGCTTTCTGACGCCTGGGTTTGCAGTCTGGCCTCCAGCGGCGGCTGCGAATTGACTTCATTTCTCCGCGTCGCCTGGCTCTGAAATCATGTTTATTTCATAAAGATGGCGGTGAGGGGGACACTGTAAACTAAATGACTGTCAGAAACATCGCCTCCATTTGTAATATGGTGAGTAAGTCGCCGCTTGTGTGTGTTGCTATCGATCAGCCTGCAGCCAGTGTTGAACCTGGTGTTGAGTGATGTACATGTGTCCTCCCCCCTGCACTCAGTCACACTGTGCAGGGTGAAGCCTCCTTAAGGATGCACAGTAATTCTGAATGTGATCACTGCTTTTAGGTCATCTCCTTCTACAGGCCCAAACCTTGACATTAAGGAGTCGTTTAATAACACGCTGCTCTCTCCTGGAAGCGTTGACACTGTGTTGCAGCCTGCAGAGACGACACAATGAGCAATTTGTAAAGCTGTCACCGATGATTGACAGGTGAATAGAGCAGCGCTCTGCCGCTGACAGCCTGTTGTGATTGCATAATGTGGTGCTGCAGCAGAGGACTTATTACATCCTGTGGTAGCAGAGAGCAGGGATCTGCACTAATCTGTGTTACCGCTGTGTTCAGGGACAGCGACGTAAACGTTTCTGCTTAATGCCACTGGCCTTATTTAGACGGTACCTTAATGTCCTGAGTGTGTGACAGTGCACAGAGTCATGTCCCTGCACACCAGGCTACACCTTTATATCATGCATTTTAAAGACGTGCTAAAGAAATGTTGCAGCACAGCTTCAGACAAGGCGAGTTTTAATGTTCTCACCATGGTTGTTCTTACATAGCAGGGTGTCTAAAGTGGTTAATATAGGCAGCCCTGAAAGGCTTAGTGATAGTGTCTCTTAGAAAGTCTGCAGTCTGCAGCAGGGCTGGTGTCATGACTGAGATCACGACTTAATGTGAATATATTTCCAGATTAGAAGTGGTGGAAGCCTCTGATAGTTAACTTAAGTTAAAGTAGCAAATACGTCAGTGTAGAAATAGTCTGTTACAAGTAAAAGTTCTGCATGGCTCATTTCACATCGGTCAGTGTGACATCATTGGATTATATATTGTATTTGTGTTTTTATCAAGTCGTAATTTATGTCTGCAAACTCTATTATTATCCCTACATACCTCGTTGCCTACAGTGTGCCTGTATGTTTAGTGTGTAACAGCTACTGCAACACTGGAACCCTTTTTGGTATTAATAAAGTGTCTTTTTATCCGTCTATCTTATAAATACTGACACATTCATGTATTCATCTCTATAATGTCGCCTCCAGTGGAGCTTATTTTAACACCTTATTCACCGTTTCAATGATCATATGTTTTGAATCTAATAATTATTTAACTTTGCATATTGTTGGCTAGCTTGTGAATTTCTCACCAGACATCAGTTAAGTTTCATGTTTATACTGTATTTTGTATTATTAATTAGATTCTGCAAAGTAACTACTATAGTTATCAAATACTGTAAATGTATATATCTCATTGAAATGTAAATTCAGTTTATTTATGTAGCACCAAATCACAACAAAAGTCATCTCAAGGCACTTTACAGTGTAAGGTTTTAAGACCATACTGAATATAACTACATATAGAATTATGTAGAAAACCCAACGATCCCACTAGAGCAGGCTTTAGGCGACACCAGAGAAGAAAAACTCCCTTTATCAGTAGAAACCTCCAGCAGAACCAGGCTCAGGGTGGGCGGCTGTCTGCCTTGACTGGTTGAGGTGAGTTGAAAGAAGAGAGAGAAAAGAACAGCAGGCAACAAGAGAACAACAACAAGTAGCAAGTGAAACACTTGGCAGGTTGGTAGGGCCACTGGAAACATACAGCTCTGAGGCAGAGGATACCTGCAGACAGGTACAAAGAGAGGAAGAAGAGAAGACACACAGTTAATGACATGCAATAGTGAGAGGAGAGGAGCTCAGACAGGAGCAGACTAAGTGAAGTCAAAGTATGAAGAAGCAGAAAATTGAAACACTCAAGTAGAAATACCTCAAAATTGTACTTAAGTAAATGTACTCAGTTACTTTCCACCACTACCAATTAGCACCACAGCTAAGGTTTATTTTCATTATTGATTCATCTTCTGATCAGTTCTTATTATTATTCATTACAGTGTTTTTAAAATGCTTGTAAATTGTGCAAAATGCTCATTATAATATACCCACAAACCACGTGGTCTGTTTAGATCGATTTTCTACCAGAGTAGCAGCTCAGAACTACTGTAAATGTAAATGAAATATTCAAACTAATGTTTAAGGCATCAGACAAAACTTTTCACGTGCAAAAGTTATCCTTAATTCAATTAAACAAGAGTTGGTAAATGTATGTTGTCAAAAGTGAGCATAACTAGCTAGGAATAGTTTTTCTTTTCATCATTTATTATTTGCAATATGTTGGTCAAGGACATTCAAGCAAGTGAAAAATAAACTTTATACAAAGGACAAGGCTGAATGTTTCCAACCGCAGGCAGTAATCATAATAAAAGCATGATGATAGTGTGTGTGTGTGTGTGTGTGTGTCACAGCTCTTAACAGCATCTTCAGTTCTGCGGTTCACATTGTCCTGATCTGTGTTGGTTTCTTGGAGGAGAAAGCATTTTGTCCTTGTAAATAAATAAAGCAGCTGTCGGCTCTTTTGAACAAGGAGCTCAGGTGTCAGAATGTGGCGTCAGGTGTTTGTGTGGGTTGTGTGGATTTGTCATTTTTCTTGTGTAGACTGTCATGGATTGTCAGGTGCACTGTAGACAGACGTTACCCGTCGGCTCTGTTGACATTTGAAGAATAAAAGTTAACATTTGCATTTGAAGCTTTCCCATGACGGAAGGATCAGGGTTTGTATGTGTACTTTATGTACTTGATTATGAGCTGCAGCATGTCAGACTGGAGCTGAGTAATCAGACAAAGACGCATTCACAGTCTGCTCTGACAGAGGGAAATAACAGTCATTGGAAGTCAAAGCCTGCCCCAAACTAAATTGTCCTCTGTGTTCGCTCAACAAAGCTGTGGTTCATTTGGAGAAGCTTTGAGCTCTGACAAGAGATAAGTGGTCTGGCTCTGCAGTCTCAGACTTTTGACATGGTTCCACCTGTTTAGACTGTATCCTTTTTCCTCTTTGGCAGGATTTTTTTTCCCCAAGATGAAGCATTTTGTAAATTCTGTGGGAAACTGAGATCTTGACATTTGACAAACAGGATTGTTTTTATCTGTTATAGTGTATTAGAAAGAGGCCTCTCATTATGGTTTATCTCATAGCTTCAGCTGCACCTTGACTTTATCAAATTTCCATTTTAATTTGGCTAAAAATACACAGACTAGACTAAACAAATTAGGCTTTCATCTTAGCCCTGTTACTTTCCATAAACTCAAATATGCAAAGTGATATGTGACATGATGTTGATGATAACAACTGCTAAAACACACATTCTCATGTTTCATTGTTTTGTCTTTTCAGGGCACCAATGCCTCTGCTCTGGAGAAAGACATCGGCCCGGAGCAATTCCCAATCAATGAACACTACTTTGGATTGGTCAACGTGAGTGTCATGTAAATCCTCTCATATGCAAAGGTCACTGCAAAAAACACAAGTTTTTCAACACATGTAGATGCAGTGTCTCCTAAACAAATAAAAGCAACAGAGAACATTGGTATTTTGCGACTGAAAAAAAATCACAGACTGAAACTTTTTGTCTTCCTCTTGTGCCTCTTTCTTCCCTCAGTTTGGAAACACGTGTTACTGTAACTCGGTGCTCCAGGCTCTCTACTTCTGTCGACCTTTCCGGGAGAACGTGCTGGCCTACAAAGCCCAGCAGAAGAAGAAGGAGAACCTGCTCACATGCCTGGCTGACCTCTTCCACTCCATCGCCACGCAGAAGAAGAAAGTGGGCGTCATCCCTCCCAAGAAGTTCATCTCGCGCCTGCGGAAGGAGAACGGTGAGAGCACATCCGATGAGGTCACTTTTGTAAAGTATGAGTTTGCAGCAGCAGATTAAATGACTTGTTAATCAGTTAAAAAGAAAATAAAATGTTATTGATTATGATGTCAGATATTACTTTACTTGGTGCTGTAGCTGCTGCATGGATGTATGTGTCCAGTTGGGTCAGTGCACTAGACTTTGTCTTCTCTCAAGTCTGTAACCTGTTTTATCAGGTGCTCTGCAGGTTATTTATTATTTATCATGACTCTGGAGCTGTATGATATAGAGAGAGGAGAAACTGTCCTCTGCTTAATCAATCACAGAAAGCAGCATTCTCTGGGATGGATTTTTTAAAAATAAGGTGGAAAAATATACTGTTAACAGACCTGGGCGGCCCATCCAAGTAAACTCTGTGTGGGAAACACTGTTTTAAATGATGATAAAAATGCTCATTATAAAAAATCCTTTCAAGTTATATGTCACAAGTCTAAGCCAAGTCTCAACTCATGAATACAAAGTCAAAATCGAGTCACGTCTTTTATCAGATAGTTATTCAAGCAAGTCCTCAAATTTGCTTCTCGTATCAAGTCAAGAGTCTAAACCTCTGGTTAATGGAGTTCTGACATACATGTAATAGGAGTGCACTTAAATATCTGATGTTTAACTTTGAACTTAAATTCCAATATTAATATATAAGCTACATAGATAACATACATAACAGAATTAACTAGAAACCCTTTAGCTTCAATCACTTCACCATGGACGTGAAGAAATGTTTAAGTCGACTCTGGTCCCTGCTTAATTTCAGCTTTCTCTGCCAAAGAACCAAAGTTAGAAAGTTTACAGTGCAGAAAGTGTCTGTGGTTGTGTTTGTTGTGAGTTTGATGAACCATATGAAGTTTCAACAGCAGCGTTCATGGTGTATATAGGAGAAACAGTGCAATGGAAAGTCTTCAGAGCAGACATGTTGTCATTTAGACATGCCGTGGTTTTGTACATGCTTGAATGGAACAGAACCTTCACTAATATGTTAGTAGTTTTTCTCTTCTTGCTTTTACAACTTAATTAAAAAGTCATTTGCTGTGTGTGATTTGGTTTATGCAACAACATTTTCTATATGAGTATTATCACTTTGTACTGTTCTCAGCACTCGTGTTCGTAAATAATTAGAGAGTGGAGATGTGTGCTTCCTTGTTGTAGCAGTGTTGGCTTTAATGTGGTCTGAATGTTTGGGGTGAAGGGCAGGTGCATGCTGGTGGTAAGGTCATTCAGAGAGTAGAGCTGACAGAGAGGCCGGCTGTTCTCTGCTGTTCATATTGAGGAAAGCTCTTTATGTGAATGAACAATGAAATCTCTGTTAGGACTCTGCTTTGACTCTCGACTCTTTTCTGGACCCAGCTTTCTCCCTCCCTGATCTCTCACTTCTCAGTTTTCACTGTTGATGTACAGACCTGCCAAAACAGGAGCATGTATGGATGACAATATTATGACTGAATCTTGTTGACTTTATTTCCTCTTTTCTTTTAAATTTAAATTATTTTTAATGAACTAGTAATGATAATATAGTTAATTATAAATTTACTTTAATAGGGATAAATGTATAAGAGCTGCATGAAAAGACTAAATTGCCTCCTTTAGGCTGAGTTGCCTGGTGTGATAATAAATACCTGGAGTCATCATAAATGGCCATAAACTGGGGACATATCACATCACTGGCTTCCTACAAGTTCTCACCCTTTACTTAATTTCTGCAGATCTGTTTGATAACTACATGCAACAGGATGCTCACGAGTTCCTCAACTACCTGCTGAACACGGTGGCCGACATCCTGCAGGAGGAGAAGAAGCAGGAAAAGCAGAACGGACGCCTCAAGAACAATGGAACCGCCGTCCCAACGGAGACTGAGACGGAGAACAAGACAGAACCCACATGGGTTCACGATATCTTCCAAGGCACACTGACCAATGAGACACGCTGCCTCAACTGTGAAACGGTATGTGGTTCTTTTTTGTTGTCGTTGCAGCATGTGTGGTGTCGTTATCTGTCCACGGCTCTGCCAGTCATTGTATCAGCCTGAACATGTGATCTCTCCTGAATAAGATGCTGTTAGATACAAACAAAACACAGATGCAGCGCGCACGCCCAGTGGACCACCCGCTTTACGTCAGGGCTGCCAGAGGCTTTGTCCTCAAAGTTGAGGATAAGGGTGTGGAGTGGGAAGGGTTGCCCTGGACAACCCCTGCACACACCATGGCTCTGCGCAGTGCAAAGACAATAAACCACGCTGTATAATAAGCATTTCAAAGACTGGCTGTGTGCATATAGTTGTGGGCGGGTGGGTGCTGTGTCACAGCACAGCAGGCTTATCCTCACTGACTCAGAGACAGAAACTGACAGTTTAGTTACCTCAGTGTCTCTCCCTCTCTTGATAGGTGAGCAGCAAAGATGAGGATTTTCTAGATCTTTCTGTGGATGTGGAGCAGAACACATCTATAACACATTGTCTCAGGTAGTATTGATTTGTTACACATTCAGTCACAGCTAAAAGACTGACAGTTTACCAGATTACCTGTGGTCTGAGTACAGCTGAATAACCAAGCCTCTTGTGGCATTCTCTCCGCTCTAGGGACTTCAGTAACACAGAGACTCTGTGCAGTGAATACAAATATTACTGTGAGACATGCTGCAGCAAGCAGGAAGCACAGAAGCGGTCAGTAAAGCCTGTTGCCAGATGAATACCACTGGTATTTGTCATTGTGCACAAGTCACACTTCTCTGAGCATGTATGCTTCTCTGCAGGATGCGTGTGAAGAAGCTACCTATGATCCTGGCACTGCACCTGAAGAGGTTTAAGTACATGGAGCAGCTGCACCGCTACACTAAGTTGTCCTACAGAGTGGTTTTCCCCTTAGAACTCCGTCTGTTCAACACATCTGGGGATGCCGTCAACCTGGATCGCATGTATGATCTAGTGGCCGTGGTGGTTCACTGTGGCAGGTACAGTATGCTGATCACAGGCCCAAATTAAATTGGTAAAACTTGTGCAAGGTTTCATTCAACCACATGCAAAGGCAAGTGTGTTATGTTATTTCTGATTCAGATGGCGGTGCACAGAGAACATCACAGATAGAGGGGAGATATATATTTTCAGATATAAACATAGACATTCAGAGTAAACACAAAATGCCACAAATAACAAATTGAGAGCTTGAACGTTCAAACCAGTAGTATAGTCTCACTTGAGCGTAGTCGGCAAATGACAGCATGAAGTGGGTGTGAATGTCAGATTGTTTCAGAAAGTTACAGAAATTAGAAACAGGCGTGGGAAAGTTGTCGATGTGGGGGATTTTCTGTAGCTCGTCGTTATGACGGAGTGTACTGGCGCCTTAACCCATGATACTATTGAGTAGCATTATGGAATCTGTAAGATCCAGTGTTTGGATTTTGGAGAGCCACAAAAAAAAACTTTCTGTGAAACATAACCTCTGCACAAACAGTCAAACTAGTGCTTCATAAAAGCATCGCTAGGCTGAAAGACGGCTAAAAAATTTACTGTTGTATCGCAAAATAAGAATTAAATTGAAATATGACTATACAATATTTTAACAGTAAAAGAAAGAAAGAAAAATAGATGGAGTACCATGTAGAGTTTTAAGATTGCAACATGTGAACAATAGTCACTGTTTGTCTCACTGTTTCCTCAGTGGCCCAAATAGAGGTCATTACATCACCATAGTGAAGAGTCATGGCTTCTGGCTGCTATTTGATGATGACATTGTGGAGGTGCGTCACTCTCAGCCCATTACTCTCTTCTCAGTGGCTCTTGACTCACATCCGTGTGCTTTCATTTCTGTTTGTGTTGTCAGTAAACCATGTTTCACTTCTGTTGTGCAGAAAATTGACGCCCAGGCCATTGAGGAGTTTTATGGGCTTACCTCAGACATCTCCAAGAACTCTGAGTCGGGATACATCCTCTTCTACCAGTCCAGGGAGTGACTGGAGCTTGATCACTGACACAGGATGAGACTGAATAGGATAAAACCTTATATTTTTACCTTCAGCCTAACAGACCCAGAGTCCTGTCATGTCCATCCCATCCTGCTCCCCTCTTCCAAGTCAGACCTCTCTGACATGTGCCAATTCTCCATCCCAATGTCAGCCTCTGGGCCTACCTGTGCTTCACCTGTAATTTGCATTTTGTCTTTTAGTCACCTGCATCTGGACTGCACTTTAAAAACAAAAGCAGACATGCTCAGCAGCATGACAGTCACAAAAAGGAGTCTACGTCCACATCAAGCCGCACATGCTTGTTGTAGACTAGTGGGAGAAGCCTTCAGAGGTGATTCTCTACTAGGAACATGATGAGATAGAAGGTCTGGTGCACATACAGACAGATGACAGAAATCATACTGGATCGTGTATATGTATATAAGGTCTACTCCCATGATGTGTTTGCCCCTAATCATTGTTTCCATTAGGGCTACTCTCTTCATTGATGTCCAGTCCTTTTGTATGTTCATGTCACTGGTGGATGCTTAACAAGTGAATGAAGTAGAGACAAACACTGTATAATGTGCATAGACATATTTGAAGCAATATCTAGGCATCACTTGGAGAACTCACGAACTTACGCATACCTAAACAGAGTATCTTGTTGAAGATATAGAGGTTGTTTCCTCCTATAAAGAATCACTGTACGAGTTTCTGTCAGCTGTGACTCATGTTAGCCCGACCAACACTCAGTCTGAGTCACGTGCCCAAACACTACACATGAAAGGAAACCCTGCACGTTTTCTTCATTCAAATCAGCTGAATCTTTATCATTTTTATTCTGATAGAAACCCCCTATTTATTGAACTTCTATTTATTACTGTTATTTGTAATACTTGCTGATAGTTAATGAAGGTGAATGTTAACACCTTGATGTCTAAGCTCTAAGCTCTAAGGGAGAAGAACACGGTGTGTGTTATACACAGCTTTAAAAGCTGAATAATAACAGCTGAACAATAGATTCTGTAGTTTGCATGTTAATAAAATTACAGGACAGATTAACGTGAGACACAATGAATCCACAACTGCCCAACCTTTTGAATGACATGAAAAGGTGACAATAGTGCAATAAGAGGTGAAGTTATCCAGTGTGCAATTTCCCAGAGAGTCTTAATACACAGCACATTTAAACGTTAATAGTAGATGTGTTTTTTTTAGCAGCCAATCTTTTCCCAGTGCTGTGTGTTTGTGTGCTCATGCGATCAAATTAACTGCCTCCTTTCACGATGTGCAGTGCCGACTATGTGCTGGGATTTCAGTTCTTACACCCTTCTTTTTGTGATCTTACATGCCATTGTGTTTTGTTTTTTCCATTACTGTGTTTAACTACAGCTTAGTTGTTTTGTCTTGGTTTGTCTCTGATGATGTAAATTGTGTGTGTCATGTGTACCACATCCTAAAGCCCACAGAGGCATAAATCAAGCTTTGTTGTTAATTAATACAATATCGTGTAGATGTTTCCCCAGGGTTTGTTGCCTGTAGGATAGTGCAACATCAAGCAACTTGTTTTCATATGAATGACATTCCTGTTTGCTGCACATCTGAGGAAATTAGCATTTCAGACACATCTCATTATGAAGAAGAGGTAGGAGTAGGATTAATCTGCTAGCTTAGTGTCTGTCTATACAGAACATGTAGATTTGAAAGGGAAAAGAGTCAAACTGGAGGTGTTGAATGCACTTGTTCCCGCTGTCTCTTCCATTTAGTCTGTTACCGAGTGAAGACACAGGGAATACGTGCCAAACTGGAGCCGAAACCGACCTTGCAACAGTCTTTAACGGAACATTATTTTTATTTGTAAAGTTACAACTGTACATATATATATTACGTAGGAAAACACTGCAGGAAATAGGAGAATATTTTTTTAAAGTGAAGATTAAAATGTAAAAGCACTCATGGCAAAGATTTTAGCTTAACGCTGACCATTGGTGAAATCCTGTTAACACATACTGTGCTATTTTACAATAACTCGACCACATAATCAGAATTGTTCAGAAGTCACCATCCGTCATATTATTGCTGTTACTGGGTTGAACTGAGCCAGGGTAGAAAACAGTAGCAAGAATAGTCTGAGACGGTTTAAGCTTGGGTGAGAAGAAGGAGACTAAACGCGCTGATCTTCCATTAACACTTATGCACTCACTCTCACGGAGAGTTGCACTTGGTCTTATATTACTGTGATCATGTTTTGCCTAGAAGAGCTCAGGTGCTGAGTCCTGCATCAGCTCCGAGCTGACAGAGATTGGTAGTTTGGCTGAAAACTGAAAGTGCACTTTATTAGTGATGAGCTTCAATGCTTCAACATGAAGAACCACAGTCTAAAACACTCATTTTGAGTTTTTTTCTTCTGTTCAATAAAATGATCAACTTACTTGTCAGATCATTTGTTTTTATTTCCCTGCTGCTTCTGTTGGGAGAATAAATCATAAATACAAGACACAATGGCTTAGTTACTTTGAGGTTCAGGTTTGTGGTTGTGAGTGAAATATGACTGTTGAAATTGAATTAAATTGTGCACACATTCATGTGCATTTTTTATGTATTGCCTCCATTAAGTCAAACTTTTAAGTATATTTATAATAATTTGGTTTATGACCAATTTCCTGCAAAACTAACGTTTCTGCCATCCTCAGCGCTAATTAGCTAATTATTGTTAGAATGGAACATTATACCTGCTTAGCATTAGCATATTAGCATAGTTACTTTAACATTTAGGTAAAAGCCAAGAGGAAACTGTTAGCAAAGTATTAAAATTAAACAGTTTTATGTTTTGTCATGTTCCTACGGCTGTTTCAGTGGATTAAGGTTGAGTTTATCCAACTTAAATGTCAGTTAACTTGCTCAAAGTAACTCAAATCTGTGTGTCATATCCACTTAGATTCATTTTCTATATAATGAATAATTGCAACAATCTTGTTAACCATTATGAAATGTTTGCTGTGCTGTGACTGTAGCAGTTACAATAAGCTCAGTGTTTTTATTCGTCAGCATTGCTCCTTTAGATTTAAATAGTTTATCTATAGGGCAGTGGGAATTGCCTGCAGTACAGACATTTCTTCATCATTAATTTCACAGTTTTTATTTTGATCAGAAAATAAAGCTTCTGGCTCCTCTGACACACATATAAACAAATATTGAATCCCCTCCTTCATGTATTTTTTTATATGTTGAAAAAAAAGGATTTCTGAGGAATTTTAACCCAGGATGCTCCTGGAAAGTACTGTGTACAAATTGGTGAACAATGTTTCCAGCAACTTCATTTATTGAGTTAACTAAACAATCTATTGCACACTTAATTAACGGAAGTCATGATTTTAAGTCCTAAATTGATATATCATTTTAAGTTATGTAATTACAATAAGTGCTTTACAAATGTTTTATTAAATATAGTTACGAGAGAGTAAACACTGGAATTTATTTTTCTGTATTGCCCAACTAAAGAATACAAGTTAGCAGAACAGCGTATTAGAGTTTTAATGTTATATCACTGCTTTCTCAGAAAAAAAGAGACTCAGAGAAAAACATTTCCAAGAATATTTGTCACCTCCACAGTATCCAAACCTATCTCCAACGTCTTAGTGTTAAAGAAACTTGCTGTATGTTTTGGTTTTCAATGACAGTTAGACAACACGTCCATCTGCACAGCCATCAGCTCTGTGTCCTCTCAGTCACCCTGAAACCTCAGTTAATTCCTCCGGAGAAAAAATGCAGCGGCTGTCACAATGTCACAAAGTGAACCTGGAACCTTTTAGCCCCCTGAAACCCAGAAATCTTTGCCAGATGATAATGTAGCCCTGACTCCAACCATCACATTCATGGATGTCTTTCTACAACTATACAGTGTATGATTTCACTGTTTGGTACAACATTTTAAGGAGGCATAAATCAAATTTTACTAAATGGAATCTACTGTCCCACTTGCTTATGAATCCTTGAGAGGAGACTCATTTTCAATGAAACATTAAGAACATTTTTTTAGCAAACAGGGAGAAGAAGTAGTTATAGCAGCTCTATCAGGGTCAAAATACCTGCATGATGGTTTCAGTTACAAATTGAAGAATGGCAGCAAGAACAATACTGATCAGGAGCCAGGAACTGGTACAGCAAGTAAACCATTAACCAAGTTGACCAACACTGTCAAGTGGCAGCAGTGCAGCAAGAACAGTAGGAATTCATGCTCTTATCATAGTAAACACTTTCTCACTATTGCACGATTTATTCCTTTCTTTCATATTTCAATTCCATTTCCTAGAAATATGATAGAATCAAGTTTCAGTCATTTTTATAAGCCTGTTATGTGGATGAAAAATGTGTTTATTATTATGTTTGTTAACAGGTATAGCCTAAATGCTGCTGTAAATGTATCAAAGTGAGCCAAAGTTAGTGATCTTAGAAAAGAGAATATGCGAATATGTGAATCCAATACAAGCTGCATAACAAATCTAGAAAATCTAAAAGAAAAATATGAAACATAGACTTTATAAATAAACCAGAAACCACAAAATGATCAACCTGTGTCAGTATAAATTGTGATTGTTACATCCTGAATATAAGGATTAAAATTTCCTGTAGTTTTAAGCTTTAAAATCTGCTGGAGCTCATCAACACCATTTCAGCTCTCGTGCTTGAAATTAACACCATGGAAATGACACAACGCCTCAGCTTTTGTTCTCTCTGTGTTTTAAATACGTCATAATTTCTGCTTTACAGAGCTTCAAAGGACAACCCCGAATCACAAATTATTTTAATTACACATAACAATAATTATTGCCTGCATCATTAGCTCACGCGTAACTGACTGTGTGTTGATTAGAGAGAGGCCTATTAAGTTATATTAACTGATACATCTGTAAAAATGATCTATAAATTCTAACGAAGGGATTGTAACATTTTGTTTATAAAATCAGTAATGGTTATAAGCAGTTCCTACAACAACATCCTCGTTATACAACATTCAGTCACATGGTGACTAAAGAGTTTTGTAATTGTGGAAGTGACCTTCATGTTATCAATAAATTATGTTTACTTGCCTTTTCATTGGTTCCTTGAAAGAAACTCCTTGAAATAAAGAGCATGATTTCAATATTTGGCCAACTGGAAAAAAAACATCCTTGTGCTGTTATCACATTGATAAGTCAGTAATGGCCGTCTTGCAAGAATCTACAATGTGTTTTTTTCCAGTTTAACACCTGGAACCAGCAGCAGCAGTGGGAATTGGTGCATTGCAACTGCAGTCTATTATTCTGGAATAATTTTACTCACAGCTCACACAGCGGGTAACTTCATTAATCATTTCAATTTGTAGTGACACAGCTGGAATCTAATGGTCATTTATCCGCTCTTTTATCCACTGTTTTTTTTTCTACATATAGATGGATGACCTGAATAAGTGAGTAGAGAAACAGAATAAATACAGATGCATCCACACAGGAGCTCTGCATGATACAACTGAGCAGTTAGCATCCAGTCATGCTCTGTGGCATGTATCACAATGCTGAGCAGCCCAAATAATTCTGACTTTGGATCAAAATTGCAAGAGGAAAAGCTCTGAGTGACATCTGCATTTAGATCTTCAGGAAAGACATCATAAAATAGGGTTGAAAATTGTGGTTCCCTGTACACATTCCTAACGTGATTCTCATGCAGTAGTGCAATATGTAAAGAGCAGCAGAAGAGCAACTCAGGAGACTGAGAATGTCGATGCAGGATGTGATAAAAAAAACAACAACGTGTGCACGCAGTCCCTCAATATATTATAGCATATAGCATATTAGCATTGCAATTAAAATGGACAAGATAATGAAAAAGACAAAAGCAAATCACTTAACATGTAAATAGACTGTATTGTAGTTTTATTACTGTATATGTGTATATCAATAGTAAACCAACAACTGAACTGTTCTATGCGGATAGTTCAAATTACTTTTATAGAAGCTGCCTATGTCATTTTTCTTATCTATGCATAAAATATACAGTGCATGTAGGAGAAGAGCAATTTAAAAGGTGTTGAACAAAGAATATACTGATCAGATACTGCTGTTCATTTTTGTGTACCTGAGCTGGGAAGTACTACAGTACAGTGCATACTTTATTGACTGTCATGTTTTCCCCTTTTGCACAACAAGACCCGGGGTGACTGAGGGAAGTTTGTCTTTTCCAGTAATTTGTTGCGAGATTCAAAAATGAAACCACAGTAAAAAGCCATAGGTGGTCTCAGACATGATACTGACCATTCTTTCTCTTTCTGTGAAAAGATCCTGGGAGCTCCTTAGAAACACTTCACCCCCCACAGAGATGTTTACACAGGAGAAGATGCACACCTGGGCACAAACACAGACAGCCACACAGACCCAAAGAAACTATAAATCAACACATTTTGATAGACCTTCAGCATCTTCCCAGAAACCAGGGATATGTTACATGTCAGTTATGTGAGGCAGAGATCCAGGAAACTCTTTGTGATAATATAATAATGAGACAATGTATTTATGAAAAGTGTCAGTTCTATTTTTGTACAAGGTCCTTTGTGGAAAACAAAGTAACTTTGAAATCAATGCAAACTCTGTGTTATTGTGCTTTCCCCACAGTGTATGAAGTGTTTTGTGTGTTCGGCCTTCCTCTTCATGTTAAAACAGCTCGATCTGCTGCTTCATTTAGATTCCAGTTATAGGCTCACTTTTACTGTTATTTTCAGATTTCACCAGCGTGCAGAGATCACATTAGCCAACCTTAACTTCAATACTGTTCCAAAGGAAAGAAATGCATTTACAAATGACTCTATTATCATCACGTTGCTCTAAATTAAACCATGGAACACAATCTTGAGTCCTTAGTCGTGGCTATTTTTGTGACAGCAATAAAAAGAAAAAAAAAAGACCAAAATAAATCAGATGCTTGTAACTGATCAGAGCAGTAGTCAAAAAGTAGATGTTTGATGTAAATCACTTTAAAAAAGCCCCCAGAGAGAGAAGAGCTCAGTAACTTCCAGTTAGGAATTTCTTCTGAAAAGTACCCTGCCTCCTTTTGGTCCACAGTCCCTTAAAAGTCTCACTATAGACATTTAATTTTGTTATTGCTTTGACACACCAATATACCAATGGCAAGCTGCATGACTAACAATAACAGATCCAACTCCTAGTTTCAGATTAAGATCAACATAAAACTTTATTGTGCAGCAGCTGTCTAATGTTATTTATTGTAGTCTGGGAAAATTAGGTGACACACAGGACATAACAACTGGGGTTCCTGTGGCTTCAATTAAATAAAACAACAAAAGAACAAAATAAGGCAACAGAAACACAGAAGAGGTTGCAACAGACACAAACACAAAACAATACCAAATGAATAGACCAAAGAAAATAACTGTGTATTAACTTTGCCAGATGCTGACAGCCCTCAGTCTCATGTGGCTAAACTTTTCATGAATTTTCTACTCCCACTGTGCATAAATCAAAGCCATCTCATTAAAACATTAGCAGATACTGGAACTTAAAGGTATAAAGGTAAAGCACGCATACTTTAACAAGATGTATGCTTATTTATAAATGAATTTAAACAATGGACTTGCATCACCAGTTTTTACCTTCAACTCCCCAGTTTTTACCTTCCTACACACCAAACCAGGAAGAAATATCCATCATGCAATGGGCAGTGTCAAAATAACCACATCTCACTCAATCCTGCCACCCAGTGACCCTGGTTGGTAATGGCACATGAACCTCTGGCAGCACACTTTTTACCTTTTAATATAGACATAACAAAACAATGTTACATTCACAAATTGATTAAAAAGAACTAGAGAGGTATTATACTGGAAAATTCTGTTATTAAATTCACCACCTCACTACATTTATACGATTATTATGTTTTTATTACAGTTTAATTGGTGAACGGCAGATTTCTGACTGTATGCAATCCTAAATGGAACAGTTACATAAGCCTGAGATTTGCACGAGGCTCTCCTTATTTGAACACACTGACTTAGTGATTCACCGGTAAACATTCTTCTGTTGACTGTGTTGGTGTAAATATCAGCCGTAGACTGAGTTTCTCCTGGTCTCTGTGAACCTCAGAGTGTGGGCTGAGTTGGAAAAGCAGAAGCTGTCACATGAAGTGTCAGAGAGGAAAAAATCCTCTTTTCATACAAGTAGCTCTGCCTCAGCATACCCACAAAAATCTCAGCCATGCACAAGATTTGTCAGATCTTTTAGGTCATCATCCATGATAGTAATAAGACATTATCACATATGACATGATGCTTAACGTGTATTAGATGGAATTATTTGGGCTTATTTTCATATTGTTTAGTCTCAGCATAGTGCCAGACATCCCACCATCTGATCAAAAATACTCCACAGTGAGAATCATCAATAAACAATTTCTTTTATTCTCTTCAGGAATGGTAAAGTGATTACTGTAAGCATACAACACTTTCCTGAGAACTCTGGCAGACTCTGTTTTGTTTTACAGTGTGTTATTCCACTGAATTAGACTTGCAGGAAATGTGATGCATTGCTTTGCAGTAGAAACCAAGAGGGGGACATTGTTTAGAACAAACAGCATTTAGCTTTTAATAGACTGAAAAAAGCAACATCGTCTTGTTGGAACTATAGTCATACAGTGACTTTGAGAAACAGAAACAAAAGATTGAATCTGGTAATTATGCAAATTATCACTTTTGTGTGGCCGACAGCATTATTTAGAAACAAAGCCAGGCTTCACAGCAGTATTTACTGTTCCCACTTTATGCTTTTACTTTATTCAGCACTGACTGAATTTTTGTAAACAAACCTTGGGCACTTCTGAGGCACTTCTACTTGTTAAATAAAGTTGAGTATGCAGTATGCACAGTATTTTTTCCAGAGAGAAGGTCAGAAACCATCATCCAGGGATATTAAAACAGAAACACTAATGTCACACTAATGTGCCTCGTAGAAATAGTGCAAAGCATGATGAGTGAATGAGGCAGGGAAGACATGTACAGTCAGACAGGAAATGCTACTGTTTTTTTAATGGCTTGTAATCAAAACGATTAATGGAGATACTACACCGTATGTCACACCAAGAATGAATTTTTTGCAACAAATATTCATATGTTGACCTCGTGCTGTGCATGAGACTTAGCACCGGCCTCAGCACTTGTTATCAAAAAAGAGAAGAGCTCCAAGTGGCAATGAGACTGATGAATTATTTTCATTCAGCTGTTTTTACAGCTGAAAGCTTTAAACCCCTTTGAAATATGAATGATCCTTCATGATTTCTTTTTTATTATTTTATTTTTTATAAAATATCACTGTGTGGGCACGTGTAGTCTATTCAAGGCCCCCCAAAAAATCTAAACAAGATTTAAGAACATATAAAAAATATTAAATTCAGACATGTGAACACAAATGGTAGCTCCACATCACAACCTCTCATATAGTATAAAAACCTTTTTTTGTTTTGTTTTACCTCTTAGCACTTTGAGCACTTGCAATTTAGAATAACAGCAATAGACAGGTATTAACTGACCCCTCAGGGCTCAGTTTAATATGTAAAATTATCTTTAATGTCTTCATTGCACACAGGAAGAGTGGATTTACCTTCAGGCATGTCTAATCACATTATTGTCCTTAGAACAGACCAGTGACTGTGACCTTAGTTTTGGTCAGGAGGAGCTTCTGCAGTCACTCTCTGTCTCTTTCACGCATTTGTTTCTTCATCTCTGTGCACTAGGAGAAATGCTTATTTTTCTGTCCCTTCTACGTCTTTGACTGTTAAAAAAGAAGAGCATATGGTAGGAAACACTCCCATACTTTCCTTTCTTGGTCCAGGGGCTTTGAATCTTACTACATTTTGCTGTTAATACTTTTCACTTAAGTAAAACTTTGAATGCACAGGTCCTTAACGTGTCAAGAAACCAGGACACAATTTATAGTGTTGAACTGCCATCTAGTGGTGAAATTACAATATAGCCGATGACAGAGAACTGTATAACTTTATGATCTGCTTCTGCAAGTCCTAACGTTAAAAGGTCAGATGTAAACCAATCAACTTTTCATATTTGGTCATTCATAATTAAACAAACTAAAAACACAAACATACATAAAAACACAAAATGATGTATTGCTGACATCGTACTACAGTGTTCTTTTCGTTCTGTCAGCTTCATTACTTTTTCTATTCTGCAAAAGTCTGTGTGGGGAAAACAGCTTTAATTTCTGTCTGCAATTGTGCCCTCCTCTGTACACGAGAGACAGAAATGGACAAAAGACAGGGACAGAAATGCTACTATGATCAGTCAGTGAAGTTGTAAAAACACCCCCAGAGGTCAAACCACAGCCACAAGAAAGTTTCCATATATTTAATAGTTCTACTTCTTCTCCTTTTTTCTTTCTTCCTCCCTCTAATGTTCCTTTCCTCCGTCCCTGTTCAGGGTGTGGGTTTTCAGAGCTGAGGCCAGTCGCACACGATTTGACTGGCTGTTTCCATGAGAATATCAAATCTAAGCTAAGTGTAATAAGCCCCAGCAGAGCAGTAACCTTCGTAACTCACACCTGCATTCACGGCTCTCTACTCCGCCGCGCAATGTCAATGGATGGCTGTTATTCACATTAATCACATGATCCAGATGTGTTTTTATATGGAGCATTCCATCCCCCTTTGTAAGGACAAGAAGTAGGTTAAGTTCGCCATACCACACCTCTAGCACCATAAAGCAAGCCATGTAATTACAGGACAGGTCAAAATCCTTATCCTTATACACGTGCCCACACTGTGAGAATTTCCATCTTAAATCTAAATACATTTCTCGTTGCCAAGCTGCTGACATCTAACTGATCCCATCCATCCCAAGAAAGCGAAAAGGCCGTGATAGCCTCTCTGACTCTAACGATGTGTTCAAATTGACTCTGTGGAAAATTGTGAACCAGATCACCTCACCCTGGGCCCTGCTTTTGTGTCACGGCTCTTTGAAGATGGTGAAAGGTGGGGCACGTGATTGCCAGGCGCAGTGTGGACAGCTCATTAGAAAGCACCTGTGCTGATTTCATGAGAAAAATGTTCACGTGCTGTAGACCGGTAATTGAGACATTTAATTTCCCTCTCTGATGCAGGAAATCCCAAATCAACACATACGTCATGGTTTATGAGAAACTAACTATTTTGAATAAAGCATAACATAATTTGGCTGCCTAATATTCTCAGTTGGCCTCAGTTTGCGATAGCCCAGATGTGCAACGGATGACAGAACAGGAAGAAGAAACAGTCTGGACAAATGTCTGCACTGGGAAAAAGAGAGTCCAAATTCAAAATCATTTAACTTTATTTGATATCATAGTCGTCATAGAGAAAGGAAGGATGTATTTATCCATGGTATCTCCCTGGCAGAGGATTTGGTCGCTTGGTGTGTGATCTCACTGGAGCTGAGAAGAAGATCAGCACTAACGCCTGTTTGCTCTTCAGTATCGACTGGGCTCATGCCTGCAGGCAGCCCGTCTCTATGACCTCATACCCTTGTTAGTGCCAAGGAAATAGCCCTTGGGTGTTCCAGTGCGGATTAGAAAAGGAATAAGAAGGGTGGAGATGCATTGCCCCTGTGGTGCACTTACAATTATCCACACACACAACATGGAGTTGATGTTTAAAGCTGCAGTCATGAGTGCTCTGTCATGAATTGTGAGGTCCTCCTGTGCAGAACCTGTATCCAGCTCCATTCCAGATGTGTTTAACAGCCTCTCAGGGCCACAGACAGCACTGAGACACAGAGGCCTTGTCGAACTGCCGTGGTTCATTGACTCTTCTATTTAAAGCTCCATCAGAGAAAAAATGACTGGTAACAAGTATGCATATTCAATAACTGCAAAGAATTTGCTCTCAGTTTTGTCACTGAGCGCATTCTCACTTTCCACATCTGTGTTTTGTTTGTCCTTTGCCTTTCTTCCTTCCTGCAGTCCTTCCTACTTTCTCTCTGTTTGAATATTCCCTTTGATTTACACACTGCAGTCTGGTCACCCATAACCATGTCATCATAGGCCGTGATATACAGCCCCATTAATATTCCTCCTCTGGTCTGGCTGTGGGATCAGGGCGGGTACTCATCATACTCAAGCTCCAGAAACTCAACTCTTGCCAGTATTGAGCACATTAAGATGAGCCAGAGGAAACATCACACGGTCCAGCAGTGTTGAGTCAAGCTTCTGCCACCAAGATGGAAACTTTCTTTGGATTTGCACTCGGAGTCTGTTTAGAGTGATCTCAAACTGCTACTGTTACAATTAGAAGATGGCAAAATCTACCAGAAGATGCTTACTTAGTTTGCAATCTCCTTCCTACCATCTTCATCCACAGTCTGAGGTCACTTTGTCCATGACCACACCACACCTGAGTAAACAACCTGACCAGCAACACCACCACCAGGCTCACAGGAGGATAACTGAGCTCTACAGGCTTCCTCCTGGTTATATTATGGTAGCTGGACCTGGTCTGTGTCCCAGGAAGCAGGACCTCTCTGAACGGCTGCTGACCAGACAAGACGCTTATTGTGTGGGGGTGTGATGAGGAGACATGTCAGAAATTTCCATCACATGGGGATCTGCATAATCTGCTCAATTTCTTTTAAATATATTCTTCTGATCTCTCAGTATCTCTACTACAAGGGTTATTTTTGTGTGATACGTGTATTGTGGCATGTAAATTTGGAAAGTTTCCTTTAAAGAAACTCCATATTCTGCAGTAAGTTAGTGTGGCATCTATGTACACAAAGGAATGAGACTGAAACAAAGACACATACTGCCCTTTATGGGGATAAAGCCATAAGCTGACAATATAAGCCATATTTAGCACTCACAGTCACAGTCACATCCTCTGCTGCTGTAAACGCACCATATAATTTTTAATCAGCAGTATCAGCAGCTTGCCTGCTACAGTTCAGCTTCTGCTCTGACTGCAGAACAAACGCCTGATTTCAGATATTAGATGTGGTTTGAAGACCCAACAGTGTAATAGGTTTGCCTGCTGAGGCAGACTGGTGCAGGACTGGGCAAAGCCTCGAGATAAGAAGAACTAATTAGCTGGCTGAAAATGCCGAAACAATTTACAAATGCATCACGGCTGGGAAGTTGCTGCTGGGATTTCCTCAGGGATTCCATTCAGATGTGAAATGATGCACAGTGACAAAATTGGCTATTCTCATATTTTAAGAAAGTCCTATCAGGAAACATTGCAGGCTTATAGCACTGCTTTTCTCTCTATAGTTATGATAAAACTTTCTTTGGTTTTGGTTTTGTATATGTGTTACTGTAAGATACGTTTTATGTTGTTGATGTTTAATACATGACAGTAATTCTATAGTGTTTTTACGACTTGGGTTATCTGATGGAATAGCATCATTGTCTATTGTTAACACGGCAGTGACAAAACTGTGATGGTAGGAAATGTAAGTTGGGGAAATTATTGAACCTTTTGTGGAAAAATGTCTACAGTGGAATTTGAGAGGTCAACAATCATAGAACAACAGTAGTTATGATTCATTAAAGGGATTTGCTACAAGTTTGTTGCTGTCTTTGTTCAGCTCTGGTCTAATTGCTCGACCGCACCAAACCAAGACCTTTGACTATAGCTTCATTTTTTATCCAGTGCTGCAGCATTTCAACAATGTGTATTGACATGTATTGCTACACTGCAGGTTAAGTTAAAAGAAACACTTGGAGTTGTAGGAAACGAAAGGTTTTGTCATTTATAAAAAAAAAAAAAAAACACAATCAAAAAATAAAACAAGGCGCAGTGAGAGAATATACTGTATTCATCACACAATGCAAGTTTAATCGTAGTGAAATCAAATTAATAATATATTGCTCATTCAAGCTTTTAAACAGCAAATTAAGTACAGTAGCGATTTACAGCACACAAATTGTCAAATGAAAAAAACTGAATGTTTCATGTTGAATGCATCGATATATTGCTTCAAATTAAGCTGCTGGTCATATTCTTGTACACAGTAATTACTAATAATTACAGCTACTTTTTGAAAACTGAAACCATATATGTTTTCAAAATATAAAACAACAGCACCAAAAATAAGAAATAAAAAAATAGCAACCACTGACAATAACAATCCCAGTGACCAATATCGGTTATTCAAGTGCTAGAGGAGTTGAAGTTGATCTTTAGCACCATAGTGTCCTGCTACGTAGATGTTAACTTTTGGTAAAAAGCCTGTTATTAGTATATTTCCTGAAGTTAGTTGTCAGACTAAGAAGGTGTTACTGTGCAGTTCTAGTTCTCCCTGAAAATATACTTTAGGTTCCAGATTATGACTAAAATAGTGTTTGTATCGATTAAAATCTTAATTATAGACAAAGTACAGTAAACTAAGACAACTGCTCAATTAGCTGCCATACTATTGTTCTGTTGTTGTATCTATAATGTACTGAGTTCTAGTTGCTGTTAATGTCTCATAAAACTCCCTACCGACAATGTAAACTCTGAACTGCCTTTGGCTGGTACAGTATATGATGATTTCATTGTTTTATTTGGTGGAAGGAGACATAAGTGTAAACCCACAGATGAAATACCTCAGACTTTATTTGACTGACATAAAATACAGGTGTAGGTTGTTGCCCTGATGGAAGAGGTCACAGGTGGCTGGCTGTGAGACGTTCAGGAGACAGGCTCCTTTTGCTCTTAAATGCCTGAAACAAAACAGTCATGCTAATTATATTTACAACAGAGATATTGAAGTACAGTTTCAAAATAAAACTGAGCAAATTTAACTTTAAAGGTGTGATACAATTGGTTTTGTGAACAAAACCCCATATAATGCATACCTTTCTGTATGTTTTGTTGCACTGTCAAATATTATTGAGACTTACAAGACTGCGAGTTGGGCTGAGAGAGCGAGAGCGTACAGGACTTGCACTCCTGCTCCTGCTTCGGCTTCTACTCCACTGCAAACACAAACACAGCATCAGTACAGCCATGAGCCCACCGGTGTACTTTCATGCTCATCCATTATTCTCTGCAGCAACACTTGAATTAATCACTGTATGATTAAAATATTAGAAAGTCAGTACCAGAGCGCCTCTTCTAGTCACAGCCTCGCCTTTCACTATTACAGCGTTTCCTTCCACTAAGGCTGGCCACACATGGTACAATACCAGAGGAGCAGTGAACTCGGAGTCATAGCTCCGACGATACCTGTCAAGAGATGGATGGGAAAACAGTTAGAGAGAGCTGTGGATGTGTCATGTGTGCTGAAGGTGACATCTACTGGTAGAGACGTTGAATAACTTCAAGAGCTGAAGTTCACAGATTGTTGTTGTAAATTGTTGGAAATGTAACATAAGTTAATTCAAACACTCTATAATTGAAGCACATCCAAACCTTTTCCAGGGCCAAACTTTAAAAGAACACAATGTTCTGCAGAACTGATAAAGAATTTAGACACAGTATTGTACGTAGCACTTACTTGTTGTCATTGTAAAGTTCTCCATCACTGGCGAAGGCCAAGTCAAGTGGGGGGTCCAGAGTCTGCATGGCAAAGGACACCCTGCATGTCTCCCTGATCAAAGTACTGATGAGAACAAAGTCCACCTCTGGTGGGAAGGAAATTCGAGGGTTCACGTTCATGGCATTGATCACATCCTGTAGAGAGATATAAAATACACAGATATGCTGCCTTTGGTCAAGTGTCAAAGAGCATTCATTTGTGCATAAATCTTGCAGAGGATTAATCAGAAAAGTATTTTTTTTCCTACATTGACGCTGGCCTGTACATCATAGAGGTCCAGATTTCTGACGATGTAGTCCACAGCTGCATCTTCTAGACTTTCTGGTCCAAACTGAGATGCTGACAAGGTCTTTCTCACACGCAGCTTGAACTGACGGTAGGCCAACTTTGCTGTCTTAAAGGATTCCTAGGAGAAGAAAAAACAACAAATGCACAACAGACATTAAAAAATAAATAAGTCCTTGTACCAGTAAATCAAATACAACCCAGATCTAAATTTTATTTACAGTATTTATAGTCATACCACAACAGCGATGAAGATAATTTTATGGACCATCTCTAAATCATCAATGTAGCGTCGAAGCAATGTCTGGGCCTTGAGACGCTCCACAGCATACAGGTCACTAAAGCGAGATATGAGGCGCGCGTGTCGTGAAGAGTTAGTGAGCTGGGCTCTGGTGGGCGACTCACTCCTTATGGGGCTGGACGAGCTACTGAGTCTGGGTAAGGGGCTTGGAGAACGACTTCTCACCAGCCTAAGAGAGAAGAAAAGAGAGGAAAGAGAAACACATTAAAAACTTAGAACACTCAAGATACTGTGTAGCAGTGTCAGTGTGTGTGTATATTCAGTATTTGCATCGCTGCATTGGGTAAATATAAGCACCTCTCCTGCAGCATGGCCTTCTCTGTGCTCAGGTAGGAAACTTCATCTCTCAGCAAGCGAATCTGACGCTCATAGTCCTCAAGAGAATCCAGCTTCCTCTTATAAATCTCCACCTCCTCATGTGCAGATCGTAAACTGAAACAAACACACTTTAATTTAAACACACAACAGAAAAGTACCTAGATTGTGTCTGAAAACTCACATCTTATTACAGTATTTGACTGTATCACCCACTCTGCCTTCAGTTGTAATATTTCATCCTCAGTGGCCAGCAGAGTGGTTGCTGATTTACTCTTTGTCTCATCCAATTCCCTGTGAGCATCAACCAATCTGTTAAAAATAAGAAAATGTAAGATTACTACATGTTTCATGTATTTCAGCATGAGTAATTAAGACTTTAAAGAGATAGGGTATAAAGGAGTTTGCAACTTTTATAATCATCACCTTGTCCATTGACTTGTATTCATCACAGTAATTACACCTACACATGAGCTGTGAATCAGGAAACTCTGACCAGCTGCAGTACATTGTTCTCCATATATTGTTCTGTGCACTGTGCATCAGCATTACACACGCATGTCTTATAATGACTCACTCTGCTCTGATGGAATCCAGTTGTAGGCGAGTAGAACACAGCTGAGTCTCCATCTTCTGCATGTCACTCGCATGCGAGGTAGAGAGCTCCCTGATCCTTCTGTCTTTTTCTACTGAATCCTGATAACAAATAATATACGGTGACATTAATACGTCACAACTAAAGAACATGAGTTAAATTGTAACATGTTTATGTATATTTTTGTATGTAGGGTTGTTAAAAGTATTATTTTTCTTCATATATTAATAGGATATCTCTCCGAATGACAGCTGGGATTGGCTACAGGAAAAGCGTTTATTAATGTGTGATGTCACCTGGATGAGCTGAAGACTGGTGTTGTCAGTGACTGAGGGCCTCGCCATTGAGAAACAACTTCCAAGCCACGGGAGCAGCCGTGTTTTGAGAGTGTCCACTCCAGAATATTGTCCACCTAAATGACGAGGAAATACATTTACAACAGTATGTGTTGAGCAGTTCATGAGTGATCATAATCTGGTTAATATCTTTAAAAAAGAAAGCAAAGTCCTGAACTGTAAATCTTACCCTCAGCCGCTGTGAGGTTGAGGATGGCAAACAGCTGGCCCTGGATCTTGGCAGTGAGCTCAATCAGCTCACAACATCTATTCAGATTCTGGTCACAGGAAATCACCTACAGTATGAAGGTAAATATGAATTTATTTCAGAAACGAGATGGCAGAGAGACTACTGTAAACACACAGTCAGATCATTTTTACACTCAAAACCATAAAGGATTTGAAACTGTAAGATGTTACAGGCTGTACTTTGATGCTGGTTTGCTCTTTACTGTTAAACTCTAGTCTACTTGACAATAGCCTTTAGTGATGTTATAAGACATATTGTCATTGTAGTGTGATATTTAATGATGGTTAAAAGGACACTTGTAACTATTTTAACAGAGAGGTGAGGAAAAGGAAGGCCAAAGGAAGTGTGAGATGCTCTCTAAGAGAAGAGATATTGTTGCAACACTACCACACAACTTGTTTAATGCCATACATTAGCTGCTGTGTCAATCTGGAGTTTAACTTGTACGTGATCAATAAATTTGACCTTCTAATCGATCACTTTCACTTCCTGTGCAGAACTGTTCAGGTGTCCTGCACCCCGTCGCATAATAGCGCTTTAAAAACGTCAAAAATCGCTGTAAAAACGTTAAAATCGCTTTAAAAACACAACAAAACGCAATAAACATGAACAAACAAAAACACCAGTGTTGAATTAACATCCACATCCGGGATATCTGTCTTTAACCAAGACGAAATAAGAAAATATGCAAGAAATGGAGCCCCCGTTGCATTAAATCGCTTTAAAAACACAACGAAACGCACAAAACATGAACATAGAAACACGCCAGTGTTATATTAGGAGAATCAAGATCCAATATACCTCTCTTGAACCTAGAGACAATCACAATTGGTGCTACAAATGAATTATTTCTTTATAAATGGATTTCAGGCCCCACTGGCCTGCCACAAAATGCACCCCCCCTAAAAATACGGTTTCTGTTTCTCCCACAATTGAATACTTTTGACAGTAAGGTTGTAGGACTGATGCTGGTTAGTGTTGTACATTTCATGGCTGTGACACTTTCCTAGTGGGAGATAGGAGGGGGGGCATATTGACGAGGGTGAATTTTCCGGCAGGGGTGCCTTTTCTGGCACAACACAGGTAAGCGGCGCGGATTTCCACCGGAAGTAACAGGACAGGAACCATCTTAACAGTGAAGTAAAAGATCTTTGGAATAGGCTAGCCGTAGCCATGGCGACTGGCGTCCATAGCAACCAAACTCTACCACCGGGAAATCAATGTAGTCTGAACAAGAGCATTCCTGTGCTGTAATGTTTCAAACTGCTGTTTCGTGCTTTTCAACTGCGTTATCCATCAGTAAAATAATACATAATTTAAAAAAATCTCCAGCTGACACAAGTAAACAAAGCAGTTATCATTTCTAGAGTAATCTTCTCTGCATCCCCCCTGACTAAAAGTTTGATTTGTAGCTGTCGCTATAGCAACATTTAACCACTAATTCATGAGACAGCCAGTGTAGATAGACTGACCGAGGGAAGTGATGAAGTGTTCGGTCAGATTTAGGTCACACATTACTTATTGATGAACTTACATGATAGTCTTTGTGCCAGCTCTCGAGCTTGTCCTGTAAGACGCTGAAGGATGAGGTGTTGGTCAGTCTCCTTAAAGTGTCCATATCCGTGCACAATAACTAATCCTCGGAGGGTTTAATGCCCCTGCACTGAGACGATCGGCCGGTGTTTGTGTGTAGGGAGAGAGCAGTAAAAATTCCTGGTCTGATCCAGCTTTTCTCCACCTACGACACAGACGCCAAGCACCGCCTCAGTTGTGGTAACCAAGTGAGGAGACAAGGTGACAACCAAGCCACAGTGTTTTAAATAAATTACTCCTCACGGATGAACTCTCCACTGATGTAAGCACGGTGTCCTACAGTCAAACGACGCCGGCGGACCTGAGAGTGAAGCCTGCAACACAAGTTTTCCTGTTTGTTGTGCTGGACCAACTGGATCAAGTCCGATTATAATATAGTACAACAGCCTACGAATGACATTATATCTAATGAGACTATAAGTGCAGGCGGTGTTGAATATCATTACAACATTTAAAATAATATAAAACGATTATTATTATTATTATAATGTATGGCAACAACACTGATTATATGCACACATTTTTTGTTAATAATAATGAATACTTTATTGATCCCCTTGGGGAAATTACGTTTTTGTCTTAAAGAATAACAGTGACACAATTTTTGCAGCAGACTGTTCATTAGTTAGTTAGTTAAACCAGGGGTTAAGCTGTTCTGACTACACTTTGAGGCAGCTGCCAAATTTTGTTTTTGACTTTAGCGAACATATTATGGACTTTACCGTTAAAAGACAACTGATGAAGAGTTTGTGTGTACAGTCTCGTGTTATTGTAGCCTGTTTGGCAGCTTACTCCTTTAATATTTGGAAAATGTGAATGGACATGTTTTTCTATTTCAAGGATCCTTCAGTCATTGGCTGGTTGAACTTGGAATGAACCTTCTTTCTTTTTTTTGTCACTGATGTCACTTTTTTCAAACACCTCCAGTACAAATAAAATGCAGCGTGGTGGTTGTCGTTCGTCTTATGTAGATTTTTTTTAAATTCACAATTATTTATCGCCCAGTCAATAATTCACAACCAGTTTCACCTTCGTCTGTGAAAAGTGGTACGATCCTGTCACAGCGAGCAGGAGAGGGAGGGTCAACATGGCGTCTGAGCAGGTCCGTTATGTTTAATATGTGTTGTTTTTCTTGCATTTCAATTCTTTTTTGCTTAAATGTGTATTCAGGAGTCAGTTATATATATTAGCAGTAGCCTTATATTTAAATAGAAATGTTGTTGTCCTTCCTACGGTAACGTTATCTCTTAACTGACCTCTTAATCGTTAACGCTAGTGCCCGGTTATATGGGAATGAAAATGATTTTATTTTAGCAAACCTGTTGTTTGACAACCAAGTAAAGATTCCTAATATAAAGAGCATATATACTGTATGGTTAGATACAGTCGAGTTTCTATTTTGCTGCTAAAATGAGTGCGGTTTATTTTTAGCATGGCCACAGACAGGCGGTCTCGGGGTATTTAGCTGAGATACATTCCAACGCACAAGAGACACTGAAAATAAATAAGAACAAAAACTTTGATATAGCAGTGGCGACTACATGTTGACAGAGTCAGAAATGTATAAATACTGAAAGTCACAAAAAAAGCACGAAAATTGTTGAATGTGTTTGAAGTGGAAATTTGATTTTAAATGGTCAACTTTATCCTGTCTGTGAAGTTACAAGGCTACTAAAATAAGTACATTTAAATAAATAAAAAAATGTTTATATGTGATTTCGTAATTTAAAATGAATTACCGATCTGTTATATTACTTGTTACTGACACTATTAGATTGCCATAGATTGTAGTGTTGTGCCACACAAATTATCTTCTGGTCCAGGAAAGCTCCAATGGTCCGGTGAAGAAGTCCATGAGGGAGAAGGCTCTAGAAAGACGCAATATCAACAAGGAACACAACAGTAACTTCAAAGCAGGCTATGTACCTATAGAAGAAGAGCGTCTTCATAAAACAGGGCTGAGAGGACGAAAGGGGAACATGGCTATTTGTATCATTGTCCTCCTCTTCCTCCTCGCCTTAATTAACCTTATTGTGAGTCAAAACGTGCTTGTCCATGCATCCTTCTTTACTGAAAATGATGGTAAAGAATTGACACAAACCATCACTAATCATTGTCTTTCACTGCAACAACTCGGTCCCCCAGATCACACTGGTAATATGGACAGTGATCCGTATTGGTCCAAATGGGTGCGACAGTATGGAGTTCCATGAGACTGGCCTGCTGCGTTTCAAACAGAAGGCCGACATGGGCATCGTTCGTCCACTGCACAAGAGCACAGTCGGGGGTCGTAAGGACCAGGACCTGGTCATTGTTGGCAACAACAACCCGGTGAGAAACACAGTGTACACCACCAGTGAAAGCTGAGCATTTTTAAAACACAGAGAAACTACACATTGTGTGCTCTCTTTTCTGTGTCTTTTTCCAGGTTGTGTTCCAACAAGGCACTACTAAGCTTAGTGTAGAGAAGGATAAGACCTCAATTGTCAGCGATGTGGGCATATCCTTCACAGACCCTCGCACACAGACCACATTCTTCAGTACAGACTTTGAAAATCATGAGTTCCATCTGCCCAAAGGAGTTAAAGTCCTCAGTGTTAAAAAGGCTTCCACAGAAAGGGTATGTTACTGATAACTGTCAGTGTTTCAGAATGTTTTCACTAGTACTGTCAGTAAGATAACAACTCATAAGTATAAAGTGAACAAACAAAGCAGTAAAAAAAAATAAACATGGCAATGACTGATCATACACAGTCCGCACTCTACTGGAATAGCTTCAGGACAAGTACTATATCTTCATGTTCTTAGACAAAGCTTGCAGATTGTGAATTTGAATACTGAGAGAGTCATGTAGCTTGTAGATCACTAGTCAGTCTGACAGAGCATGAGAAAATCTGGAAGAAAAGCAGGTGTGCAAAGCTAATAAATACAGTTTCAAGAAGAATCAGTGTGCACAAAAGAAAATCCTGCCTATGATGAAATATCTCAGTTTTTAATAAATGAGGGAAATAATTCTCAAAACTAGCAGTCAATGGGGTGTGATGGCCAAAACATACATTTCTATTATAATACTGTAGTAAAACCAAGTAAATACAATGAAGACCTAAAACTGCCCAAAGCCTCTGTATGCAGTATACTGTTAATAGTGTCTCTATTTTGTTTCTAATTTTAGATCACAAGCAGTGCAGCGTCTGACCTGAATATTAAAGGGGACAGCAAGGCCATCATTCGTGGTAACGAGGGAGTTAACATCATGGGCCGAACTGTAGAGTTTAAAGTGGGTGGAGGTATCGAGCTCAGGGCTGTAAGTATGGGATTTGCAGTCCTGTGAAAAAGTATTTGCCCCCTTCCTGTTTGTTTGTTTTTTTTCCTTGCATGTTTGTCACACTTAAATGATTCAGGTCATCAAACAAATTTCAATATTACAAAAAGATAACCAGAGCAAAAATGCAAAATTCTGTTTTTAAATGATGATTTCATTTATTAAAAGAAAAAGCTGTCCAAGCCTGCCTGGCCCTCTTTTGCTAAATCATGAATGACCTGTGATCAACCACATTTTTTCAATTTTACTTGCCACACCCAGGCCCGAGTACTGCCAGACAGCCAGACCTGTGATCAAGAAATAACTTAAATAGAAGCTGTCTGACAAAAACAAAGTAACTGACATGAATCAGTCAGGAAGAGGTTACAAAGTCATTTCTAAGGCTTTGGAACTCTGGCAAACCACGGCAAGCGCCATTATCCACAAATGGAAAAACTTGGAACTATAGGTGAACTTTCCCAGGTGTGGTCGGCCTACAAAAGTTACCCCACGAGCGCAATGACGACTCATCCAGGAGGTCATAAATGAACCCAGAACAACATCTAAAGAACTGCAGGCCTCAGTTAAGTTCAGTGTTCATGATTCAACAATAAGAAAGAGACTGGACAAAAATGGCTTCAATGAGAGAGTTCCAAGACAAAAGCCACACAAAACACAACAACGCAAAAGCTCGTCGCACATTTGTCAAAAAACATCTTGATTATTCCCAAGACTTTGGGGCAAATATGCTTTGCACTAATGAGACAAAAGTTAAACTTTTTGGAAGATGGGTGTCCTGTTACATCTGCCGTAAAACTAACACAGCACTAGTCAAAGTCCGCACTTAAATGTGATTGAGAAGCTGTGGCATGAAGTTAAACAGGCCGTTCATGCTCGAAAACCCTCCAGTGTGAATTAAAACAATTCTGCAAAGAAGAGTGGGCCAAAATTGCTACACAGCAATGTGAAAGACTAGTTATCACAAATGCTTGATTGCAGTTGTTGTTACCAAGGGTGGCACAATCAGTTATAGGTTTAGGGGGCAATTACTTTTCACATAGGGACAGGCAGCTTTTTCCCCTAATGAATGAAATGATAATTTAAAAACTGCATTTTGTATTTATTCAGGTTATCTTTGTGTAATATTAAAATTTGGTGCATGATCTGAAACATTTAAGTGTGACAAATATGCATTAAATAAGTTTAAAGTGTATATTTTTATATTGTACCTTAGCTGAAAGTTTAGATTTATATATATATATATATATAATATACTTTTTTCCTTATTCTGTATGCCTATTTGTTCTGTACTGATTAAGCTGGAGCCACGTCGTCTCGTCTCTCTGTGTACCTGTACAGTATATAGCAGAGATGACAATAAAGTTTACTTTGACTTTGATAAAAAAAAATCAGGATGTCCTGTTGTCCTGAAGGGATGTGTAACAATGATCAAAGTTTAGCATGAAGATAGTGTAACGCTGCTGAAGATGAGAACATGAGGATGGATGAGTTCTGGATTTTTCTCTTTGCAGGAGAACAGCATCGTCCTTAATGGATCAGTCATGTTCAATGCCACACGCATCCCTAACTCCGCAGGAGATTTGTATTTTGATGAAGGTCGGGAGAGGTACAAGCTCTGCATGTGTGCTGATGGAACTCTGTTCCGTGTGCAGGTGAAATATCCAAACATGGGCTGTCAGACATCAGACAACCCATGTAGAAAAGCTCACTGAGAGACTGGACTGGAATCTGCTGCATCTTTCTATAAGAATTTCATCATGAGTCGCACCGATACCTCTGCAGTTGCATTGCTTGTTTTGTTTGCCAAACAGGAATGGTATTACAGATCATTGCCACTTGGACAAATATATTTACATACCTGTGAACTATTATTATTGTTCTGCAGATTTGCCAAAATCATTTACATTTTTAAAGTTCATAACACTCCCATATTTAACTTTATACTGCCCATTTGGCAGCAGTTAGAAGGTACAGTATTTGCTTTTTGCCTTACCGTCCAGTATTTTATTACAAACCTTGTAGAAGGGTTGTATTTGCTGATCATTGTTCCTGGCAGTTTTGTTTGACATTTTCTTTAATATTTTAAATAATAAAGTATAAAATGAGTATATTGAATTATGTAATACTGAAAATCTAGTATTACTAACTGTAATACAAAAGATACATTTTAAGCCATCTTGTAATGCTACAACAAATTAGGTCACTTTCTGCACATCTTTGACTGTCTATAATGCATGTGCCAATGGAGTTACAAGGGATGATATATGATAATATATATATATATGATATTCTAATTTGTTGCTATAGTTTTAGTAGCAAAATAATCCAATATTTAAGATCAGAATGAGAGTGTAAGTAAGAGAGAGAAGTAAAGTATACCACAGATTAATGCAAATCTCTTCATTTATGTTTATGAATGTCAGGAGAGTTTAAATGATCAGTTTCTTGGTTTGAAGCCTATACCGAGTGGTTTGAATTGTGTGCAATTTACAGTAGTATAAAAGATTTAACTTCTATTATGCTTTGGATTGTCTTATCTGTTTTATAACAGTACTGATGTTGAGAACATTTTTATTAATGCCATGAAGTAGTTGTTCTCAGAGCATTACAGACCGGATAACTGTTGTGAAAGAACGGAGTGGTTTTGGTGCACGAAATTGAAAACGGGGGGAAAAAAGGGCAAACAGCCTCATTTGAAACTTTGTTCAACTTTCATTGATATGTATGTTTCAATAAAGAAACATGTTGCTATGTGAAACTTCTTATCATTGGGTTCAGTGGATGTCTCGAGTGTTTACATGGTGATTTAAAGCCATAAAAGAATACTTGTGCTGTTTTATTGTCTAATAGAATGTGCAGCTGGGGCATGGTTCTCTTTGCCATAAATTTTCAGGATCAGAGTTATCTATCACACATAGAGAGGAAAACAATAACAGTAAGACATTAACCGGACATGTAAATGATTGAATGAATCACAGAATGGCATCTCTGGGTAGGTGCATGTTAAGCTAGACGCAGCAGAATACACTTCAGACTTTGATCAGAAACTGCTGGAGACCGAGTTGATACACTGAAAGCACTTTGGGTGTGAAACGACAATTTTCCTGTCAGTCGAAGAGAGTGTAAACAGGTGAGTTTGAGGTTTCCTATTCATCATTAAATTTGTTGCTGTGTGATGAACAATTTTGCTTTTGGTCTTTTAGGAATGCTGTAAAAGTGCTGTACAAAATTATAATGTTAGAAACTGATTTAATGTATTATTTCGAGTCAGTCCTCTTTAACTGTCATTCATGATCTATGTATACTTTCAGGAGAGGTAGTGATGGCAGTGGCACGGGGGCTGCTGTTCGTTGCTGTTCTGCTCTTTGGATTCCGCTGCTCCTCTCCCCTGCCTGCCTGTCCAGAGTCATGCACCTGTCAGAGAGCTCCCCTGTTGAACTGTTCCTCCTCTGGCCTCTCCTTGGTGCCCCAGCACATCCAAGACTCTGTCACTGAGCTGGACTTGTCGCATAATCTCCTCAACTCTGTAACACTCCTTCAGCCACACTGTAACCTCAGGAATGTATGGCTGGGGAACAACACTATCACATACTTGTCTCTGTGCATAGAGAGAAACCTGGGAAGTCAACATGTCAGAGATAGACATCTACGTCGCTCGAGATCTTGGATCAGACGAGGATGTGTATCTTGGGCCCCCACCCTGCAGCTGCTATCTGTTGAGAGAAATCAACTAGAGCAACTTCCAGAGGGTGAGTCAATGTAATCTAGTCATATACTCATAAATAAAGCACTGTCACAGCACCAATAACCATACTTGCCATAAGCACAACATAAAAAATGTCTCTACTAGACCTATACACTGTAAGCACCACTGTTGCAGGCAGGTTAACAATTCATGACATTGTTATTTAGTGTAGGGTGTCTACAAGTAAACTCAATAATGATTCTTTTAAGGATCTGGGTCTATGATGAATTTTAATGAGTTCAAACTTGGACTGGTCTTATCTGCCTTACACATGCTGACAATAATAAGTATGTAACTGAAATTGGGAAAAGGGGATTTAAAGTTTAACGGGTACTTGGCTTTTGGTTTAAGCAGGTGGTTTAAACTCATTTTGGACACTTTATGTTTGGACAAACCAAGGGGCATCTAGGTTAGGCGCTCTAACGCTAAGACGTTAGTGCAGTCGCTTTTTGTCTGTATTGTAGTTTCTGAAATATATTTGTGTGCAAAACACATACTTAAAATTCAGATTCTGATCTTAACCCAGTTTTGACTAGATATGTAGTTAAATATAGTTACGTAGTTTATAACCATACATCATATTTTATACACTGATGTAATATTTTATATGTAATATCTTAATCTGAAAAGTAACTAGTAATTATAATAACTTAGATTAATCTAGTGGAAGTACAATATTTGTAATTACAATAATCGTATAAGCTGAAAGTAACTTAAATGTAAATACTCAGTACAAGTAGCTATAATACTTCAAAAGAATAATCATACTCAGTATAATCTATGCATTGTCTACACCACTTATACTGTTAAGTGTCGCAGGGACAGTATAGCAATGAAATCTTAAATATTTTCCACAAAAAAAGCAACATTTAATGTTAAAGAGATTAACGTCATGTAGCACAATGTTTTGTGTTCATTTCTATCCCATTTACCATTGTGTGACCCACTGGAGGGTTCTGGACTCAAGGTTGGGAAGTACAGCCCAGTTTGATCACGTAAATTGCACAAGAAATAAAGAGTGTGCATTTGATGGTGATGTTGCATGATATTGATGATGAATACCTGTAACTGCACTTTGTCACTGACAAAGTCATTGAGAAATACAAGTGAGTCAGACCTAATAAATTAGTCCACCTCACAGGCGTATTGCTTGCGAAATTCTGTCTTAATTTGGTCTGACATATATGGTCTGATATTGTTTATCTTTAGTACTTTGCTCTCAGAAATAATTAAACATCCCCAGATAATGACACTGTAGAGCTGTCAGCCAGTCAGTTTTATTGACATTCCAGATAAAGGCGTAAACATGCAATGTGACTTTTAGGTTTTCCCCTGCATCACTTCATATACAGGAGAGTAATAGAAGAACAGAATTCACTGTGAATGGTTTAACGTGTGTGTTAGTGGAATGCATTCATTGTGCTTCTTTTAAAGGCACGTATGGGCAGTTCATTTACTTAGCAAGAGATGTGTTGACAGTCGTAGACTACCTGCCTGTTTTGTATTCAGCTCACAGAACCCTCAGTGCCTCTTTAATAAAGCGCAGACCCACAGTGCCTTATTTCAGCCCAGCAGTCTCAGGGAAATTGTCTTAGGCTGGTGAAAAGAAGAGGACAGCAGGATGGAATGAGCACTGCAGAAAACTTTGTAGTCATATACACTACCAGTCAAAAGTTTGGACACACATAGGAATTACCATGTTTTTCATTAAAAGATACATGTCTTCAGTTGTGTTACCATCATTGCACATGGTTTTCTAATGATCAGTTATATATCGAGTGTTTGCAGTGAAAGAACTGGGGAAGGGGTGTTAGTTGATTTGGACATTTTACATTATTCACTATTTCATACAGAGGCCAGCTATGTAGTTTACATTATATCATCTCAGCACTGAAAATAGTGTAATACCAAATTAATCAATTTTATAGATAAAAATAAGTTTTTTTTATCTTCATATAACAAAGAAGAATGCAAATCAGTACAGAACAAAGAGAACAAGAGACAAACAGTCTTATGATCATCACTGAAAACCTTTAACATGGTAGATTTCTTCCTTCAGGAGCCATCCTGAGTAATGCTTCTAATTACAGTTCTTTTTTTATGTCATTCAGGGCTACAAGGTAGTGAGTCTTTACAGGTTCTGCAGCTGTCCTTCAACAGGATCTCAACTCTACAACCAGGAGACCTTAGATACCTTCACCAACTGAAGGAATTACACCTACAACATAACCTAATCACAAGTCTCCATTCACAGATGTTTCAGGATTTAGCCCAGCTCAGGGTAAGGCTGATTGTTAATGCTTAGGTGTATGTTGGATACACACTGCAGTTAATTATTTTCCTGCTACTTGTTCATTTTGTGGGCAGCACTGCATTTTCTCCCTGTGCCTGCGTGGGTTTTCTCTGGTTACTCCGGTTTCCTCCCACCATCCAAACACATACAGTTAGGGTTAACTGGTGACACTAAATTGCTCATAGGTGTGAATGGTTGTCTCTCTTTATATGTCAGCCCTGTAATAGACTGGCTGACTGACTGAATAGTCAAATTTTGAACAGAATATGGAAACAGTGAACTCAGCAATGCCACTTTTTCCTTTGGTAACTTTCAGAAAAGTATTCTGTAATTAACATGATGTATCTTAGGGGTTTGTGCACTTTGACAGATTTTCATTTAGAAATAGGGAACAAAAAAAACAGAAAACAATTGTTTTTTGGGTTGTTTATTTCTTATGAAATAATGACTCTATCTGATTTTCTTTAATATCTTGTAATAACTCCGGCACATGGATGTAATTAAGGAGAACAACCATGTAAAGTTTTGTTCTCTTTCAAGGAGGCAGAAAAAAGAAGATGACATGGCCCATGAACAATTTAACTGTTTAATTTTACCACTAGATGAACCTGATACATCTGTTGACTAGATGCAGGAGTCCTCTCAGAAAAACCCAAGCAAGTTCCAAACTGATTAATGCAGAAGGTGTAGAAAATGTAGAAAGAAGAAATTGAATGTATTTTATTAGTAAAACAGTAAAAATCTTGTTTCCCAATTTTGTTACTTCAAAACAAAATACATGGACTGTTAGGTGTTCACTTACTGTATTTATTTAGCACATAGATTGCATGTATCAACATGTGCTTTATGTCCATACTGTGTCTCCCTGAAAGGTCCTTGATCTGAGCTTCAACATGTTGACCAGCCTTCATCCTTTGGTGTATCTCTCTATGCGTAACATTGGAGCAGATGTAAGGCTTGATGGGAACAGGTGGCATTGTGACTGTATCATGCGCAGTCTAAGAAGGCAGATGGCCTATGACAACAGCAGAGGGCTGCAGACCTGGAGCATCTTGTGTGTTTCCCCTTCTATC
This sequence comes from Sandelia bainsii, assembly GCA_032362345.1. Lineage (NCBI taxonomy): Eukaryota > Metazoa > Chordata > Actinopteri > Anabantiformes > Anabantidae > Sandelia > Sandelia bainsii. The sequence continues at coordinate 6,091,119 of JAUMHL010000021.1, read as the reverse complement.
TTCTCAGGCAAAGATCTGCTACAGTTGGAGGAGGATGACCTAAACTGTTTAAGTACTGCAAACATGCCAGTGCTCCACCAAGATGTGACAGTCTATAGCGGCTCAGAGATACTACTGTCTTGCTCTACACAAGGTAACACAGTACAACAAAAGTAAAATAGCTTAATGCATATATAACAGCAAAGGTCAGTTCAACCACATGTTTATGTTGTCTTTTTTGTAGAGTCAGTGTGGTGGACGCCCACTGGTCAGGCATCTGTGAGCCAACCTCAGACTGATCTGTTCATCAGTGATATCACAGAGAGAGACGCTGGACTGTACGTGTGTGTGTCTGAACACCACAAAGTTAAATCTATTTTTAACCTCCAAATCAGTAAAATAGGAGGTACAAAAAGAAACACAAGAAGTTTATCCAAAAACAACCAACAAATAATCCCACAAGATACCCCAAACATCACAGGCCAAGAAAGGAATATGCAAGTTGCACAGTCTACCTTGACTCTGGCTGTATGTCTGTCTGTTTTCATCACATTTCTGATAGCCTTTATCCTTGGAGTCCTAGCAAGACCCTGTATTGATGTTCTTTGGAAAAGGGTCACTAAAAAGAAAAGGTCATCTGCAACCAACTCTGGGTCCCCTGCAGAACAAAGACAATATGACAATGAGGCCTTCTCCAGTGGTGAAGAACCAGGAGAAATACCAACTCACAGGGAACGGAGAGTCACATTTAGCACTGTAGACTTCAGAGAAGACATCAATGTACAATATTATGACACTGTAGCCGGTGGCATTCAGGAAAGCATCAATGATGAGGCAGTGATTGTATGTGAAGTGGCTGTGGAGAATAAGCATACAACTGGAGATTCAGGAAGTGAAAAGACCTTAAGACAGAAAAATGGCAAAATCACTGATGAAGGTCGCAAACACAACATGGAGTTTGAACACATCCCAGACCATGTTGAGCTGGAGGAGAGGAGAAGCCTATCTTCATCTTCATGTTCATCTGAATCTTCACTATCTGACAAGGTATTAAAAGAAGACCAAATCACCCAAGGAGACCGCACAATACCCAAGTCTCCTCAGCTGGTAAAGGACTCAGTTCAGCAGAGACCTGATTTCTTAACAGTGCCTCAAATCTCCATAGAGGGCACAAGTGAAGTTCCTGGATTTCCTTCTGAGCCATTTGCAGAATGGTCACCACATACAAATAACAAAATCTCAACAGACCTTGATCTGTGGCAGGAGAATGAAGAACAATTTGAATTTAGTGATTCTGCTCGGAGCACATCAGCAAGGTCCAGCATTGTGTTTGGTTCTTTTAATGATGTGGCTTCAGATAATCAGAAGAGGGATGATATGTCCAGCTCAAGTTCATATGTCGGTGAAGATGAAACTACACATTACACTGTAAACTCAGACACGGAGGAGGAAGAGAATACAGAAAGAAACCACAAAAATGGTGATAACCGATATGACACACAAAGGCCTCCATTGAGGCCAGAGCACTCTCTATCCTCAGATTCCAGTGACAGTGATGGCAAGCCAGTGCACTGCACAGTCAAAAAAGAAACAGACAAAGAAAAGGGGAAGGAAAAGTACATTTCTGATTATGACAAACCAAGCAGCAGGATAGTTATAGCGGAAAGGGATAAAAAGGACAAAGCCCCATCATTGAGCTCTAATTCATCTTCTAGTAGTGACAGTGAGGATGAAACATTTTGCACTGACAAACCAAGCAAGATGGTCATTGCAGGGCTTCCAATGCAAGAATCTCCAACAAGAAGTCATAACTCCATAAAACAGTTTCCTGCTGTAGATCTTGAGCATATTCCTCGAATTGAAAAGCGTTTGGATATCAAAGGACCATCACTAGACTCTGATTCATCTTCTAGTAGCGACAGTGAGAATGAAACTAAATATTGCACAGACAGACCAGGGAAGGTGGACATTGCAAAGCTTCCATTGCAAAAATCAGAAAGTCATGATGCACATGCAAGGTGGCCCGTCCTAGATCTACACCTCAAACCACTATCAGATTCTGATTTATCTTCTAGTAGTGATAGTGAGAATGAAACGGGTCACACAGAGAAGCAGAGGCCAGGGAAGGTGGATATTGCAGGACTTCAATTTCAAGAATCTTCACCATTAAGTCATAATTCGAAAGCACTCTTTCCTGTTCTAGATCTTGAACATATTCCTCTCATTGAAAGGCGTCTGGATATCAAAGCACCATCACCAGCTCCTGATACATCTTCTAGTAGTGATAGAGAGGATGAAACAACAGGTCACACAGATAATCTGAGGCCAGAGAAGGTGGACATTCTATATCAAGCATCTCAGACAGTAAGCCGTGATCCAGACAAATGGTGGCCTGCCATAGATCTGAAACATATTCCTCACATAAAGAAGCGTCTTGATATTAAAGCACCACCCCCTCCCTCTGATTCATCTTTCAGTAGTGACTTAGTGGACATCAAAATACCCGAAATAAAGAAACATGAACAAGGTGAGGTACACATTACAAAATTTCCATTTCAAGAATCCAAAGCTGAAAGTCTTGATCCAAAAACAAGATGGCCTGCTATTGATCTTGAGCATACAATGCCCATTAAGAGGCGTCTAGATATTAAAGCACCATCACTGGCTACTGATTCATCTTCTTCCAGTGACAGTGAGAATGAAGCAACAAACTGGATAAAGAACCAGAAGCAAGGGGAGACACACATGGCAAAGCTTCCAGTTGAAAAATCTCAAACTGTAACACATGAACGAGAAACACGGTGGCCTGCTCTTGATCTTGAGCATACTACACGTATCAAGAGGCGTCTAGACATCAAAGCACCATCACCACCTTCTGATTCATCCACAAGTAGTGACGGTGAAGATGAAATCATTGACCACACAAAGAAGCAGAGGCCAGCAAAGCCCGACATTGCAGAGCTTCCACTGAATGATCCAGATACACGGTGGCCTGCTATAGATTTTGAACATTTACCTCGCATCAAGAGGTGTCTAGATATCAAAGCACTATTACCGACTTCTGATTCATCTTCTTCCAGTGACAGCGAGGATGAAACAACGGACTGCATAAAGAAACAGGAGCAAGGGGAGACACACATGGCAAAGCTTCCGATTGAAATATCTCAAACTGTAACTCATGAACGAGAAACACAGTGGCCTCCTCTTGATCTTGAGCATACTACACGTATCAAGAGGCGTCTAGACATCAAAGCACCATCACCACCCTCTGATTCATCCACAAGTAGTGACAGTGAGGAAGAAATCATTGACCAAACAGAGAAGCAGAGGCCACCAGCAAAGGTGGACATTGCAGATATTCCACTGAATGGTCCACGTGCAATGTGGCCCATCCTAGATCTTAACCGTATTCCTCATATAAAGAGACGTCTAGATATCAAATCATCTCCTCTTGATTCATCTTCTAATAGTGAAATAGTGGAAGAAAAACTAGCCCAAATAAACAAACACGAACAAGGGGCAGTACACATGACAAAACTTCCATTTCAAAAATCTGAAGCAGATAGTCATGATCCAGAAAAAAAATGGCCAGTTCTTGAGCTTATGCACCCTATAAATATCAAGAGACGTCTAGATATCAGAGCACCTTCACAGGACTCGGAACCATCTTCTAGTAGTGACAGTGAGGATGAAACAACATATCACACACAGAAACCAAAGAATATAACCATTGTAGAGCTTCCTTTGCAAAAATCTCAAACTATAAGTCATGATCCAGAAACACAGTGGCCAACTGTAGATCTTGGTAACATTACTCGCATCAAAAGGCGCTTGGACATCAAAGCCCCATCACCACCCCACGATTCATTATTAATTGGGGCAAGTATGGGCCATACAGTGGATGGAAAGAGAAATGATGCCAACAAAATGAGTCCCTATTACTCATCAAGTAGCTCAGATGAAGAAGAAGATGATGTAGATAATTTAAGCAAACCCCCAATAAAACTAATGCCAGATCCAAGATGGCCTGAACTTGATCTCAGCAGTGCCATCTGTGTCAAAAGGCGTCTGGATATTAAGGCACGTAAACCTTCACTTGGGTCATCTTCCAGCAGTGAGAGTGACAGTGGAACTACAAACCTAAAAGTGGAGAAAGACAGAAGGGATGTAGGGATCACAAAAAATGAGCAACAGACATTAGATAAGGTGAAGCTTGGTATCCCTCACATCAACAGACGATTGGATATCAAAGTAACATCACCACAACCAGATCTGGGTCTTACCAGTGTGACTGTTGGCTTCCAGCAGTCTAGATCAAGATCTTCCAGCAGTGAGAGTGAAGATGACAAAACAAATCACAATGCTAAAGTAGGAATTGGAGTATCTGCAGTATCAAAAGCCTCAGTAAAGGAGTCCATAACATCTTCAAAAACCCCACTGACAGACCATAATATCAAATTAGAGAAGTATACAGTTATTACAGACAACGCAACAAATGACAACAAAACACCAGAGATAAATCCAGAGCTTCAATTAAGGTGGGCCACTATGAATCTTGGTATCTCCCGCTTCAGAAAGCGCCTTGACATCACACCACCTCATCGTGCATCTCCTTCCTCCTTCAGCAGTGAGAATGAAGGTAAAAGATGGAAGGCAACATCTCAGCTGCCTGTTGTCACTGACAAAGAACCATCTCAGAATCACACCTCACAGAGTGAAACTCAGGAGTTGGAGAGGAAGGATGGGGTTGAGCTTAAAAGCGAAACATCAGGAGTGGTAGTGGAGTCTGACTCAGTGTGGCCTCAACTGAGTCTCACCAAGATTCCCACTGTAAAGAGGGCTTTGGATATCAGAGCCCCATTACAAACAGAATCATCCTCCAGCAGCAACAGTGAGGATGAGACATTACACCACAGTGTTCCTAACCTGAGTCTTGGTGTCCCACGCATTAAGAGGCGTCTGAATATCAAGGCACCATCCCCAGAACAAAGTGATTCCCCATCTTCCTCCAGCGAGGGCGAAAATGAGGTGAAAAGAAACACTACAAAAGAAACAACAAATATGTCAGGAAAAACAGACAATGAGTCTCTAATCACCTACAAGCGTTTAATTATGAAAGCTCCATCGCTACCTAGTAATTCTTTCTCCCCCAGTGGTAAGAGCCAAACTACACACTATGTTGAAATGGTAACTGATGGTCCATCCCACAGTGCGGGAGACAGAATTAAATCTCTTTCTCCAAGGAGAGTGCTGAGTGCAAGCTTTGGTGATGTAGTAAAGAACAAGACTGACCACTCCAGAAGCACCACAGATGTGGACTTTCCACCTGAGATAAGGTGGACTGGCATCAGTCGTAATTTGTCTGACCTTTCTGTCTCTAGTTCAAGGAGACACTTGGATGTAGACTTATCACCTCCGCAGCAGGCTCAAGCCTTCATCACGTTTGACAACTCAACTGGTAGCACAAATGAGATTTTGAGGGACTTATCTGACAAGAGGAGAGAAAAGAAAGGTCTCAGCGCCCTAAAAATCATGTCATCAGAGAGACAAAAGTGGGACACAGACAATGAAGGTTTACACAGAGCACCTCCTATATCTGATAACCAAGATCCAAATAATGACCATCACAGGTCTGAGGAGGAAATTAAGTTCCTAGCCAAACAGCCATTAACACAATTTCATCTTTCCTCTACTTCACTGGATGAGAGAAGAGCTGCAGATTTGTTGCATGGTATTCCTCGGTACAGGGGGCATGGCACTGGAGATACTGATCCACCACAGGAGGCTCCACCTCCTGTTCCAGCAACACCGCCACCAGATGAGGGGTAGAGCTTACATGGAGATCCCCACAGAGGAGCAAGACAACAACCAGATATATGGATTTTGATTCCTCAAAGATGAATATCAGTGATGTTTAACAAATGATCAGCATTGTTATTTGATCTTAAATTGACCAGGGAATGACAGAAATACTTTGAATCATATCCTATTTTATAAAGCATGAAATGAATATAAATAGTAATAATTTGTGTGGATCTGTTGTAAAGTGCCGTAGGGGGTATCATATTTATCTTGCCTGATCCCTATAAATCACTTTTTTTAAGAAGCCCATTAAAACATATAGTTATCAATTTTGCAATGAATATCACTGTAATGGTCATTATTAATAGTTATTTAGATATATTAATAAATCTATGTCTGAAAACTATATTGCTGAGCTTTCATTTGTAGGTAAGTGTATCTATTATCAGTGATGTGATGTCTGTAAGGTACTTAATGTTCATGTTACAGATTATTAACTAAAGGAGCCAGTAAGTTAATAAACCTTTTATTTATGTATATAGACATAGGTTATAGTGAAAACAAACATGTAGACACTTACATAGTTTACATACATATATACAGTTGGGACAAGGCTGTTCATCCTCCTGCACTGTCATGGGAGAAAAACTACGACACTTATCTTTACACAGTATTTGGTAAGCAAACCAACAACTACCTCTTAGATTTAATGCTGATGGTCGAAGTATTGTAACGTTGACAGAAACTTTCTCAAAGTTTCAGGCGCTGTGGACTTGAGTGACGCCACAGCTTTTTTAAAATCTTCACACCAAATTGTAACGTGTGTATCGTGACCGTTTGCTGCAAAAGCTTCAAAACAGCTTATATACTTCCAATAAATAAAATCAGATCTTGTATGCTGGCTGCAGCTACCTGCAGCTTTATAGCATATATGAGGACACGTAAGATGGGGGTAAATGCAGGAGGGAACTCCTGTTTCACCGTGAGGTTACAGGTGTGTTTCCAGGTCTTAATGTGCACAATCATGTTTATCAGAATTCAGATAACATGAGTGCGAATATCAAATTAAGCACAAAACACTTGCACAAATTCCTGTACAAAACAAAAATGCGATTGAAAAAACTTTTTCAAAAAATCTCATCCATTCACAAAAGGCTCTGTTGGAGCATGCATGCAAATATTAAATCTTCTGACAATTCAGCATCACACCACAGCCAAAGACAAAAATTTATACATGTGTTACAAGAACATTATACTAGGCGAAAGGAACAGCATAGCATCACAGAGTTCCAAACTGTCAGTGTCCATTGTTTTGATTAGATCCTACTGGGGTGGTACAAAGCTTTCAGCAAACCTACTTTCCTACTTAGCCTAAACGACCAAGTCCTTAGTGTGTCACTGGTCTTCCACTGTAGTTAGATTAACACTGTCAGTGTTGGGGGAGATGCTACTAATAAGACCTAAAACTATCAGTGGACTAAGGAAGACGAAACAGATGCCACATATCAAGACAAAATGGACACCAACTAGCTCTATGTCAACTTATAACACAGCCCAAACAGTCTGAATTCATCCTGAAATAATCCCTGACCACTCAGTATGTCTGTGTGTGCATGAGCATGTGTGTGTTGTATGTGTTCTCACACGTGTATATACATTTGGGTTTGTTGGTATGTGTGCGGGACACACAAAGTGACTTCCAAGGTTTGAGGCACGATAATACTCTTACCTACACAACGTAGACACATAAATTGGTCAAGAGACCAATAAATGCTGATCAGAGCACTAGTGGCTCACCGCTGTACTGTAATAAGAGTTAGTAAGCAGCAATGCTGATTCGTTTGGTGTTATGAGGTCGGTAGCCTTCACCGGGGGTTAGCAAACTGTTAGCATTATCTGGAGCAAAACAGCAGGAGGGAACAAAAACTGGCACAAATCAATAGTAAACATCACAGGCATTAGAAGCCAGTAATCAACCATTTGACACAGTGTGCTTCTTGAAGAACACATATCAAACTCAATATATGACAAACAATAGTTAGTGCCATCTGCCCAGAAAAGCTTAAGTTCAAGTTCATTGCACAGATCTATAATACTTAAGTGTGCCTGGGTCAAAGTGACCCTGTTTAAGACTGAGACACAATGCATCAATGTTCACTTCTGTTGGTTTCTCTGTGCTGAAGATAAAGGGTGAGGAGTGATGCTCCACACAATACCATTTCGCTCCCATCTTCCTTGTATGACACCATGTTATCCTAACACAGACAGCAATATGACATGTCACAGTGAGAGAGAGCAATGCCACTGGGGATTGCTGCAAGTTTGCCCACTATGTCACTTCGGGAGGGAAGATAACTCCACAATGACAGCTCTCCGCTTCTTGGCTCTGGGCAGCATGCCCCTATGCTGCAAACCCAGTGCCCCCACCCTAGCCCACCCACCCACAGCCCAAACCCCTCCTTTAACAGGAAGCACCCACAGTGACTGCTTTACTATTTTTGTATTGTTTACTTATTGGTTGAAGATTCTCATAGTCGCCGTTGTCACAGTTAGATTTTTTCTCCCATTTTGCTTTGCAACTATAACATCTGTCTTTCCTTGTACCATTCCACAAACTCGTCCAACAAAACTGGCCCTGATAAAAGGATGGGAGAGATTTTTATAGATTAGACAACTGTTACTTTTGTAACACCCACATGAAAAAACAGTCATCACAATTAAATACAGATACGTGTTTACTCACAGGCACCATCCTCATCATAGTTACTGAGGTCCAGGTTGATTGTCCTGCTGAACTCTAAAACATTGCACCATTGGTCTTTGTTGATGACTTTGTACTTGGATTGCTGAGAAATAATACATTAATGTTTTACATTCATAAACCACCACATCCCTTTTAGTTTTAGCAATCCTATTCAAGGTCAAACTGAACTGATAAACTACTATGTGGGACATATTGGATACGGTAAAATGTTGTATAAACAATATGTGAAAATGATGCTTACCTCTAGAAACTGATTAAACACGGGGAACAGAGGCCATGTCTTTCCCAGAAGAAGCCCCAGCATACACTTAGCTGTGTTCAAGTCCAAACTCCTCTGATCCTTTTCCTGTCCAATCAAAACACACACAACACAAAGTCTTCATGAAATCAATGCAAAATGTCAGCCACAGTTTAACCAAAGCAAGCTGGTAACATCACTATCAGCAACTTGCCCAAACACATGCAGGCTGAATTCCTTAACCCACTACTGTTGTTAATAAATTACAAAGTGTGGTGACAGTCATGGCATCACATTTTTTTTAGTCACCATTTATATTTTCATTCACTGCATCAGAGTGGGTTGCATGAGTGAAAAGTCAGGCTATGTAAATAAGCTACACACTTGATAAGTGCTTTCCCACTCCAAGACAAACTAGAAAATTATCTTGACCTACTCCAAATGTCAAGAACAGTTGGTCTTTACAAGATTTCAATCAGGTATACTGAGCAATTCCTAAAGGAATTTCGCAATTACACTGAGCTGGACATGTTTTGGGGAGTTTGTGTATGTGAACTTCCTCCCAGGAAAAACTTGACTCACCCGAGCAAAATCAAAGGCATATCTATAAATGAGCTTAAAACTGGTGCTGTCGTTTAGGACAGATCGCAGGTAGTCGAGCGAGTTCCTCAGTCTCTCTGTGGAGTCACACCTGACAACAGCAGAACAGAGCCTTAGACATACTCTACACTTTTCTTCAAGCTCTGCTGAGAATTAGTGGTACTTTTGAAAAAGGCAAGACAGATAAAACAGATCAAAGATACAATAAGTATTGAAAACAAAATGATAAAAGACTAAACTAGATATCTGACGTACTGTAGTGATCCCATGCCTCTCAGCCATTCCTGCAGAGTGAAATATCCCATACTCTGGGCATCCAGCTTCCACGCAAGAACCAGCATCACCACCTGGGCACATACAAACAACCTTTATAACTGCAGATATGTCACTTCAGATCATCCATCAAATAAAATAACAAGGGTATTACATGTCAAACACAGAAAAGCAGCCAAAACAGTGTTTTAGAATGACTTACTTAGTTTGACTGGCAGCCAAGAGTATTGAAACAGCGGGGGGAAAAAAAGAGCAAACGGAGACCAAACCGCAAGACTTGTGTGAATATCCAAAACGCATAAAAACCTGCTTACATTCTCTGGCTCCACTCCAATGTCCTCACAGAACTTCTCCATGCCCTCTGGACCGACCACATCGTCACAGCCTGTTTTAGACAGTCAAGTGTGAAGCTACATACAGTCTCAACTTCACATGTGGGAGCTAAAAGCTAAGATACTGATCAATAGCTGGATGTGAATAAACTAACAATATGTGATGCTGTACTTAAATAATGGCTCACCTGCATATTCATAGAACCACTCCAAGCACCTTTTACTGGAAAATGTTTCCTCTTCGCATATTTGTGATGTTTCGTGCTTTCTAAAAACACTGTAAATGGAAAAAAAAAAGTTTTGGTCACAAGCTCAAGATTAATAATAGTGATTTTAAAAGGATTTTATTGTTATACACAAGTTTCTTCTTAATAAGCAACACTAGTCAGGTGGTCCCGCATAACTCAGACACTGAGTGATGCTACTGAAGTGGTATATTTCATTTTTTTTAATTTCATCTTTAACAAAGTAATGTCTCACCTGTCCTGACGACTCTTCTTGGCTGACATGTCATCTCCAGCAGAGGGTCTCCTCTTTTTCCTAGGAGGCATGGCTCTAGAGCAGCAAGCTAGAGGAGGAGAGGAAAGACAACAGCAGAACAGATGTAAGATGTAAGCAACGGTTAGATAATGTATAGGTTTACATTCTCAAAAATCTGGCTGTCCAATTCAGAGACACTGCTTTGGCAGTAGCTTAATGCATGACTGTCTAGTAATGTCAGTGTTTCATGTTTATTATGAAACACACACGTACCAAATGAAGTATTTATTACCTGATGGGTGAGTATCCTGTCCAACGTCTTCTGTCAGGTTCTAGCCAAACAGAAAAAGAAACGCCACATGCTTGTGAGCAAGAGATGCAGATTCTTGTATACTCACACAAAAACCAAAATGTAGACAATACACAAGCTGCTAATAAGTATTTACCAGCCTATGCAAGGTGTGGTGGATCTTATGGATGCTGGCCAGTGTAGTCAAGTGGGAATTCAGTTGAAAATCTGTTTCCACAAAAAAAATAAAGATAACACCAAAAATTCAAATTAAAGCATAACTACCTACGTTCTGCGCCAAACCAAACTTAACTTATAAGCTGATATAAGGGTACAGGAAGGTGACATCATCATAGCACCAACAGCAGCCTAAGATTTAAATCTCATGTATTGTTATAAGTAATCAATATATACTCTACAGTGGTCAAAGGACTCTGGTAGGAGTTTTAGTTCAAGGGTAACCGTTTCAGAAAACAACAGAATAACATCTCACACGAAGGAGGGAGTGACTCTCTGCACTCCTCGAAAGACATGCAAACTCGAAGACATTTGACAGTGCATGCTACCCTGTCGCCAAATAACATCTATGTATTCCTGGTAAGAAGGTGTCACAAAGATAGCAATGTTTTCCTAAAGGCCAAAACCAGACAAACCAACACAGTGCCGAACAGATAGCACTAGCTGCATACCTTAAATAGCAGTGCAGACGCGCAACTTGCACAGAGTTTACAAAGTACCTGGAGAGTTGGGAGCATGGGCGTTGTAGTTCTTTTCCTTCGAAGCGGCCATTAAGACCCTCGCTCTGGCTTGGATAATAAACTACAATTCCCAAGCCTTAACAAAAACCCTCTCTGCCCCCAACATTTACACCAACTGATTGAATGCATTTTTCATTGTTTAAAAATTCTAACAGTATATGACTACTAGCACTAAAGCCTTGCGCGGACGTTTTGCAGCAGCTGCTGTAGGTGCCGCAAAGCTCGACAGCACTGCTGCAGCAAGCAAAGAAAGATGTTTTACAGAACTGCGTCACAATTTTCATTCTCTGTAACAGTCCGCAGCTGAAGAGAAAATTGGCCGATTTACACCGACATTACGTTGATGCCAAGTCTGAGTTAAAACACATAGTTCATCCTCAGTGACTATCAAGACCATATAGCAGCGATGACCATCGAAAACCCTCAGGATTTAACCAACGTCGACTGAGCAATCAACTGAGCACAGCTAACGCTACACAAATGATAAGTTCGGGAAACCTGCCGTATGAAAAGTGGTCTCCTGCATGTCAAAGACAACTGAAATAACACTAGCTATCTTTCCTTTGTTGTCGCCTAAGACAGCACAGGCAAATACAAAGAGACCAGCAAACAGCACGGAATCCATGCGTCCTCATCAAATCCCACAGAACCACGGACTAAAAGTACAAGTAGGAACACAAAGTGGCTGTTTGCTTCTTTGCAATAAACTCTGTAACAAGAGTGAACTGCTCAATTCGACGAAGAAAGCCTCTAAACGTTACTACTTACTTGCCGCATCAGAGTGCATTTTTATGAAACATACAACTGTCTGTGGGAAGTCCGCAGACCGGCCAATAGGCGGGCCTTGTCCACGTAAAGCACGCCCGCGGACCGTGATTGAAGCAGAGCCTACTTGTTCTCCGCCTCTGTTGGCTGTCTATTGGCTGTATCGGGTGTCAGTCCACGAGAAGGCGGAAAAAGAAATAGACCCCGCCTACACAAAAATGTGATTGGTCAGAGTTCCCGGAGCATCACGCAAACATTACGGCAGCGCCGTTTTTCATTGGTTCTGAGATTTTTATGAGCACGTCAATCACCAGAATTTCCTCGTGCAAGCCGTCAACCAGCCCACGATGGGTTGTGATTGGTCAGTCATCACAGGCTGACCTCCCAGTTACCCGCTGTTTGGGTTGGTTTGATGTCAACCCCGGGCGGGGACAGGTTGGTGGGGGTGCGTTTGGCGATGTGACTTGTGTCTCATTTTACCAAAACAGTGCAACCGACCGCACGGTCGCACCTATACGACTGCAATGGCTAGTAAGACCACAGCCATGCCCGTATCAGTATTTTTAACTGTACTTCTTAGTATAGTAGATCACCTCTTTGCTCTTAGTAATTCTAGTCTAGATTTACAAAGCATATTATTATCTCATGAGGTATGTGTATAAATGTAACAACCCAAAATAGTTAACATTATCTCCACCCCGACAAACGATATGTACAGTAACAATATAAGACTGAACAGGATAATAAAATTTGGTTACATGACTTTTATTTGTAGTGGTGTCTTGTTGTATTGCTACTTTTTAAGTCATGTGCAGGATCTAAATAATCTTTTTAGCTCTGGTAATTTATTCTCAGTGAATACTGTCAGCAATATTTTATTCTAATTTTTAGTTTGTTTCACTACACAAACAACATAAATGCCTTTATCAATGTGCAGTGAGTGATTGAGAGGTGATTCAAGATTAGTATGATCTATCATAAAAATTATAAACTAATAGAATATATCTTGTTCTTTTATTAAAACATTCTATTTTATTTATTACTTTAGTTGGACAGTAATAAGAGGTTGATTTTTGACTCTGCATTTCAGTGAATTGGGCAGTATTTGTACAATATGAAACAAAATAAAAATACTTTAGAAAGTGTTCTTAATAGCAGTAGAAGAGTCAACAGTGAAACTTATAGTGGTGCACTGATGCATAGTGAACCAAGGGCCTCAGTAATCCTGTTGAAATGCCACTGAATCTGTGCCAGAAGCTTATCGGTGACAATAAACCATTCTTTGGTTTAACACTTTATGAGCATGTTGCAGTCACCTTTAAAAAAAATCAGCAATCAACCTTTGGCTAGAATACACAGATCATTGCATAAAAACAAGATAAATCTCATGATAAAGAATTGTATAAAACTAAGATGTTTTCCCATAAATCAAATCACACATTCAGTCCTACATTGTTCCAGTTTCTGACCTCTGTACACCTAAGTATGTGCACTGCAGACACACCTTTATGTCAAGTTCCATCTCATTGCTTGTATGAAATGGTTTTATAATAACCTTTGATGAAGAATACACATCATAGGGAAGGCAGATATAATCAATCACATTTAGTCTCTGTGTGTCTATCTGTGTGTACTTCTGGTACACCTTCTAGTTTTCATGCTTTGGACAGGACTTGTGAAACATGTCATATAATGTAAAACATTTACACCATGTACATCCACTGAGGGTTACTACCCATTTACATAACTCACTGCAGATTTGTATCTAATCCAGTGTACCTGTTTACCTCCAACCTGAGGTGGTTATTCTGCCAATACGAGACCTGTTAGACTACACGATAAGCAACTACTTACTTTAAAATAAGTTTAATTTTACAGAATTGGTGTTATGAAAATTAAGTTGTAGAAAAGTTACTTTTAGGCCTGATTCAGCACAGGAGAAACAGTACGGTTGATATATTTACATACCACGCAGCACAAGTCAGAACTGCGTGCGGTTGTGGCGCAGTCGCACTTAAGGACATGCACGCGCTTCATTACGACCCAGTGACGTATGACGTCGTTGCTCATTTATACACAGCAGCAAAGTGAGTCACATAGGAATTAAATCATATAAACACAGATAACCCGTCTACCAACAGACTTTGAAAGCTTTTACAGAGCATCCAGTGTTTGTTTGTTTTTTTTTTTCAAGTGAGGCGGAGTTTAGAAACTTTCAGGGGAGGAGCGTTTACAACTACTTCAATTTGACGCACTAAGGGGAAGTATAAGCAACCTGAGCGATACACAGAACGTGTGTAAAACGGATTTATGCAAACTCCTGCATTATGAGTTCAGAAACGACCGGAGAAACTGCAACAGTGACGACAGAGAAAGCAGAGAAAGGATGGTTTAAGGTGAGTTAAGAAATTATTTGTTCCAGACGTTGTGCGCTCGTATGACCCACTGCGGGTCACATATAAGAACTAACCTGTTCCGTGTGTGTCTTACAGTGTCCCCAGAGTGATCCTCACGTCCACAGAGATGATGTGAGAAAGGTTTGGAAAGAATGCCAAGAGGAGAGTTTCTGGTACAGAGGTATGTCTTACATATACGTTTTTCCTAGAAGCAGCTGGACAACGTCTGTTTATACTATATGTTCACTTAACACCATGTGTTTACATTGGGGAATTCAAACTGTGGACCCTGAAAATACAACACTGAGGTTCAGCTGTTTGTCTCTGACAGTCTCTTAAAAATAAATAATTAAATACTCAGTTGCGTCGACTAAAGACAAAACGTTTCAAGAACAGAGAAATTAATAAATGTTCTCAAAAAGAAAAATTCTTTAACACAAATACGACGTTTCATAAAGAAGTCAAAGGCATAGGGACACAGAATAGACTGATGCAAGCCGTCGTCATCTGCTCCTCATGCTTTTCCTCACACACAGACACACTTCCTTACAGAACACCTACTGCACAGTACCTGTGGAGTTATTTGCCCAGTCATTTGTGTATTGTGTTGTTCGTTTATGTTTTATTGTTGTGTTTAAAATTGACATTGACATTTTGCCCTTTAACCTATTTTCATATGTTTAATAAATCTGACGTGTGTTTAGAAACTTACTGATTTATTAAAAATTAAAAATGAAATTTATTATTTATAAAAGTAGCCTCTCACCTTTTTAAAGTGTCACTGCAGATTGTGGGTAGGTCCCGTTTGCTATAATTTCCCTTGAGATGCGTCTGGATTTTGATTGGAGTCCTGTTGTGACAAATCTTGGTAACTGTGCGCTGTAATCATCATTTGGACAGTGTAGTTTTGGACACATGAAAACCCCTATCCAACAAAAGTGACCACACGAACTCAAAAGTCCGACTGACAGCTGAACCACTGAATTGCTGTTAGTGTATTATGCTTTAAGTAAATAGCACCCAGACAAGGTTATTAGGTTGGGTGCTCTGCTGGGAGTGTCCTGAAATCACCCAGATCTTGGTACCCAACAGTTTATTTTAACCCTTCACAAAGTGTAAAAAAACTAACAACAAATTGCCAGTCATGCTCACCTGCACAGGTCTGATGCCACCGTCGACCAGAATTATTGTAGTATGCTGAAAGTTACTCACTTGCTACAGCAAACCATATCCAGAAAACAGAAAAATACTGTTAGGATTGCATAAGCTGTTTGAGTTTGCTTGACTGACCAGCTAAGATTAAGACTTCACAAAAACTGATAAAACTGATCTGTGTTTAATGTATCAACGTGTTATTGTCTTTAGATGCTTTCATCAGCTCCAGACCAACTTTGTTTTATATTTTTTTATGTAGCTCTTCCCTTCTCTCTGGGCAGCATGGCTGTCACGGGTGGTCTCATCTACAGAGGTAAAGCACAGACACTGAAACACTCCATCATATCATAATGACGCAAAACCACCATTTTCATTATTATCCCACTGCATTTAAATCCAGTTTTATTTCCATGTAGGTATTTGGAAATCGTCTAAGAGATTTGGTCCCTTTCCAAAACTGGCAGGTGTGTTGGTCTTCAGTTTGTAAGCAACAGTTGCAGTTTTTTGTAACAATTCCTCTGCAATCACTGGCATCTAACTATCTTTTTTTTTCAGTTGCTGGGATCCTTGGTTACGCAGCGGGGAAAGCATCTTATGTTGGAACTTGCCGAAACAAGTTTCACAAGCTCGGCATTGATGTTGGACCAGGATTTGGACCCTGGTCTGGGAGACGTTGCCTTGAGGCTTCTGGACAAAGGTGGGGAAACGCCTAATTTATAGATTTAATTATTATGTTGTATGTTCTTGATATGTGATGCTGCTTTACAGCAGTAAGAAACTATTATACACATATTCTGTTAAGAACATACTTTAGCAGCTTACTATTATTACTGTTGAATATGAACAAACAATTTAGGAGATCTTTTAATTTTATTCATGATTTCA
The DNA here is from genome assembly GCA_032362345.1 of Sandelia bainsii. Taxonomy (NCBI): domain Eukaryota; kingdom Metazoa; phylum Chordata; class Actinopteri; order Anabantiformes; family Anabantidae; genus Sandelia; species Sandelia bainsii. Next base: position 6,074,403 of record JAUMHL010000021.1, on the reverse strand, counting down.
TTCATGAATTTTCTGCCTTTTCTGACCACAGATTTTACAGCAGTAGCCATTCAAAATTTGTTATCTTTGACAAGAGTAAAGATGGATTTCCTGTCTGTATGTCATTGTCCCAACAGATCCTGCCAGCATGTGTGTGAAGAATGTAAGAAAACAGCTCAAGCTGCACCTGCAGAACAAATGCAAAGCTAAAGGTAAATGGATCATATGTTGACAGAGCTATCAGAAACATATATATAGTGAGACCTGTGAAACCTTTAAAAGGCAGATTAGTGCACGGTCTAGATAAGTTGGCTGGTACCGACTGATAAAAATGTTTTAAGTACAAACTTGTGAAATAGCTCTTCAGAAAGAATGACAGATCTGCCCAATATAAAACAATTTTGGCCACAGATGCTAAAGTATTTCTGAGTATTTATTTCCTGTTTAACACAATAATGTTTAAAAAGCTTGACTACTCTGTTAATGTATTCTTAATTTTTCAGGCTCGCCAAAAACCAAAGGACGGACTGACTATGTGGATCTATCAATGGCATTTTCTCTGTTTCTTAAATGTCATTAATACTATATATAATTTGTCTAACATGCCTTTTAATCTGTTCTGCATACTACACTCACTGGCCACTTTGTTAGGTACACCTGCACAATGTAATGCATCAGTTTTTGTTGATGATGGAGTGCATTATATTGAGGTGATTTGACCATGCTATTTACATAAATGAGGGGACCAAAACATTAGAAATGGCTCCTAATTAAATGCACGCCACCAGCTACAGCCATGCTGCCCAGAAAGAAGCTAAATAGCTAAATAAAGAAGTAAAACAAAGTACAAATGTGGACTGGATTGCATTAGATTGCACAGGTGTACCTGATAAAGTGGCCAGTGAGTGAAGGCTTCATGTTCATTTATTCGAAACAGTGCACAGAATTGCCACTAGGGGGAGCTACTATCCTTTCAGTCACACTGTAGATCAGGGCTATTCAATTATGTATTAAGTTGGGCCAGATTTTCAAATCTAGAAAGTTATGTGGGCCGCACATTTTCAGTGACTGATAGGCAGCAACTTAATAACAAACGTAACAAAATAAATGTCTCTAAATCCATACAAAACAACACAATAGTGAACAGTATCACCAACAATATCTTTGGCTTTAGAAATAAACAAATATTTTGGTCACATTTGATTGACAGGCACAGGATAAAAAAGAACTGTCAGTGCTGTCAAATATACAAGTGTGCAAACCCATAAAAAAAGAAAAAAGTAACACAACACAAATGAATATTTCTACTAAACCGACTGTACACTGATGATATGTAAGCATTTTTGCTCACACAATGTCAGTGTAATCTGACGCACTGATGAAGAACATGTCACTCAGGGAGCATGGAGAACTTCATGTTCATGTGTGAAAAGATTGATTCACAAGCCAAACCTGTCTCCTAAAAATTACGTTCGTATACAGCTAAACTGCAATCCTGATTACGTTTTTGAACAGAACGTAATTGTTACGTTGTACTGACACGTATCTTTGTGAATGAATGACGTGTTACTGTTATTAACGCGAAGCGATTTGGAAAGAGGTGGTTGGGGTGGATGGAGGACGTTTACTGTGCAGGACTGACATGCTGGAGACCCGAGTTGAAGACCTAAGTCCTGTCTGAGTTTGGGTTTAGGCAAGAAAAGTACTGAGGTTTTGATTAGAGAAAGGTTTGTGTTTTGCTTTCTTTTTTAATGCAGACGTTGTGTGTGTGAAGTGACATTTATCCATTAAGCAGCCTACAGTCTTTCCCTGACACTAACCCACTGCTGTGATGCCTGATACCAATAATAAAACACGTTAATATCTCTACACACACATGTCTGGATGTTGAACTGTAACATAACATTTTCGACAGAAAACCGGATGTAGATCAGATATTTTGGCCGTGAAAAATACGTTGCCTGTGAACATTTCATTGATATGTTCAGTATTTGCGACTTGTCATTTACGTTAACTGTGAACATATGA
>JAUMHL010000021.1:5961650-6046545 GCA_032362345.1 Sandelia bainsii | reverse complement strand
GCAGCTGTCCAAACAACAATTTCCCCAAGGGGATCAATAAAGTATTCATTATTATTATTATTATTATTATTATTATTTCCTAACCTCTGCCCTCTGTCTTCTTTGCAGCTTCTGCACCAGTCAGCAGCAGCGTGAGTAGACGCCGTGCCCCCGCCTCTGTGACTCCCCTGTTGTGGGAGAAACACAACATTTTCGCCATGTCGAGCATCACCATTGACCCCGAGCTCAAGCCCGGGGAGTATGTCATCAAGAGTCTATTTGCTGAGTTTGCTGTTTTGGCTGAGAAGAAGATTGAGATGGTGATGGCTGAGCCACTGGTGAGTCCACAATGCTTGTGTCAAGAAGCACAGGAAATGAAATTAAACACACAGCACGTGAGGTGACATTCAGTGCTGTGACAATCTTGTTTTCAAGTAACTGCCATGCTTTTAGTCGCATCAGTAAAAAGCTGAAAGACGTGTGAGGACATTGGCAGGAGAGATGTAATTTAACTTTATCTACATTAGCTACATGCATGATAAAGTTGTTTATTATTGCCATATCTGTTTGACTTCCCTGTTCCTCCATGCATTCCCTTGGCAGCGTAATAACCTCAGGCTGACACAAGTTTTGACCTCACTTTCATTCAGACCCTCATTCAGTTTATGCACCAAAGTAAAACATCACTGTTATTCTCTAATGCTTGCTTACTCACCATCAGTTGTGCCCTTTGACTGACAGCAATCTGCTATTATAACTGCTGGGTTATTGACACACTTAGTCTGAATCTATTTATCTCTCTCACTCTTACAGGAGAAAACCCTGTCCCGATCCCTCCAGAGAGGTGAAGATGCACAATTTGACCAGGTCAGTATAGCTATTGCCGTGAGCAGGGGGTAAAAACAGTATCATGTGTGGATGTGACACAATCATTTTTCCAGACTTAAAACAGTTCTCCCCCACATCTGTATGTGTACGCAGTATTTGAATCCCCAGCTCCACCCAATCAATCCCCCATTCAATGGCCTGTCTGTCCATCATCTGCAGCTGATGCTATACAATGAGCCTGGCTGCTGCAAAATGCTTTGTTCAGCACAACACAAAGCCAATGAGGATATAGTGCTATAGATCCAGTTGTCCCCTTTGTGAATGAGGGAGAGAAAACGGGTATAGTGAGCGCAAAAGTGAGAGTGTAGAATCGCTGTGTCATCCTCAGCAGTAAATCAGCATTGGGTGCTGGAGTGTATCTGCCTGGCACCATAAGGGCAGAGAGAGCAGTTGCATAACTCTCTTGCTTAACATCAGTCATCCACCTCACTCGTCGTGCTGCACTGGCCCTTAAATACAAACACACACTTAGATTTAAATAGTTAATGCATACTGATTACCTAATCTCATGTTTTATGTATAATGTAAAAAACGATTCACTGTAATCTTGACTTGCTAAAGTGCTGAATTCTTATTTTCTAAGATTTGCTTCCTTCTCATAAAAATATAGTCATTACTGTATTTCTGGTCTATACTCATTCTATATACACAGTTATTATGCATCTACTTCGTAATATTCATGTTAGTAAAAGTATACTGAGAATGTTTACTTCTAATAGTCATAGGTAATCTAATGTTTGTATATATTGGTTTTCCAGTTAATAAGCTCTATGAGCTCAATAGCAGAACACTGTTTGCCCTCCCTACTGCGCACACTGTTTGACTGGTACCGACGGCAGAGCGGTACTGAAGACGAGTCTTATGAGTACAGGCCTCGCTCCAGTACCAAGTCCAAAGGGTAAGTTGCTCATCCTCATTCATTCATTTCAATGTTTTGTTTTGTTCTAACGTCAACTTTGCTGAAAACAGCGTTGTTTAATTTTTTTCCTCCCTGCTTTGTAGAGATGAACAGCACCGGGATAAAGATTACCTTTTGGAACGGAGGGACTTAGCCATAGATTTTATTTTTTGTTTAGTTTTAGTGGAAGTTCTAAAGCAGGTAAGCAGTCTGGCTCTTTTTACACTGTATGCTGATTTCCAGTGCCCCTTAAATCTATTTTCAAGAAGGATTGCTAGGGTCATTTGACTATTGAATGTTTACATATGGAAGGGAAAAAACAGTGCACCTGCTCCTTTTACAGTTTTATATTCACTGTGTCTTCTGTTTCCATTCTACTATTTTCTGACAGATATTGAGTTCTGTGTCTGTGTGTTCACTGTTGATAGTGAATGTGTTATTTGTTTCTGTTGGACAAGTGCTTGGTTACCCACAGGAGTGACGTAGCTTTGCCTCTGCATTTGCTAAGCAGATGTAGGATTTCTCACTATATTTGGTTTCTGATTTGAATGTAATAGTTTTAGCTTAGGTAGTCTTTGTCCACCTTGTTATTGCTACCAAACATTCAAATAATCACATATCCTTATCTGCTCCTTCTGTATTCATGACTTATAAGAGAACTGGTAATACATATTTTGTCCTGAATGTCTCACTAGTGATTTGTAGACTTTGCAGATGAAAGTACTGTTTTATTGGTTTATAGGTTGTCTACACACCTAAATCAATGAGATTATCCTTTATATTAGGTTCAAATGGTCACACTTCAGCACAGTGGGAAAAAATGTTTCTTTGAACAAATGTTTTGTTTATGATATATTTAGTGTGCATTGGCTCTTCAGTTACACATTTGAGTCTTCTTTTTTTTTTTTTACACATTTTTACCAAAAGTCTGTGGTGTACATGGTGTACCATGTACCTGTCAGAGGTGTCATCAGATTTGCCTCCCATGAAACCTAAAAAGTCTCCTTGCAACATTCAGTCACACAGGTCTATCCAGCGAAAACAAAATATGCATACTTTCATTTTAGACGGAATTACAAAATAATTATTAAGGCCATTTGAGCAGTCTGGAAGACTACAAACGTTACATGTGCAAACTTCTGTTATACACTATGAAAAGTCACTTCTGTGTAAGACAAACTTAGGAGTGTTCTGTGTTGTTGCAGGAAATGAGAGAGATCAAAGTCCTCATATAAAGTAGGTGATGTGAGATTTATTGTAAAAATCCAATGGGTTTTAGTAATGGTCTTTCTAAATTGCCCTCTTTGCATGTTTGCATCACTTTTTCTAAGCCAACATACTTGAGAAACAGAATGGCTGCTTTCTTGAAAAGAAAGGAACTGTTGCACAATGAGGAGGGTAAAGCTTAAGTGGTGATGTGTGACAATTTGAACTATATAAAAGGAAACATCTCATCTATTGATTGACTTTTTTGTGGATATTCTGAAATGAACTGCTATGTTTTTAGTAAAATCGTTCACGACAGGTACAGTAAATAAAACAATGGCTCCATACTGACGCCCAACTAGCTTGTTTCTGAAGTGGGCTGTCCAGATCTAAGCAACACTGTGAACTAAAAGCCAATCCCTGGAGACCTGAGCTAAGTTGTTCTTGGCTTTGTTTCTGTAGGGAGGGTGATGAATGAAAGAGGACTATCAATGCCTCTAATAAAACTAGTGATTCTGTGTTTACAGATTCCTCTTCATCCAGTGCCAGATGTTTTAGTACATGAAGTTCTAAACCTGGCATTCAAGCACTTTAAACACAAAGAGGGGTAAGTATCAGCGCTCAAAATGACCAGTGACACAGTTAGTTACATATGAATAAAAAGTGCTGATGAATGTACATTCTACTGTGGCACTCTGACTTGTGGATTTGACTTTGCACTAGAGAGTCTGTATATTGTATAGTCTGGCTCTTCAGTCACTGTATCACTGATAATGTCATTAGTGATAGTTAATGAAGCAACAATTGCTTTCTGTTGAGCAACTTAAGTCAGCATCAAGTAAGTTGTTGTTTTGTACAATGTTGTTTTAGTGTATTATCAGTGATATAGCACAAGTTGTTCATTTAAAAGCTGTCTTTTTGTTTAAGACTTGTATAGATAATGCTTCATCAATTTACAGGTACTGTGGCCCCAACACTGGCAATGTGCACATCATTGCAGACTTGTATGCTGAGGTCATTGGAGTCCTTACACAGTCAAAGTAAGAAAGATAAATTCTGCTAAATTCTTTACAACTTATCATATTACGACTCACCTTTTTAACCTCTAATTTAAGTGTTTTTTACGTTTAAATCAATATATATTTTGTTGTGTGTGGTGTTCTCAGATTTCAGGCAGTGAGGAAGAAGTTCATCACAGAACTGAAGGAGCTCAAGCAAAAAGAGCAGAGTCCCTATGTAGTCCAGAGCATCATCAGTCTTATCATGGGCATGAAATTCTTCCGGGTTAAAATGTATCCTGTGGAGGATTTTGAGGCTTCTTTTCAGTTCATGCAGGTTATTGCTGTTTTCTTACTTGCATATTTGCTAAAGTATAGCTACAGTAAATGTGGCTCATATGCATGTTTGCTAAATTGCACCAGACGTTTTTGTGTTTACTGCTGCCGCTTTGTTCAAACTCAGCAGCTCTTTGTAGCAATGGCTCATAAAGCTAAATGAGTAATGAGCAAAGGTGGCATATGCCAAGAAGGAAGTGTATGTATGTTTCAGGCTTTGCTAAGAACTGTGAATTGGGCAGTAGTAGCTTCTTCATTAATCTCCATACAGCAACACACTCGCTGTACTCTGTTAACAGAACCATGATTTCTTAATGTGTTAATGAAATATACAGTGGTCAATATCCTCCACTCTGTTTTTGCATCATTGTTTTATACCCATATAATCATGATCTTTTAGAGTCTGAGCATTATAGGATATTTACACTTTGTATAGATATTTAAGAAAAAATATGGAGGAAAAATTACAATAACAGAATGTGATATGATTAGTATCTGGTTCTGCTTAGTGTCATAGTACTTTTCACCACATATTATTTAACATCTATTATGTGAATTATATTTTGAATTAAGATGTTGGTATTCATGGAGTTTTCTGAGAATAGGTTTTCTGTTCTGCAGGAACTACATTGCAGTTAAAAATACATGTACCTGGGTAACGTTTGACCTTGTATCTGTCTTTACAGTGTATGTTTATGTCGATTTATAACATCTCCTGCCAGCTGTGTATGTTTAAGGTTAGAGTGTGTGTCTGCTTTAAATGTGTGTCTTTTGGGTTCTTTCAGGAGTGTGCCCAGTATTTCCTGGAAGTCAAGGATAAGGACATAAAGCACGCTCTAGCAGGTCTTTTTGTCGAGATCCTCATTCCTGTCGCAGCAGTGAGTAACATTTAAAACAATTAGCAATACACTGTGTACAGATAAATCCCTGAATTTAATTTTGACAGTTTGACATCAATAGTAATAACTTGTTCACCCTCAGGCAGTGAAAAATGAAGTCAATGTGCCATGCCTGAAGAACTTTGTGGAGATGCTATATCAGACAACGTTTGACCTGAGTTCCAGAAAGAAGCACTCTTTGGTAATAATTCTTCTATCGTAGTTTTAGCTCTCTTCCTCCCCACCCCTATCACTATTTACAGGACTCTTATTTCCTTACTATTTCCTCCTCCTTTTGTGTTTCACTCTTCCTGTATTCTGTCCACGTCATTATTGGCCTCAGCACAGAAAGCCAGAAAGTTTGACGTCTAATAAATACATACAACCTCCCCATTAACCCTTTATAGTCCAACTGTAAAACTGCTTGCAGAGCAGTTTTGATTTTCATTCTGTAAAAAAATTTATACAGAAGTCAATTCAGTAGACAAACTACTGATCCACTTACTTTTTTGATGCCGACATTGGTTTCCTTCCCAGGCTTTATATCCACTGGTGACATGCCTGCTGTGTGTTAGTCAGAAGCAGTTCTTCCTCAACAACTGGCACATCTTCCTCCAGAATTGCCTCTCACACCTGAAGGTACAGTACTGTCAGCCTGAACTTTGATACAAAGTTTGTATTCTGTAGCTCTAAAGAGTAGTACAATGACTCTATTCTTCAGATTAAAGTATTTTAAGGACACCACACTTGGCTAATTGCCCAAGTCAGTTTGAACCTCAGAAATCTTATGACTCATGTTATAAAACCTTAAATTAAATTATGTGTTATTGGTGGAAGTATGAAGTGATATCAGTACCTTTAAATTTGCACTCTTTTTTTTCACAAAATGAATGAAGCCATCAACATTTATTAGTGTAAAAATGAAATTGAATATTGTTGTTACGGTAATCTGTGGTTACATGCTTAATACCACTGATTGAAGAATACCTGAAGGGGTGTGCTCTGTGGTTCTGTCTAAAGATCATAATGTACTTTCCCCTCCATTATCAACTACCAGATCTGGACAGGAATAGCACTTGATTTGATAAAGTAACTGCAGTACCTTTCTTTATCTTTCTTCAAAGTCTAAGCTTTTGGTATCACAAATAATCACTAGTGTAACCACAAGTAATTTTACAGAGATTTTAATAAGCAATGTTAATAAAATAATTCTGTGTTGCATCTTTCAACTTTATCCCAAGTGTATCCTGCATCTTAGGTAGTATGCCTTGCATATTATGTTATTTCAAGTGCTGTTTTAACTCAGGTCTGTTAATGACTCACTGCAAACCAATTATGAACAAATCAAACCTACTTTCCTCTTTCTGTCCCTGACCATCACGAGGCCAGTTCATCCCAGAGCCTGACTGACCACATCACTGACTGACTGACTCAGTAACTGCCTTTTCCATTCTGCATTGATTACCCTTTGTGGAGATTGTATGATCTTGTGGTGGATAAATTTCCGTTTGCGTCTTTGTGATGGTGATTTCCAGTGGTTTTGAATGGACGTCTGTCTTCTCAGTGATCTCATTCCAGTATTCGCTTTCACCATTGTAATTGTTTTAGGTTTGCTTAATTTGAATATCATAATCGGTCAGTCTTGGTCAGTGTTGATGCAGATTCCTTGATTGACACAATTTTACGGGTTTGTGTGAAGGCTTTACTGTAGCGGCACTGTCAATGATTTAGAGATTCTTGTCCAACCAGTGATTTTAACCCTGTGGCTTACAATTCTTGAATCGATAACAAAAAACTGGTCTTACATTTTGGTTTAGAAGTGGGCTTTACAATATGGTAATCAGAATTACTCACTTCTATTGAGTTTTTTATGATTAAAGTAAATTAGTGAAGTCCCCAGAGAACATTGCTGTAATATATCAACCCTCTCCATTATGTCTAACAAATTAAATCTTTTCAATGCCCAGTGTGTAAATGTGATGCAAATTAGTAATGATGAAGAGCTAGTTAAATTTAGTCTTTAGGACCAAATTGCAGCAGTCAAATATAAATACTATTTAAAATCTGACTTCATTATTGTCAGTGCTAATTGACAATATTTGATTAATTTTCCTTAATGCATGCACTAATGCATTTAAATGCATTTACTGTTAGTGTGTTTGCCTTTATTTATTTGATTTTAACATAAATTACGGTAAGAATGGGAACAAATTGACTTTTTAGCCATTTAGCCACTACCTTTGTAAACCTTCCAATGGCAAATATATATCAGTGTTTGTGTTAACAATATGCTACAAACCAACAGAGATTACTTTTTATACCATTCATCTGGAGCCCTACTTTAAAGTGTGATTCCCACAGGGTTAAAACACAGTTAGCATTTTGAGCGTGCTTGACGTGGATTTGAGTGGACTGCTGACCTAGGTGTTGCTGCTTGTTGGCTTTGTAGGGGAAACAGGCAATTTTGTTTTGTTTATGTTTTTCAGTATAATTTTCCATTCACATCTTTAAATGTGCTTTTCTTTGTCCCATCATGTCTCCTCCCATATTTTCTATGTATTGTCTCTTTCCCATTGTCGGATTTCCAGACCACAGCACACCTTAGTTGTTTTGCTTTTACACTTTAAATTGTAAATTTATTTTATTCACTCTGTGTTAAAATATTTGATCACACCTCAAATATAAATGGACTGTGACATTATATTACTAGCATGTTAATAATAATTACACTGATAGATTTCATGTATGGCATGTACACCAGTCCATTGTGTTTTATTTTAGTAAATTAGTGTTTATTTATGTACCATCACAGACAAGAGTGAGGATGCTTTGAACTGCTCTTGTCACATGTTTAGTTTTTGTTTTTGCCTATAACTTGTACGTGTCCCTCCCCAACCCTACATTCTTTGTCTCCTGTCATTTGATCTTTTTCTCACATTGATTCGCTCCAGATGCCGTCTAACAACAGCATCCGAAAGCAGATTGAAACGCTGCAGGTGAGTTATCTGGTGTCAGTGACCTGCCTGGTGATTCCTTCCGGCCACCTGACCAGGATGTAGGGTAGTGCAGTTCTGCCTGCTTGGCTAATGGGATAGTGAGATTTTCTCTGTTGTGGCATTGAAGAGTTTCAAAAAAGTAGCGAAGAGGAATACATGGACACTTGTAAATTGTGATATTGCTTTAGGCTGTGTTCTTGGGATGCTTTGTGTTCATGCAAAGTGGGGATGACATTTGTCTGATAACATATTAGATGTTTAGATTTTTCCTGTAGATACATGTTTGTGTTTAATAGGGATGTATGCTGTGTTAGTCAAAATTCATTTAAAATAGATTGTCTTTTTGTATGAGGACTGATTCTAAATTATTGACATGATCTCAATATTTCATGTTCAGCTGTAATTACAAGTGCATTACAGTATGAACCAGTTTTACAGATTCTATGTCTAAAAGCAATTTGCATCTGCATTTCTAGTAGGAATATTAGATATGCGGTGGTATCACAGTGAAATGCAAATTGATGTTAATGACCAAAAATATATTATAATCAATGCAGTATTGATTAAAAGTGTTCAATATTGTGCTCCCCTACAATTTTTTTTTTACCAGAGGCTCAGAGAAGATACATTTATTTGGCTTTTATGTATGTGTTTTTGCAGTGTGTCCTAGCATTGCTAGATTTAATTTTACTTCTCGAGTTGCTTTTAGGTTAATAGACTGTCTGGCTGCAGTTGCACTGTGCTCTCACTTTTCTTGTTGCCTGATGATGATAGACCGTGGCACAGTAGTTAGGGCAGTCGGCAGTAGTCTTTGGTGCATCTTTGGTTTGGTTCGCTTCCCGGTTTCCCCCTAATTCCTGACCACAAGTGTTCCTGGACAAGACACTGAACCTTGAACCCTTGGCGCCTCAAATGGGCAGCCTATTCATAAAGAATTTCCCCAAGGGGATAAATAAAGTATCAATTATTATTTTACAGTTTTTGACACTAGAGCTGAGTATTGTCTTCATTAAGATGTTAATTAACGTGTGTTTTACATACAGTATATTTTTAACATGTACAGCACTGCATTGAGAGGTAGGGCTCTCCCTGCTGTAATTAATGCATTTACATGACATCTAAATAGTTATAGCTGATTACTGCAGACAAAAATGATTAGGGTAGGTGATGTATGAAAACACACCAAATTAACAGACTGTGGTTTGAAATCCAGCGTTTCTTCAGTTCAATAAAATAGTAAAAACATTTTCTCGCTTACTTCTACTGCTACTAGGTTTTATTTGTTTTGAGATATATGCATCTGCCACCTTATCCTTTTATGGTAGGTTCATAGTATTCTCAAGCCTAGCCATAGTGTGCCATAGTCATAAGCTTTGCCACTGTGCTAATCTTGAGGCAGAGTCTGGTCATGACGATCTCTCTGTCTTTCAGCTGTGTCTTCACTGTAAATTACCAGACTGACAGTGCAAACTTGTTGATTGACAGTTGTTCTATATCAGTAATAGACATTTAGTGTTTGTAGTTTAATTAGTTTTAAATAATAACGTGGTGAAAGAGATGCAGCCATAGCAAAGTGTGTGAATAGAAAGGTGGAGAGGTAAGTTGTTGGTGCTTAATGCAGTTTGAACAAACCGCAAAACATCGATCATCCCATCACGGTAAAGCTGTCATAAGAAAATCCTTGTACCATGACTATATCACATGCTTTTGAGAATGGTTGCTCACAGTGTGTGCCTGAGAACATATCTCAACAATATGTATATTCTTATCAACATAACAGGAACAAAGGTGTACTATACTCAGTAAAGAATTACATTTAACTTACATTTTTATGTAAATGGCTTTATTTACCTCAGGATGAGTACTCTATATTTCTTTGTACAGTTCATAAAATTGTGCTGTATTTTCCTAGTTTTACTGATGAATACTCCTTAAAAATTCTGTAAACCTGAAGCTTGGTTATCTCCAGACCATGTGGACTTTCAGTGCTCAGAGCACTGAGTCAGTGACTCATTAGAAGCTGAGCACTGTATCAGAAAAATGTTGGTTATACATACAGTTGCTAAGTTTTCATGTGTGTCATTTGAGTTTCTCCAGACAGCAACAACCTGAACTCTCAACACTAACGTGTGTAATTAAACTGTGATAATTAGATTGAGTGACTTATTCTTTTCACATCAACAGAACAAAGACCCCAAAATGTCCCGTGTAGCACTGGAGTCACTCTACAGACTGCTGTGGGTCTACATTATCAGGATCAAGTGTGAGAGTAATACTGTCACACAGAGGTCAGTTCCAGAGTCACCTGTGAGATGACGCTAAGACTACTCACACTATCAAACTCTGCAATTTGTTGCTGCCAAGTAGATTGAATTTAAATGGTGTCCTTTGTTGTTTAGTACAAAGTATGCTTATAAAATGTCCCGTCTTTCCTCCTAGTCGGCTGCTCAGCATCATTTCAGCACTTTTCCCCAAAGGCTCCCGCAGCGTGGTGCCCAGGGACACACCCCTCAACATCTTTGTCAAGATCATACAGTTCATAGCTCAGGTAGGCTTTGACATAACTTAATTTCAGTTGAGCTAAAAACTAGGTTTATGCCGTGTGTTAATGTGTGTCTTTGAATGCTGATCTGTTTGGTTGTTACCACAGGAAAGACTGGACTTTGCTATGAAAGAGATTATCTATGACCTCCTGTGTGTGGGCAAGTCTCACAAAACCTTTACCATCAATCCAGAGGTAATGTATAAGGGCTTGGAGTGATATGGTTGGAGAATTGGTGGATTCTCTCTCATTTTTTCCTATCTGCTCCCCCAGAGGATGAATATTGGATTGCGAGCCTTCCTGGTGATTGCTGACAGCCTACAGCAGAAAGATGGGGAGCCTCCAATGCCTACAACGGGGATCATCATGCCCTCTGGCAGCACCCTGCGTGTCAAAAAGATCTTCCTCAACACCACCCTCACTGATGAGGAAGCCAAGGTCATAGGTACATTTACATTTAAGATTCAGCAGTTGGCCATTGGGGGATATTTTGGGGATGTGTTTTTTCACTGAGAGTGTAATGACTCTTCTTGGGATTTTCAGGCATGTCACTTTATTACCCACAAGTAAGAAAGGCATTAGATAACATCCTTCGACACTTGGACAAGGAGGTAGGACGATCCATGAGCATGACGAGTGTACAGATGTCCAACAAAGAACCTGAGGACATGATCACGTATGTAACTGCCACCTGGATTCATAGTAACTTCTGTGTTACTGTCTGTGGCTCTTTGTTCTTCTAACCTGGTGCAGTGTTCATCTTACAGGGGAGAGAGGAAGCCAAAGATTGATCTGTTCCGTACGTGTGTGGCCGCCATCCCAAGACTGATACCAGATGGCATGAGCAGACAAGATCTAATCGAGCTTCTAGCCAAGTAATATTCCCTCTCTAAAGTTACTGCAGATGTCAGTCATGTCACTGAATCTGCTGTTGCTCTGGTGGCCCCTAATGTGTCTTTTATTATCTTTCTTTCTGTTTGCTCCCTGTCCTTCTTTAGACTGACCATCCACATGGATGAGGAGTTACGTGGCCTTGCCTTTACAACTCTTCAGGCCTTGATGGTCGATTTCCCAGAGTGGAGAGAGGATGTGCTTTCAGGCTTTGTCTACTTCATTGTTCGAGAGGTGACTGATGTCCACCCCACCTTGCTGGACAATGCTGTCAAGATGCTACTACAGCTCATCACCCAGTGGAGCAAGGCAGTGCAAAGCAGCAACAAGAGCCATGATGCACAGGTTGGTGAAGAGCGTTTCGTCTATGTTAAATTAATTGCTTTTGTGTGATATTATAGTTTGTGTTTATGTTTTATGTTTTGTTTATTGATGTGTATCAAATATCTTAAGTGCTAAGAGAATTTAATTACGTGTTCTTTAACACAGGGTTCAAGCAGTGGCCATTCTCTGTCCCTGGAACGTAATCATCCGTTAGGTGTGCTGCATGTGGTGGAGGGTTTAGCACTGGTGGTGCTATGTAGCTGCCGCCCTGCCACACGCAGGCTGGCTGTTAATGTCCTCAAAGAGGTCCGTGCACTGCACACTGCACTGGGCATTGGCAAGGTAATTACTTTAGATTCACAGTGAATTTTGTTTTGACTGACAAAAATATATATATATGTATATGTATCTTCTCTGTGGAATAGTTTTATAACAAATACTGTTTTCTGACATTTGTTTTTCATCAATCATTCAGGGAGATGAAGAATTGGCCATTGATGTAATGGACAGATTAAGTGCATCAGTGTTGGAGAGTTTCATTCACCTCACAGGAGCTGACCAGGTAAAAATGCCTTGTTTTATTTTCAGAATCATAAAACTTGTACAAATATTCTGAGACTCAACCTTTGGTCTTCTTTGTAGACCAACCTGCTGTATTGTCCCAGTGGGATTGATCTCCAGACACTAGCTGAGTGGAGCTCATCACCCATCAGCCACCAGTTTGATGTAGTGAGCCCCTCGCACATCTGGGTTTTTGCCCATGTTACTCAGGGCCAGGACCCTTGGGTCATCAGCTTCTCCAGCTACCTGCGACAGGAGCACCTGCCCAAACATTGCCCCACAGCCCTCAACTACGCCTGGATGTTTGCCTACACCCGTCTGCAGCTTCTGTCTCCACAAGTTGACATCAAGTATGTTTCCTCAATCACTGTCTGTAGGCAGTAAGTGCTTTTATCATAGACATGTCTGAAAGGATCCGGTGATGATGTCTTCGGAATATTTTGTGGTTGAAGTGGGGAAAGAGGACTTTGCACCACATAATACTAATCTTAATTTGTTTGACATGAGATAAGTGAGTGACAAAGAGTGATGAAGCATGTCTCCCTATGTGAAGGCCTAAACATTAAGAGGTTGGAGGCAGCATCTTTGTTCTATGGCCCTGCAGCACTTCTGATGTCATTTAATTAATCTCTGACCTGCTCTGTATGTATCTCCAGCAGCCCCATCAATGCCAAAAAAGTGAATAGTCTGAACATCAGTGACTCCTACATTGGCCTTTGGAGGAACTACCTGATCCTCTGCTGCAGCTCCGCCTCCTCCTCCATGAGTTCCTCATCCTCCACCTCTGGCTCCGTCCGCTGCTCCCCACCTGAGACGCTGGCGTCCACACCGGACAGTGGCTACAGTTATGATTCAAAGGTCAGAAAAAGCATGAAAAATGCAAGATGATAATAAGACTAACACATTAGATTAAACAATGATGACTAGTTGGAAGACTTGATTCATTTCTACAGTGATTTTCCTGTCTGTTAATAGATTATTGGCACTCCGTCTCCCTCGTCCCTGTTCAAACACATTGTTCCCATGATGCGCTCTGAGAGCATGGACATCACAGAGTCTCTTGTGTTGGGGCTTGGCAGGACCAACCCCGTGGCCTTCAGGTAAACAACACTCCATCCATAAATGATAAAACCTTTATGTATCTTTGTTGTTTCTTTAAGTAACTTTCATCACCTACAGAGAGCTGATGGAGGAGCTAAATTCCATCATAAAAGAAGCTCTAGAAAGAAGACCTGAAGTAAGTGCTTGTCATTCAAATCTCTGAAAGCTTTCTGTGCTTAAAAGACAATTTACTGAGTCAAAATACAACACTCTTCAATTTGCAGAACATGAAACGACGCAGGCGTCGTGACATCCTCAGGGTCCAGCTGGTCCGAATATTTGAGCTGCTGGCTGATGCTGGTGTCATAAGTCAGATGTATGTAATAATAAACATCTTTTTTGCATGTGTGCCTTTGTAAGAATAATAATTTGTATGTATAATTTCCTTGTGTGTATGTTTTGTTTTTTTTACAGTGCCAGTGGAGGCTTAGATGGAGAGATCCACTCTCTGAACAGCACGTTGCTTGAGTATGTTGATCTGACCAGGCAGCTGCTTGAGGCTGAAAATGACAAGGACTCTGACACACTGAAGGACATTCGTTGTCACTTCAGTGCGCTTGTAGCTAATATCATACAGAATGTCCCAGGTATATCTCACCATTACAGTCAAAAACAGGTTCCTTCTTACTAAATGTCAGTCTGAAATTAGTCTGAAATAATAAAAAGAAAAAGTGCCTCATGTATCACTTTTCACACTTGTGCTCAGTACACCAGAGGAGGACCATCTTCCCACAGCAGTCACTGAGACACAGTCTGTTCATGCTGTTCAGTCACTGGGCTGGGCCCTTCAGCATCATGTTCACTCCCCTGGATCGCTACAGTGACAGAAATATGCAGATCAACCGCCATCAGTACTGTGCACTAAAGGTACACACAAACTGCATAAAACAATCCAAATGCCAAAATACATTTTCTGCGTTCGATAAAGGTCACACTTACTGTAATGATAACCAGATGAACTTCTTATTCTTACAGGCCATGTCTGCAGTGTTATGTTGTGGACCTGTAGCTGACAATGTTGGCCTGTCTTCTGATGGCTACCTATACAAGTGGTTGGACAATATCCTGGATTCTCAGGACAAGAAGGTAAGAGAAGTTTCATAGTAGTCAAGGTGAACGGCAAATATACGGCGCTCACGTTACATCCACTCGCCAGGAATGCACACTAGCATGCATGTGAATGGCCAACGCAGAGTCTTACTGAATGACATCATGTTGTGTTTGAAAAAAAGCAGATCAAACCTTTGTGTCCACATAAGGCTCCCTTGTTTTGCTGGAACCTTCTTTGGTGCTGCTTCCCACTGCATTAAACGCTCCCCATACCTCCCCTTGATCTCTGTTCGAATGTGATTCACCTCACTTATTGAGGTCACAGTTATGTCACTGTATTGTTAAACAGTTTTCAAGATATTATTCCCTTGTTTAGAGTAATTCTGTAAGGTAACATGTCAGATACTTCTTTGTGATTATACATAGCACTTAGCACTTTAGCACTAGGTAAAATTAGAAAAAAAACGTTTTCTGTGTGGTCTCCTCCAGGTTCACCAGCTGGGTTGTGAGGCTGTGATGCTGTTGTTGGAGCTAAATCCAGACCAGAGCAACCTCATGTTTTGGGCTGTGGACCGCTGCTACACTGGCTCCCGTCGTGTGGCTGCCGGCTGCTTTAGGGCTATTGCCAATGTCTTTCACAACAGGTACTACACTTTGCCAGCTTCAAATTTAACAGATCCTTGTGGATTTGTTGGTCCTTATGGAACCATCTAATCAAGACTCAAACAATTAACATGTTTAATGTTTTCTCTTAGGGATTACCAATTTGACACTGTGGTGCTGCTCAACCTGATTTTGTTCAAGGCGGCTGATTCTTCCAGGGATATCTATGAGGTGGCCATGCAACTGTTACAGGTGAGATTTTTTGTTAACAGTTTACTCACGTGTGTTATCTAACACTCTTCTAGTCACTGTAAAATTAAATATATTACTTTTATTTATATGAAACTAATAGATCCTGGAACCCAAGCTCTTCCGTTATGCCCACAAATTGGAGATCCAGCGAACAGATGGTATCTTGACCCCTCCCTCAGCGCTGCCACACCTCTACTCTGTGTCTTACTACCAGCTATCTGAGGAGCTTGCAAGGACTTATCCAGAGCTCACTCTACCTATCTTCTCAGGTTTGCTACATTTTTTATTAGTTTTAGTTGTATGGTACAGTAGTGATCTGCCTTTGATCTGTGTGAGTTTTTCCATTGTTTTGTTTTAAGAACTAACCAAATGTTAGTATGTACCTGCATAGTATTGCAAATGCACTTTGTAAGAAATACATTTTTATAAAATGTGAATCAGTCATGACTGGATGACTGAAATAAACCAACCCATTTCACTGTGTTATAGCAGTGAAGAGACTTTGCAAAGCATTGTGGATGTTTTCACATTGTTGAAACAGGTAGAAGTAAGATTGAATATTCAACATACTTTTACTTTACCAACTTGCTCCCTACTCTCCCCACTTCAGAGGTGAGCCAGCGTATCCAGACAGCGCATCCTAGTGGTCGTCAAGTTATGTTACACTACCTCCTACCTTGGATGAACAATGTGGAACTGGTGGACTTCAAACCAACTGTACGGCGACCAGAGGATTGTGGCAGTGGTGAGGATGACAAGGATGTACATGAGAGGGAGATCATGATGGTCAACAGCCGGCGCTGGCTTCGTGGAGAGGGTTGGGGTTCCCCTCGTGCAACAACCATGGTGCTAAACAACCTCATGTTCATAACTGCTAAGGTAACACAGCTAATGTGCACTCTGTTATATTCAGATTTGCATTGCTGCTTTGGAAATGTTGATTTAGGCAATGGGTTAATCATGAAATGTTTTTTTTTACAGTATGGGGATGAGTTTGCTTGGTCAGAGATAGAGAATGTATGGACTACATTAGCAGACAGCTGGCCAAAGAACCTCAAAATCATTCTGCACTTCCTCATTAGTATGTCAGGAGTCAACAGTGACCCCAGTCTCTTGCCCTATGTAAGTCACAACACATTACATTGTCATATCCCCGTGTGCAACGTCCACCACTTATTCCTCATCTTCCTGAATGTGTTACGTGTGTCCTCAGGTGAAACGAGTGGTCGTTTACTTGGGCAGAGATAAGACTATGCAGCTGCTGGAGGAGTTGATGTGTGAGCTTGAGTTGACTGATCCTGTTAGCTCAGCTGTCACTCATATGGACAACCCCCCCTACTACCGCATCACCTCCAGCTACAAGATCCCCTCAGTCACCTCAGGTAATGATCACTAGAAACTCACCAGTTCACAGATTAGGCTGTTTTGCCAATGCTAAATAAAGTCTTGTCGATGCTTAGATGGTCAGTGTTTAATTTCTGTTCTCTCAGGAACAACCTCCAGCAGCAATACCGTGGTGCCAGAGAAAGATGGTCACCGTGACAGCAAGGTCAAAGACTCGAATATGGAGGACAGGTATAAGCTAAAATACAAGTAATGTGAAGAATAGTTTTTTAAAAGTACAAGCCAGTATGTGTTAGTATAAAACTCCTGCACGCCCCACACACGCACTTAGACGCCATTCTAGAAATCAATGTCACTAACAGGAGAACAGTGTCTGTGCTATACAGAGCTCTGTTCTTAACTCTTTGACCAAAGGACTAGGTTCATTAATTAATCCTTGCCCCATGGGTTGCACTGTTTGGCCTCCCACCCAGACATACAAGATGACCTAGTCTCCAAAAATAAGAAAAAAAATTAAGTCTTAAGTTCATTTTAGAGACACTGAGAGTCATGAGCTACTAGAATTTTTGTTGCTGATGCAATGGATTTGGCTAAAGTTGTTGACTGTGTGCAAAAAAAACTCACTGCTGACACTATCCTTTTAAATCAAGCATGTCTTACTTTGCAGCTACACCCATCTGGATATCTACAGTGGTCTGAACAGTAACCTGAACCGCCAGCACCATCGTCTAGAATCTCGTTACAGCAGCAGCTCTGGAGGCTCCTACGAAGAAGAGAAGAGTAAGAGAAAAGTCTTTGCAGCTCCACTTAACACTATTTACAATGTGTTGGTTATGTTTCTGATTATCTTCTCTCTTCTCCAGGTGACTCGATGCCACTGTATGCTAACTGGCGCTTGAAAGTGATGGATCACAATAGGCCAGAGCCTCTTCCCTTCCCTCCAACAGGAGGCTGCTGGTCTCCGTTGGTGGACTATTTGCCTGAGACTAATGCTCCTGCTGTACCACTCCACAGGTACCACAAACACCCACATCCTCTCCTTTTGTGCTATTCTGTTCTTTGTTTGTCAACCTATAATTTCTGTTTTTCAGATGTAACATTGCAGTCATCCTACTGACAGACCTCATTGTGGACCATGGGGTCAAAGTGGAATGGAGTGCCTACCTGCACCTGTTGCTACATGCAATTTTTATAGGTAACTTTCTGACTATTTTCTGTTTTTTTCTGTGTCTGTATCTGTCACAAAAGTATTTTTCTCATTGGACCTATACTTCACTACACCCATTGTACCCATTGACATTGTATTGTCTCTTTTATGTATTCCTTAAGGGTTTGATCACCAGCACCCAGAGGTCTATGAGCACTGCAAACGCCTACTGCTTCATCTGCTTGTTGTCCAGGGAGCAAATAGCAATATTCAGTCTGTGGCTATGGTGCTTTTACGGAACAGAGACTACAATGATCCAAGGGTTCTGACTGTGAAGCCAGTAGCTCCAGAGTTCAACCTCACAGGTCAGTTCTCAGCTAAGAATCAAAACAAAAAAACACAAAGAGTGACAGAAGTGTAGTTGAACTGATTACCCATCTCATATAAAAGGAGGGAAAATATTGTAAATACTAGTTTGTTGTATTACCAAAACAGATCACAGGGTGGCAGCAAAGATTAATACGAACACAGTCCCATTGAAAATAACTCCCTATGAGACCCCAGTCAGACAGCTGCACATTTATAATTATACAATTTAGACTAAACATGAATATATGCTCAAGTTTGTCACATGCAGAAAAATATTCCAACTTTGAATATTCATTTATATTCAATGTGTGCAAATGTGTGAATTGTTGCTAAAGGAGTGCAGGAGTTTTTGCCAGACTCTCAGCCATCACCTATGACAGACTCTGGCCTCAGCTCGAGCTCCACATCCTCCAGTATAAGCCTTGGGGCGGGAGGTACAGCTCTGTCCCACCTTTCCCCCACTCTCCTCAGCGAGGTAGATGTCACTGCTGAACAGGACGAGAAAGCCAAAGCTCTCATTGAGTTCATTACATCGAGGTGAGCTTCATTATAATTGTTTCATTGAAAGGAACATATCACATAAAAATAGCCTCACATTTATACTAGTTATTACTTGTACAATCTTTAGTACTTGTAATGGACTAACTTGGTGTGATGCATTATTTCATATGTTTAACATACTCTATATCCCTGTGAACCATTCAGACGTTTAACACTTTTGTACCATGTTGCTCATATTGTTCAATTATTTGCTTTCATGCTTGCAGCAGTGTCTAAAAGGATTGGGTATTTTTACTTTGCATGGGTTTTATTTCTTTTTTTGTGGTTGGTTCTTTGCCTGGCGAGATAATGTCTAATGTTTGAGGTGTGGTGTAATTCTGCAGCTGGTAACAGGCCACATTACCTGATGTGCATTTGCTTTTTTCACTACAGAAAACGAGGCCCGCTCTGGAATCATGAGGATGTGTCACCCAAAAACCCCAACATTAAGAGTGCTGACCAGCTGAGCGTTTTTGTTAGACATGTAGTGACTGTCTTCAGACACTCCCAGTCAGGTCTGTATGCGTCATAGCTGCTTGTTATATGTAAGTATAGTTTAAATGGCTTTATCGTATTTACCTGTATATGCATGTGTGTTTCTTCAGGGTTCCAGCTGGAGTCATTGCTGAGTGAAGTAGCTCTGCGAACAGCTCTGTTTTGTTGTTGTCGGCACTATGCTGGCCGCTCATTCCAGATTTTCAGGGCGCTCAAACAACCTTTGACTCCTGCCACGCTGTCTGCCATTTTGTCTCGACTGGTAGAGACTGTAGGAGACCCAGGAGAGGAGGCTCAGGTCAGAACATAAAAAAAAAAAAATGCAGTGTTCTAATACGTAACATCACACACTACTGCTCAATGTACTCAAATGCTGAATGTTCTTAACATTTATCTAGCTACAGAAGGTTACATTTGATTTGACCTGATGTTAATTTTAGGTTTTTGGTTTCGAGTAGAGATCTTAGTGTTAGCATTTAAATTAAGTTTTTTTTTGTCTGTATGGAGGAAGACATTTTGTAAGTCTTTGCAAGTAAAATTGATCTCATCTAGACCCATACAGTGTCCTGTGCATAGATCATACATTTCACCTCATTTGTTTCTTACTGACAAGCTGACTACTGTTCTTTTTCTCTGTAGGGCTTTGTCATTGAGCTTCTCCTGACACTGGAGTCAGGCATTGACACGCTAGCAGACACAGTCAAAAACTATGACCTCCTCACTGCCTTAGCACAGTAAGTCATCCTCTTGATAACCCCACTAATAATTTAACTCATCCTTACTTTCAGTAATATAAATTATAAATGATTTGTCTTCCCACACAACAGAACTTCTCCTCGTGATCACTTGTTGGGGCCTAAATTTGCTGCCAACAGGAAAAGCACAGGGCAGCTGAACCTGAACAGTAGTGGTTTGTTCCATTATGTTCATACTCGCAGCAACTCCCTCCGCGCCAGCCTGATGAGTGAACGAAAAACTGACAGACCTCGGAGTAACACCCTTGACATAGCAGACCGACTCGGTGGTAGCCACGGAAACCTGGCACGTACACGGAGCTTATCATCACTTGGTGGGGTAGGCAGTCCAGGAGGGGACGCTATCCCCCCCGTGGACCCTTCAAATCTAATGGCCACTGTGTTCTGGATTGCCGCCTCTTTGCTTGAGTCGGACTATGAATTTGAGTATCAGCTGGCCCTGCGGCTACTGAACAAGCTGCTGGGCCAGCTGCCTCTGGATCGGGCAGACAGCAGAGAACGACTGGAGAAGGTCCAGGCCAAGCTGAAGTGGTACAGCTTTCCTGGCCTGCTGCAGCTCTTCCTGAAGGGCTTCACCTCTGCGTCTACTCAGGAGCTCACTATCCACCTGCTCAGTAAACTGATCAGTGTCTCCAGGCATACATTAGTAGACCCTTCACAAGTAGCAGGTAAAAGCTGCTAAGTTGATTATTGTTTTTTTGTTTGTTTGTTTTTTGAAAAAAACGTTTTCCCTTGTTCTCTTCGTTGCATTTAGTGTTTTCTGTTATCAGGAGTGTTTATAACCTGCTAATTACCTTGATCTTGTGACTTTGTGAACCATGTTTGCAGGTTTTCCTTTGAACATCCTGTGCCTCCTACCACACCTCATCCAGCACTTTGACAGCCCTACTCCTTTCTGTAAGGAGACCGCTGATAAAATAGCCAAGCTTTGCGCAGATGAGAAGTCGGCCACGCTGTCCAACCTGGCCCACATGATGAGCCTGTACAGCACACACAGCTATTCCCGCGACTGCACCAACTGGATCAACGTGGTCTGTCGCTACCTCCATGATGCCTTTGCTGAGATAACCTTGAACCTGGTCACTTACTTGGCTGAGGTGTGTAAGATGAAGATCAGACTTGTTGCTGTTCAGCACATATGGAAATAAATTAAATCAGTAGTATTGACCATGAATGCATCCATCTCTGTCTCTCAGTTGCTGGAAAAGGGCCTTCCCAGCATGCAACAGTCCTTGTTGCAGATCATCTACAGCCTGCTGAGTCATATTGACCTATCAGCAGCCCCCGTCAAACAGTTTAACCTGGAGATCATGAAGATCATTGGCAAATATGTTCAGGTGAGCCTTTGCCTCACTTCTGGTGTATTTTTGATGATTGTTTACATACATTGTTTGTAGCCTCATGTAGTGATTCTTTCTGTGACATAGATTTCATAAATTATGTTATACCACTCCTCGAAAAATGTTGTGTGGTTGTAGCCATGTGGTGCCTTTCTAGCAGCTATACTCAGTATTCTAAACAGATAATTTGATTTCATATTTATGGATGTTGAGTATAGAAACCCAAAAGAGTTGGTTCCAATTAAAACTAATTTTTATTCCAAATATATTCACTTATTCTGCATAGGTCTTAATCCTCCTGATTTAGTTCATGTACATGTTGTTTTTATTATTAATTAGGCATATTACTTATTGAACACCAAGCCTCTATAATGTTTTATGGGAAATTCACACTTGCGCCACTTAGATGCAGTTTGCTGCATGTGTAATAATAGTTGTTTTATTGGACACAGCCTGTTTTAACCTGATGTATGTAAGTACTGGGCTAATCTGGTCTATAAATAGCAGCACAATCGAGTATAAGAAAGAATAACTTCTACCTTACAGGGCCACAGCTCTTTATGGAAGCCTTTTACAACCCTTTACCCAGGGCATTTTATACTCCTCACCCACATTTGCATCTGACTGCTGCTATACCATTATTGCCTTAGGCTGATTCTGTATGGGATTACCACTAGTGTTGCCTTTTCTAAAAGGCATTGTGTTTATATGATATACAGTAATCCTGTGAATGCAAACTGTGAGTTGTACACGTTTGACATGTTTTAAGGTCCATTTGTAGTAACACAGACCATACATTGTAGAAAACTGCACAAAGTCGCTATTATAAAGTAGTTATTACGAGTTGAGGGTTATTTAGCTTTCCAAGGGAAAATATGTCCATTAACACCTACACAGCCTATCGTACAATAGAATCATTATATCTCTGTTTATTTTATACAGAGCCCACATTGGAAGGAGGCTCAAAACATTCTGAAGCTGGTGGTGTCTCGCTCAGCCAGCCTTGTTGTCCCAGATGATGTGCAGCGCTCTTATAGCACAGAATCGTGTGGCTCTCCAGAAATTGCCTTTACTCGTATATTCAACAACTCTTCTAAGGAGCTGCCTGGAAAGACTCTGGATTTCCACTTTGACATCTCAGAAGTCAGTTTCCTCAATATGTCTGTGTTTTACGTATATGCAGGATACTCTGTAGTACTGTATTGCTAACAAGTGTTGTTTGACTTTGCAGACACCAATCATAGGGCATAAATATGGCGATCAGCGTACTGCAGCAGGCAGAAATGGAAAGCCACAGGTCATTGCTGTAACTAGGAGTACCTCCTCCACGTCGTCGGGTTCCAACTCCAATGGTCTGGTACCAGTAAGCTGGAAGAGGCCCCAACTCTCTCAGGTACCTTGTCAAACAGGAAAGAAAAGGCATTTAACTCTATCTTAGACTAGAAAGTGGGAGGCAGCACTGAGTCAAGGTGAAGCTTCACCAGATACCGAAACAGCTTTGAGCCATCTTTATGTGTTGTTTTGATCTGATATATGTCCAAAGTAACCAATACAGCTAATCTGGTTATGTTAACAGCAGCTGGATAGATGTCTTTATTTCATTATTATACACTTTCCATTTTTCTTACAGTATGGTCCTAATGTTGTCGTACTTTAACATGCTGTGTGCAAACTAGAAGTCTGTGTCATACATGTTCATTTTCTGAGGCAGGTTTTGTCATTATTATTTTGTATTCTTGTTACAGAGAAGAACCAGAGAGAGGCTGATGAATGTCCTGTCTCTTTGCGGCCCCGAGTCTGGCATTCCCAAAAATCCATCTGTAAGACTCCTCTCCTACTCTAAAGCCTCAGAAAAGTTCTCTGTAAATTCACTGTTGAAGAAAGCAGCTATTGTTAATATGTTGTCTTTTGTCATTATTGAGTTTGATAGATTTTAGTTTGTTTTCATGAAAAATTGGTATTTTCTTGTCTGACAACAAAGACTCAGCTTCCTTCTTTTCTCTGAAGGTGGTATTCTCATCCAGTGAGGATCTGGATTCTGCAGACCAGCAGACCAGTCTCATACCCACAGTGGAGGAGGTAGTGACAGAGGAAGAGATGCAGGGAGAAGATACAGGCAGCGAGCAGCAGTTTGGTGTATTCAAGGACTTTGACTTCTTAGACGTGGAGTTGGAGGATGCTGAGGTGAGAATTAACAGTAAACAACACACACAGAACAAAGCTTTGCGTAAAGATAATGAATTGAGGGACATACAGGGGGGCTAATAGTAGGTGGATAAATCATCTTCAAGATCTTCATTGCTACTCTTGACCATACTATATTTTATTGTGTTGTTACTGATTATAAATTGTTACTGTATGTCCTGTTCGTCCACTTCGTCTTATTTGTCCTGACTCATATGGTAGAAAAACATCTGTGTTTTTAACTGTCTTAAATCTACTAACACGTGTTCCCTCTCTTCTCTTGCCACAAGGAGTTGCAGGTAAGTCTGTGGGCCAGAAAGCTTCATAGAGACGCCATTGTCTGCTGTGTCCTGGTCTCTCTGTGTTGTCATCAAATAGTGTTCTATTACTCTTTGATTTCAAATCATTGCTGCTGAGTTTATAAACCCTTTACATTGGTTGTTAACATTGCATCATATACCATCCCAAAATGTAGATAAAAATGATCTCACCTACTTGTTTTTTTTTTGTTTTGTTTTTTAAGTTGTGAAATGTTAATGTACAGTATGTGTTTGTCTTGTGCTTTGTTTCTTTGTTCTGTAAAAATGAGCAAAAACTGCCTCAGACACCATTGATGTGTGCATCGTGTCTCATTGCTGTTTGTTTGGTTGTGCTGTAGGGCGAGAGCATGGACAACTTCAACTGGGGGGTGCGTCGTCGCTCCCTGGAGAGCATGGACAAAGGGGACACACCGTCTTTGCAGGAATGCCAGTACACAGGCAGCACACCAAGCCTAACCAACCACGAGGACACGGATGAATCATCTGAGGAGGAGGTACTGAGCGCTAGCCAGATTCTCACCCGCTCTGGCCTTGTAAGTCCTACTCTAATCAGGGTCCCCCCAACCCACCATGCTCCACACACAGCCGCTAGCATGGTGTGCGTGTGTTAAGTGTGCACCCGCGTCCTGAGCTGCACCTGCTGCCAGTATGAACAAGGGGCTAGATGCTTGCTTCTCTGCTGGTGGTAGATACCCCCTTTTGACTTCACCCCAGTCCCTCTACCTCTGACTGTTAGATTAATGTTGTTGTCATTTCTTGTAATAGGTAAGTACAGTGTAGTAAATTTGAAAGGTAAATCATCAAATTGATAGTTTTGTTGACAATAGCATAATAATTTAGAATTTGATACAATTCCTTTATGTAATTTAAGTGTAACCTGACTAGTGATAGAATTCAGAGTAATAGCATATTTTTTGCATTTTTAATAGTTTGGCTGCTAATTTCTAACTCATCTTTCCTTTGATTTGCATTGCAAGCAAGGTCTTATCCAAAGCTGCTAATAATAATAATTCCATTAATATAAATGCTTTGTCAGTCCTAATGGAAATGCTTTCTTTCTTTCTTCTTCTGCTCTTCTTGATCTTGGTAGTGCACGGTGAGAGAATGAGCTTTTGCCTCTAATGAACATTTTCCCCCAAACTGTTTGTGGTCATCCAGTATTAGTACATTGATGCAATTTAAACTGAATTTTGGAGTTTAGTATAATAAATATCATTAATTTTATTGGTATTGGCATGATGTTACTTTTGCCTGAAACTATTTTAAAGTGCTGCATTGTTTGAATGGTAAACTAAAATGACTAAACGGGCTCTGCTTGACAGAGAAACATAGTTAATTTCATTTTTTTATTCAGCTGCATATAAGAAGCAACATAAATCCTTCATGTTAAACATTCCAAACCTCCAAATAGTGTAAAGCCTTAGAAATGTCCAGGTTAAATGGCAACTTCATCTATTTCATGTTGCTTCATATGACCCTAGTTTGGGGAGTTGCATGAATGAATGGTATTAAACTTAAGCATACCGAATATACAGCCTCTGTAGTATGAGCAACTGAAAAATGTTTTTCAGTTCACATGACTGCTCCAAGGAAAGAGATATTTTAATATAGGTACGACTGAAGAAAGTTTAATATCATTTATATACATGTACTCCCAAATATAGGAAAGCAACTTAAAAGTTGATGAAGTTGACCTTTTATTCAGTATTAGGGTAATTCAGCAAGATTACAAGCATGTAATAACATGGGGCGTGTACCACAAAGCAATTCAGCTTAGTCTGGCTCATTTGGAGTCATCTGGCTTTACTGAGTACCAAAGTGCCTCTTTCACACAATAGAGACAAAGTTGTTATTTAGAAGTAAAATTGCCAGAACCAGTAATGAAGTACTTAATAGACCGTAATATGAGAGATTGTGAGACCTATGGTCACTTTGCTTTTATAGTGAGAACAAAAAGTGATATTCCTGTGGGTGAAGTGGATAGAATATAACACTCGAAATAATTTCCAAATATTTAAGTAAGACTAAGAATATAGGATAGTGTAAATAGCATGAGGATCATTATGATGTTCTCATCTTTTGCCTAATGATGAAAGTACTCTGAATATATGAGGCAGCTGAAAAAGTTACTGTAATGTCAGACTGTTTCTGTTGCCAGAGGGTTTAGTTTATATTTCCATCAGACTGTCCTCAAGTTATTCTGAGCTTCAGTGGCTATTGACAGATTTTATTCTGATTATCTGAAGTTAACCTGCTCAGGAGCAAGCCATGAAGTATAGGTTACTATGGTGATCTAACCCAGTTGAAAGTGAGCCACCTTCGTGTTACTGGAAAACCTTAGCCCACAGATGACTGGATACCACTAACCTTGCTTCATGGTACAGGCCCCTTTTCTAATATAGATAAGAGTTCAGTGCATAGAGACGTAATAAATCGGCATATCAGAGTGTGTTATACCCAGTGCATTGTTACACACAGCACACTGCAGTGTGTAACAGTACATTAAGTTTTATTGATGGACCTGTTTAACACGCAGGCAGAATGTTTAAACAATTCTTAGAAATTCTCGTAGGGTTTTGTTTAGTCTGTGTGTTGACATGGGTGACAGCCTTAGTTTGTACTGTACTTGTAATAAAGGCTTGCATCAAACGTGATGTATAATATAGTCTCTATTGTGTTTTTACAGCGAACTGATCCTTTTTTTTCTTCTTCAGCTCAACAGTGACTCAGCTACAGATGACACTGCATCCAACCATGTGGACTCTTTGCAGCAGTCTCAAGAATCATCCAGCAGTGCCCTGACTGAGGATGCGAGCGTCCTACCCTCTGTACCATCACTTCCTCGACTGGATAGTCCCATTTTGGAGATGGCCCATTCAGACAGCACCAGCAGCCAGCTGCCTGAGGTGCGATCAATCAGGAGTAGCGATAAACTGTGGTGCTCGGGTGCTTTCTAGCTTGTCTTTTTCTTTCTGTTCAACTCTTACCTGCTTCTGCTGTACTTATTAGCTTGTCTTTTATTGAGGCAGAGGTTCAGCTACCTTCAGAGAGTTTTGGATGGGGTAAAAGTGCTGCGCCTGTAAGTGTGTCTGCCTGCTGTCAGGTTTAGACATTGTGTGCTGTTTTTGCTGCTTCTGACTCCTTCTTCTGCTACTTGATTTGTTGCTCTGCTCTGGGTGCTCTGGCTAGCACTTGCTCCCCTAATAGCTATGTGGTGGGGCTTGCTTGTATGATTTGGGGAGAGATGAAAACAAAGGCTCACCTCAGGTCAGCTGTTACTGCTCACCTCCAATAACACAGCAACTGGCCATTCCAACTAAATCCTCCATTAAAACTTATGAAATGGACACCAGCTCCTTTATCTTCGGCAGACACATGTGTGAGTATGAGTCCATTACAAGTAGTGTGTTAACATTAAAAGTGATGAGAACCAGTGGCACTCTAGCCAATTTAACCTCTTCAGTTTGCTACTGTATTAACATACCATAGCCTTTCTTGTGATGAGCAGCTTTGCTATCTACTGCTACTGACACTTATTACTTACCCTAACAGTGATTAGTATATTAAGTTGTCTTCTAAAATAGGATTTGTCTTAGCTCATACATGTGCAGTATACATGTACAATACGTTTGTTTTCCTGCTAGTGTTCTACATACAGAACTGAATGTAACTTTCTAGGAACTCGAGCTAGGAGATGGTCTCAGTGTCATCCCAAGGACATCTCCCTCATCACAGCCCTAGCTCTTAGTGGAATGAGCCCTAGATAAAACCATCAATACTCGTACTCATTCCCGCCAAGATGGCCATGACCACTTCTAAAAGCTTTCTGTAATAAAGCTGCTGTCTCTGTGATGTACTGGCTGTCTGCCACACTTCGCGTTCTTAATGCATTAGACTTTTAAATACAAAGACAAGACAGGAAAAAAAACAAGCAAGCATAATTAGAGCTCCTGTGCCATCTCCCAGCATATCCCTCTTACATTTACATGCTTCACATTAACACGGTTGCGTATAAAATTTGGCTGGAGTTTCCTTTGTCTGAGTCAGACAATGTGGCTGGTTTGCCTGTAATGTAAATAAATATAAATATACTTATTTTTGGAAAATCGATGTCACTAATGCATGTTTATGTTTATGTATGGAATGGTGGTCCTAAATCAGTCCATTTACATTCATGTAACATAAACTAGCATTTCAGTTATAGATTGATATTGGCTCCTGTTTATTGATCATTGTTCTTTAAAGGAGTGATTAGGTTATGTTGTAGACTGGTATGAGCAATCCTCAAAGAAGTGAACATTATAAAAAGTGCTGACTTAGACCAGTTTTAATTCAGGCTACAAAAAGGTTAAGTAGTAAATTGGCGTTCTCCCATTGACTTTAAGCTGAGCGGCTGTTGTCATGACAACCAGGTAATTAAACTGTTAATAAAAGATAATTATCATGTACAATCTGTTGTATGGGCTATCATCTGCCAAGCTGCTCCTGAGGACCTTTATCTGGTTGTGTTACAGGATGCTGTGAGCATGACGGCTGGAGATGAGCTGAGCAGCAGTGTGAGTGAGGACACAGGGTTTTGCAGCGCCCCACCTCTTCCCTCTGACCCAACAGAGCTGTGTGACCTCACAGACTCTCAGGACCCTCCAGATCCTCAAGACACTCAGGACCCCCAGGAGACCCAGGACTCTCAGGAAGAGCTGGATCCAGCCCCCCCTCCCCCGCTGGCCATAGACACTCCACCAGGGTCCGTCTGTGAGGAGGAAGCCCAAACAGTTCTGTCTCTTTCCCTGGACTTGCCACCTGAGACAAAGCCAGATCCAGATCCAGACAGCACCTGTGGCTCTGTGTGGGAGGAAGATGTCACACAAGCCCTGAAGGAGCTGGATGAGCGCTGTGAGGAAGAGGAGGCTGACTTCTCTGGCATGTCCAGGTAAATGGATGAGAATTTTAATTTGGATCAGGATCACTGGTAAAATATGAGGATCAGAGATGCATGTCATGTTACGCTTACCTTACCCCTCAGTGACCTGTAAATTCTAGTGTTTGAATTGTATTAATTATTTATTCCATATGACAAGTTCTTAGAATACATTTTCTGTCATAAGGGAAAAATTAAATTTTTCACGGGTTTGTGATGAATTTCAGTGTTTAGTTTATGTTTTGGTCTCATTCGTCTACAGAACCTTCTTCCAGTTGACTTCAGAGTCTCCCACATGTCTTCTGGCAAACTATAGCTGAGATTTTTCTCACAAGCTCATAACTGAGGATGCATAGTTGTCTTGAGGTGCATTTCCATCAGAAAGGTCCTGGTAGTTTTCCTTTTCAGGAATTAAGGTCAGAACCAGAGTTAAGAACAATTTTGCCCAGCTTTGGCTTGTCCAATACGGTGAACTCTGGAGAAACAGCTTCAGCCTGTTGTTCCTCTATCTACAGGTTGTGAATACTTTACGTAAATGTAATCACTTAATTGCTGTTTATTTGTTGGATTAATTTAGGTTACTTAGTAGAGATCAGTTTTCACTCTGATGTTAAATGTTGAGTACTGTGTATGCACCACAGTAAATATTATGTTAAAAATATTTACTTTGTAAAACCAATTCTAATATAATGTAAAATAGAAAACGCCCCGTAGCATAATGTATTAGAGGTAGAAAATGTGATGTAAACATGATACTGAAAATGAGCTCACATGGGACAGGGTTTGCCGTAGCATTTTATATTTGAGATGCCTCCATTAACATGACAGGGAAAAAATACAGCTTTATAAAATATGAAGCTTTTAAAACAGAATAAGCAGAAATGCTAAATCATATTTAATGAGTGAGGCAGTGGTCAAGATGTGTAATTGACTGATTGATCAGTTGATCACATTGTACATTCACTTTGTAGTTATTAATCACTGCAACAAGTGTTTAAAGGTAGGGCTTATCACCTCCCTGAACTAATTTTTCTGGGGGAAAACATGGATGGTGTTTAAATGACACTACACAATTTCCAATCATTTCCATTGTTTTAATTGTGGTTAGGAAACCGTATCCATGGGTAGAAGAATAGTTTGTGTGAATAGTTTAGTTTTTGGCTGCTTATGAAGATACATGTATTACAGTACATATCTAGTTCAGCTTCTCTGAGATAAATGCTTTTGAGGTGATATGATGGGTTTTTCTTCTTGGCTCGGCTCTCATGCAGGCTGGGACTTTGAAGGTGAGCCATGGTAGGCTGGCTCAAGTCCACTTTGTAACGTTCCCTCTTCAAGGTGGGCCAATTCTGGCTAGAGGACCATTGTAAAGACACAGTTTTAAACTACCCTCAAACAATATGAAGAAGCAATACAAAACAAGCATGTACACATACACAAACTGTAGCTTCTTACTAGCATATATCACTGTGCTCAAGGTCTTTCACTTAGGTAACTCGTACATGATTTATATGCAACGGTTGTACCATGAGTGATTGTCTACGATCTGTAGGTCACTAAACAGGTCAGTGTGTTTTCTGTGTATGAGGATTTATGTAAGTAGGAGAAGCCGCGATCATAACGGCTCAAGCATTTTACCACTGTGAGGCTGGCAGCTGGCTCTGTTTTGCAGAAGAGCGTGTGTGTCAGTGTGCGTGTGCCTAGCTTGTATAGAGCTCTCTGCAGTTCCGTGTGGGATGTGAGTGCAGTGCACTACTGCTGTTAGCAGTTGCAGCACAGTCGTTCTGCAGACGAGGGGGAGAGAGAGTAAGGGAAAGAGAAGCGATAGTTTAGGTGATGATGAGAACAGAGACTGTGTCTGCTGCAGCGCTTGGCAGCGCAGGCTTTAGATATTTATACACTGTCTGCTTCTTCAGGTTGTTTGGTCCTACAGGCCTGTGAGTATTTGCTCTATATGTGTGTGGGAGAGAGAGAGACATGTTTGTATGATGCTAAAATGCTAATAGCTCATGTTGTTATTGTGCTAGAGCACTGCAGTAGATTATAGCCCTCAATGTACTGCAGCAGAGACTGCAGCGAGGGAGCCAGAGACGGCAATGTGAGGTTGTTTACTTGCAGTGAGTGACGACAAGCGTGAGTGTTTACATTTGTCCTTCAGTAAAGACTGAGGGGAGTGTAAAACATGTCGGATTGTAGCTTATTGGCCCTTGTGTGTGTGTGTTTCAGTCAAGATGAAGGTGACGCAGACTGCTTCCCAGAGACTCAGGCCTCTCCGCCCCCTTCGCCCTTCCTCTCTGCCATTCTGGCAGCATTCCAGCCTGTTGCCTACGACAATGAGGAAGATGCTTGGCGTTGCCATGTCAACCAGATGTTGTCAGATACAGATGGCTCCTCTGCTGTTTACACGTTCCACGTGTTCTCCCGACTCTTTCAGGTAAATGCTTACTAAATGTTTTTTTGGATGTATTTTTTGCTTTTTTGTTATTGATCTTCAGTCCTGTTTTTCAGTGGGCATTCTCAGCAAAATTCTTTTTCTTTTTTGTTCCATTATTTTTGTTTTATATAGAGCATTCAGAGGAAATTTGGCTCCATTACACATGCATCTGTTCGCTTTCTCGGGGAAAGGCTCCAGCGAATGGGTAATCAGTTCCTCAGCTCCCTGGAAGTCATGACATCTCGCTCCCAGTGCCCCACTGTACTGCTGGATGCAGAGACGGTGAGGCTGCTCTGCACGATTGTCTGCACTAATCTTAAGAAAACTGATAAAGCATTTGCAGTAATGTTATGCATGTTCCTTAATATGTATGTGTGTCCTGCTGTAGATATTTTTGTGTCATGTACTGTGTATGTAATGGGTGGTGTTGTGGGTTAATGTATGTGGTGTCCTGTCTTGCTGTTGTAGCTGGTCTCTTGTGGACTGTTGGAGACTCTGAAGTTTAGTGTGCTGGAGTTGCAGGAACACCTGGACACCTACAACGCCAAGAGAGAAGCAGCAGAGCTTGTAAGTCACAATATATTTTCACATTCTCTTTGAAACTTTTTTCTTGGGCCTTAAATACTGATTCTGCAAAATTACAGTTGGAAATGCCAGAGCAAGGTGTGTGTGTGTGTGTGTGTCTAAGGAACCGTCTAGTAATGGCCTCTCATCTTAAGAGGGATAAGTTTAGGAAACATGTGTTAATTGTTCTTTATCCCTACGCCATCACGCCATGGAAAACCAGGGCATAAAGACAATTAGCTGATGCTGTACAAGATAATCCACAGTCTGATTCATCAGCAAAGCAGACATTGAATCAGTGTTGGGTTTGAGTTGATTTAGCTTCCTTTAGTGTCTGCATCACTGGTGACATCCCCTGCTGTAGGGATAAAAATAAACCTCAGCACTCCTAAATCAGTTATAGAAGGCCAGGCAGCAGAAGCTCTGAGTGGTGGGACGTAGGGGGAGGGGAACGAAAAGAAGAGATGAGATTGCAGAGGGCTCTGGGATGCAGGAGCGTTAATTGATTGAGACAGCAATGGTCCCTGGAGGGCTGGATACTATATCATGCTCAGGAACAGGCCTTCTTTAATTCGCTAAGTACAACACTCTTATTAAATCTCATTCCTGCCACGCTTTTATTACAGTATGTGTACAGACACATGCATATGTCCAAGGGAGAAAAAAGGTTCTTGTGTTCCTCTCCTATTTCTAATCTGTATGTTTTCTTTCTTCATTCTGTCTTGTCTCTCAATCATTCCTGTGCTCCTCATCTTGCAGTGGCTGGAAAACTGCAGGAAAACATTTGGGGACAAAGACGGCAACCAGCAGCCCAATACGCATGCACAGGTAGGAACGGATGCTTCCTTGTTTGTCAGCTGAGAATGTTATTTGTCATTTGTGTTGATGAATAAAACATTTTTAAAGTCCAACTGAAATGATGTTACATGTGTTTTGTTTCTGCTGCATCTACTGTGCATAATGTGTAAATAATCACATGATCTGTGTTTTCGTTTGAGGAAAAATTCAGAAACCAAAGGGGAGGGATGTATAGTTTGTATTTTCTGGAATCATTTCTTAAAAATAGCCACTACCCATCTTTGCATTAATATGTTTTAACACCTCCGTTTACATCAGTGGAGAACAGCCAATCAAATCTTAGCTTAAACCATATTTGCATTAAGCATTGATGTCAGCGTTCCCTTGTTACAGCACAAGAGCCACAGACATTAGCTCCTTCTTGCCTGACTTACAAACATGAACAAACAGGTTATTTCGTAGCTTTTAAAACAAGCAACCAGACATCCACCAGGGAAAAGTGCACTGCTAACATCAGTTTCCAGGCTACGTAGCTAATTAGTTGCTCAGCTGCAGCACATTAAAAACCATGTCAATGTAAATGTTTTGTACTTACTTATAGTCTCTTGTTCCCAGCTGGAGCTGCTGTCAGTCAAACTCCAGTTTGCTGAGAGAAAAAAAAAGCTTCTAACAATACATTTAAAAATCATGTTATACCTGACTGGATAAAATATTGACCAAATGGGATTTCAGTTGGACTTTAAAGAACAATTTTATAGTTTTCTGTTACTCTCATACAGCAAGTCTCTTGTTTGTTTGGCATGCATAACATAGAGATACCTGCGTCAAATAGACCTCAGTTGTCCTCGGTTGCTCTTTGCATGGTCTGTCTCTCCACATCCTAGGATTGTCGCCACTTTAACTTAGCTTGAGCTCCTTGCACATATCTGTGGAATGCATGCTCACAGTTCCCACCCAGAGAAGTGCTGTCTTAGCTTAAAACAGATGTGTTATTTTAGCCTCAAGAGCAACCCATTAGGAAGTCTTTTATTCCAGTTTCATTCTTTTCTCTGTAGCTTCTACTTTACCTTATCTTTTTTTTTACTTCACCGTACATGCTCAGGGTAAAGGTTTCTGTTGGTGCTGAAGTGAGCTTGCGTGTCTCGGCGCTGAGCCTTCTCTGACCTGTTTGAATGGACGATGATAAACCGCTGCTCCTTGCCTGTCAGGTCACTGTGTCTAAGCTGCGATGTTAAAGCTCACTAATTCTTGGTCTTTCTCTCCTTCTGTTTTGTTGTTTTGTTTTTTGTGTGTGTGTGTGACCTGCTCACCCTTTTGCTTAGCAAATGGAAAATCTAGCAGTAAGTGGTTCTCATATTATAGACTCTAATAATCATGACATCCGGACAAAACACCATCACATCCCTCTGTACATACCTGCGCTGCTGACAGTCACAGACTCTGCTCTGCCTTCACAGCTCTCCCACCTCTGTATCTCTGTTTCCGCCTTGATCAGTCCCATCCAGCCAATCATAACGTACGCCTGTTTTTGTCTGTTGCTGGATAATCAACATCTTAACAGCTTTGTACTGCACGCTGATTCTGTAGATAAAGAAACATATATTCTGTGTAGAGCTACTGATTATTTTAGAGAGCTGTGCCACCCTGGGTTATCAGTAGGAGATGCTTAGAGAGATAATATTGTTGTCAGGTTTTGGTGTAGATTCATTTAATTTTGCATGTCTTTATTGTTCCATTCCCACATCTGTTCAAATTACCATTTTTTTCTCCCCCCACGTTGTCCCGTATTATGGTCTTTGCTTTCAATAATTACCCATTTAAGTTGGGTCGTTCATCTAGTCAGCCATAGTGTCCCCATTCGGGGGTCACAGGAGGTGGTTTTCTAATGGAGAATCTCATCTCTCATTTTAGTAGTAGTCGACTTTGTTCTTGCTCCATGGCCCAGACAAAGTGGCACTTTGCTCTAGGCTGTGTTAACCCTTTCATCTACTCCCATATCTCTAACCCAGGATTCCCATCTGTCTAATCATATGATCATCAGTGTCATTTCAGTGCAGCCTAGACAAACTATCAGCTGGCATATTTATTGTACTTGTCTTTCTGTCTCTGTAGGAGCTGGAGTTGTGTCGCAGGCTCTATAAGTTGCACTTTCAGCTGCTGCTGCTCTTCCAGGCCTACTGCAAGCTCATCAGCAAGGTGGACACCATGAAGAGGGAGGCAGAGGTGAGACTAAATACTTTGTTGGGGGACATGTCAAAAACATGTCAGAAAAGCTGTTTACATTTAGTTTGATTTTAAGTTCAAAGACCCAGCTTATATCTGTCTTATCCTTTAGAAAGAAGAACAGGCAAAACATATTAAATCACATCTTTTTGTTAAAGCCCTGTTGCCAATTTATTGCCTCCTTGTCTTTTTTCAGGTTGTTTTTTTAGATATAGATTAGATAAACATTCACTTCAGAATCCGAATGGCAGTCATGCATCTCTACAGAGTTTAAATCAGATTAAAGTCTATAATTAAATTATATAATTTCTTATATGAAGTTACAGGTTTAACTATTCCAGTAATTTTTATTCAGTTAATTTATTTTGCTGACCTCCTCGGTAGAGAGAGCACGTTTGCTGCGATGTGGTGCCTTATGATTTCATTTCTCTGTTTCTAAGGTGACCAACATGTCTGAAGAACTCACGATCCTAGAGAGCTGTTTGAAGGAGGCAGAAACAGGAAATGACTGTCAGGAGGATGTGTGTATGTCAGACTCTGCCCAGACCAACACAGAGACAGCCATCCAGTCACTGATTGATAGTCTGAGAGCCAGAGACTTCAGCTCTGCCATCACACAGGTCAAAGTCTTTAGGTAAGAAATTATTCCACAAACATGAATAAATGAAGATACAATTCAAACTTAGTTTTTGTGTTGTGATAAGTCAGTGGAATAATTAGTTCACTGATGAAAACATACTAGTGCATTTTTCAAGTCGTAGTGCCGGAGTATCACTAGGTGCAGCGTTTGGTTGGAATTTGTATATCTGAAAACCTTTTAATGGCTTAAATAATCTTAGCCTAAATGATCACATAAGTAATCACTTGAAAATAAGATGAGCGCTGCACAAGGTGAAGTGCTATAAACATTATTTTGATGTCACAACTCATATGGCTGCTGTCAATCACACACACTATAGCTAACATAACTAGCTAACATTAGCTTAAGACACAAACCTACTTATGCTTACACCTGAACCTGTTTAAAACGGGGTACCAAAAACTGCAATTCATACAGACTGAACAGATAGAAACCACTAGTTTGCACAAATAAAATTTGAATGCTCCAGACTGATTGAAAACAGTTTGCATGCTGCAGCAGGAAATGTTTTTAAATAATCTTTCTTTACACCCCACTCTCATTTTTCTTCAGGTCTCTGTGGCCCAATGACATCTTTGGCAATGAGACAGACAATGCAGTCC
Source organism: Sandelia bainsii (assembly GCA_032362345.1). NCBI lineage: Eukaryota > Metazoa > Chordata > Actinopteri > Anabantiformes > Anabantidae > Sandelia > Sandelia bainsii. The sequence goes on along the minus strand of JAUMHL010000021.1, from coordinate 6,010,369 downwards.
AGACGCTTCTGCATATCTACTTCCGTCACCAGACGTTGGGCCAGACGGGCTGCTTGGCAGTGGTAGGCCCCAGCAGGGATCTGTCACAGGCTAGCAGCCGTCTGATGGAGCTAAACCTCCAGATCCGTGAGGCTCTGAGTCAGGCGCAGTCCTGCCAGCCTCACCTCACCTTGGTCAGCACTGGACTGTGAGCCTGCAGGCTACAGGCCTGGCCTAGACTAGACAAACGCGCCCCCCCCCCCCGCTCTACACAGACCTCACTTCAGCTATAGAGAGAGGGTAGACAGCGAGGGGCTTCAGAGGAGGACGAGAGACTCCACCTTAAAGGGCTAAAGGATGTGTGGGAATAACTGTGACTCTTAATATATATTGTTACATGTATGAATGCTTAAAGCTAATCTTTTCCCAGACTAAGCCAACTTGCAAAATTCAGTTGCAATAAGTCGCGTGGTGGTGTGCCAGGGAAAGAATAAGGGAGGACACGGTGGGATGATAGCTTTTTGTTGATGTTTTTTGTTTTTCTGTTGTTTTTGTTTTTTTGCTGGATCTGACCTGATGGACCTGTCGCACAGATCAGTGGCCTTTGGGCCTCAGCTGGGAGACTGCAATATAGCATGCAAGACAGTCCAGAGGAAGTGTCATATGTGAAGACACACAATCAGGATTCATAAGCAAACAGAAAAATCTTTAAAAAAAAAAAAGTTTTCAAATGCATGCTTGAAAGACAAAAGCACTGCAAGAATATTTTTTGAGAAATGTATTTTTTATTAGAGCTAACATCCTAGGTTGTAAATGTTAGAATATTTAACATGTAATTCTAACCCCGTGGGACATGTTTGCCTTCAGGGAGTGTAAAAAGAGAAATATCTGTTTATTGATCTGCTTTGAGAGGAGAGTCCCCTTCAACAGGTCTTCACGCAAATCTCACTCTTTAACCAAATAAGTAGTTGCCTTTAGAGACTCTTGACTGTGTGATATATATTGGATATTCTGGTATACGCTCACACAAAATGCATATAATTGCACACAAGTGCAGACTGGCTACAACTCATTATGGAAACATAACTTATTTTACTCTGTATATATTTTAGAAAATGTATAGTGTAAAACCAGTATTTTTCCCTTGTACTTTTGTGTAATGCACTGTTCATCCGAATAGGATGTATGTATAAAGCTAATGTGATGAGAGAAAGCCAAGAACAGATTTGAGTCATTAATAATCCACTCCACCTTTTTCATCCAACCACACAAACTTCAGAACTTCCCAAAGGCTGCCTTGGTTTTTGGTTGTGGTCTTGCACAGGGGACCGAGGCTCATTTGGGACAAGCCACCTGTCTTGAGTCTGTGATGACAGTGTTATGGGAGATCTAATGTAGCCTCCATCTCCTGTTGGACTGCGCCAAGCCATGTCATATGCATTCCTTCTTTCCACTGTGATCTTTTTGTTTGCACCCCAACATAGGTTCTGCTTTAATCCTCATGAAGGGGGAAGGTTTATTTGTCCATCTAGGTTGATCACTTTGCAAAGCAGCGCTCATCCTCTGCCACATTTTGACCCCATTTTCTGGAGGGAACATTGCTGTTGCTGAACCTGCGCTGTGCTTTCAGAATGGCCCTACTTGCTGCTGTGACTGCTGGACATGAACAGTTATCTGAATATCCTGTCATGGCACATTGTAACAGTCACTGTACTCATTCCTCAGAGCTTTTCCCACTGCTTGTCTGGTACATTTGAATGTTCTTATTTATAAATATTTACCTGGAAGATGTTTTAATGTAGAGGTGCATTATAATTTCTCCCCCCCCCGTTCACTCATACCAGACTTCACTCTGAATAAATAAAAGCCTAATCATACTGTATCAGTTTGCTCTTAATCACAGAAATATGGTTACGTAAGTGTAATGAGAGTTATGATGCACATCAACTACTGCTCCCATCATAGCATTGAATTTAATTCCAGTTGAGGCAAACAGGATTTAGTTTAAAACACGAGTTCTGTCACTGCCGCTGTTAGTCTCTATTGCAGCTTTAAAGATTTATTAAATCTCCCATTCTCAACTACAGGTGGTTGCAGACTAGAGCTACATTAAGCATCCCCTTTTCTGATGGAACATCTTGCACATGCTTCAAGCACCAAACACCACAGTACAGAGTGCAAAGTATCATTTATTCCGTTGTAAAGTGTGTGGTGCTTACCATGAATCTCATCAACACAAAACAGGCATCAAATAAACTGTAAACATCAAATATTTTGGATTAAAGATGCATTTCATCTGCAAAAAAGCCCCTGTGCTGAAGATTGCCCCACACGACTTGTACTGCTGCGTTCCGGGGCAGAGTTCAGTTGAGATCCTCCTTAGATGATGTATTTGAAACTGAAAGTGCTATCACAGGAGAGCCGCTTGCCTTTGCATCTGCCACACAAGTCTTGTCTGTGGGGCCGTTTGGGGTCAACGTGGCGTTGTGTTGTTGCACAGGAACAACGTGCTTTGTTGCAAGTCTGAAGGGGGGGGGGGGGGGGGGGAATGTGCTTGAGTTGAGCAGTGGTTGACATTTTTAAATAGAACAGGAGTAAGAAAAGGGCTTACGTGACATGTGATGTCCTCAACGCGATATGGGTTGAAGTCCTTTTGACATTTCCTACAGTACTGTTTGAAGTAAACCTGGAATACATTGTACTGTTGTTAGGGCAGATGTCTCATTCCGTTAGTTCTGAAATATGCCACAGCTTGTTCCTGTTGTACAAGCACCCAATTTAACAGAACCTCAACGCAAACAAGTCTAACAAACTACATTGGCAAGTCATTGTTTTACTGAAATAGTTAACTCACCTTGCCCAATCCTGCTTTAGTGCAGTTACACAGAAAAATTCAGTACTTACCTTGTTGGTGCCCTGAACACACCATACATAGGCACTCTCCCACCGTAGATTGCATTCTCTGCAGTGATAATATCCATATTTCTGTTCCAGAAACTAATGGACAAAAGCAAGTCAGTGGATTTGTGCATTCTGGGTGCAGGAGTAGTCCATTCCTACAAGGACACTGCTCCATGTGGAATTTCAGCTCAGTTGAAATTAACTGCCAGATGTGAATCAGTGCATCTAATCACAGCTTATCATGGCTCAGTGAAATAAAAGCTGTTCATCCTCAACTTAAAAAACAACTAAGACCAAATTCTCAGAATCAACTGTTCAAAATTAAAGTGTAAACAACATGTTAAAGTTAAAATACATTAGCATTTTAGGCTGAAGTTGGACTTTCACTGAACACCATGATAAAGAGGTTTGAAACGGGACGTTCATTTCCCCAAATCCAGCACGTTGTATGTCGTTAACAGTGTGTAACTATTATTAGCGACTACCTGAGCGTCCGTATGATTGAACTCACCTGGAACCGCACGCGCGCTTTGCCCTCTGACGCCTCGGTTGTCGGCTGCGTGTTTTCACTCTTCACTTGTTTGTTGAGCTGAACTTTTTTGCGCTGGTCTGCGACCTTCGCGCTTTTTCCATCCTCTGCAGCCTGGTTGTCTTCGCCCTTTTTCCCGTCGCTTTTCCCCGACGTCTCAGGCGGGTCACCGGGCGGTTCTCCGGTCTGCTCCTCACCGCAGGAAACTTCTTTGTTGTTGTTCTCGTCGACCAAGAAGGAGGTGACGCTTCTGTAGGCGATGGGTGAATACACGGCGAGGGTGCGGGGGTAACGCACGCCGACCGCCGCCCTGGGGCTGCAGCTGCCGCCGCCAGGCGACGTGAAGGGCTCCGCCCTCTTCTTGCGCCGGAAATCGCGCTTCATGGCCAGCAGCGTCCGCGGGCCGATGGAGCACTGCACCGAGGCGTCTCTCCTCGGGTTGACCTGCACCGCCACATCCTTGGTGTTCGCTTTCCTGAGCCTCGGGGTGAGTTTCGGGTTGATCTGAGATAAGATGGACTTTAACTGGGCGCGCTGCTGGTTGTTGAAGGCGTCAGAAGTGTCCCCGTATTGGGAGAAGTAATTTTCATATTTCCACCTAGCGTCTTTAGGCCTGGGATACCTGCCCGCGTAGGGGTTGTAAGATGAATAGAAATAGCTGTCGACTGGTTCGTCACCGTACGCTGCCATTTTTGTTCAACCAACCTAAATTGCCAGGTGTAGCTATTTAAATAGATCAGACAGCACGCGCTCTCAATTAGGCATAATTAGGACCCGGTGTGTTCTCTCTCGCCACAAACATCAGACACGTGACGCAGGTATGCACGTTTACGTTTGTTCTAGACATCTTTTATTATTCTCAATCACTTGTTTATAATATACACATTTTGTTCAGGCGTCTGTCTGTGGAGCACTGACACTGGTTTGGCACTGCGTGACATGTTGTTTTTTTATTCAGTCTCTTTGACACATACACACACAAACACACATACACACACGGTTTTAAAGCACTGGAATTGTGTCACTTTGATGGTGTGATTTACTGATGAACGTGAAATTACAAACAGCACTGTTGCTGTTGTTTTTCATCACTGCATTACACAAGAATCAGGCATGGTTAAGCTGAATAAAGCACCTTTTTTTTCACCAGTCAAGTCATATTAAATATTAAGAATTTCCCTGCAGTGTCTGTCTGTTTTGCAGGTGTTTCTTTTATGGATGACAGTGATCAACATGATGAATCCACCTGCAGCTCTTATTCTGCAGCATTTTTATTTATTTTTTTACTCTTACATATTAAACAGGAGTTGGATCAGGAGGACAGGGGTCCAACATAATGGTGTTTGGGTCGCTCACTGTCACTGCACCATAGGATGAGTCAAATTCCTCATCATCATGAAACCTTTGGTATGTTATATCCGTGTCCTCGCCACCCCCCATGGGATCTGGTTTGTGGAGAACCTCCTTCCTGTACATCCTATAGGCCACGATGAAGATGCCGGCCTCGGCTGCTTGGAACAGGGCATACAGCAGGGGGAACATGTACATCCCTCCCATGAGCTGAGGGGGAAAGGCTAGCTTCAGGATGGCCGTGCACAGCTGCACGTTCTGGCACCCTGTCTCCAGAGAGACTGACCTGCGGCTGTTGGGCGGCAGGTCAAAGAGCACAGCCAGGCTGTAACCTGCGGCATAGCCACACAGAGGCATCAGAATAGCCACTATGTAGACAGAAGGCGGGATGGTGGAGAGGAGCTCCGGTCCCAGCATTACTCCAGTCAAGATGAACAGCATGATAAGGGTGACCAGCAGAGACCACAGGGAAGCCTGGGAAGACAATAATACAGGATGAGAATGATGTTCTGTACATATAGCAGCAGAGGAAACCCTTTACATGTCTGACATCATGTAGAGGAATATCTTCTTGCTTTCTCCAAAAGTTCACTGCTAGTTGTTGTGTTTCCCATCAAAACTAGGGGGTCTGTAAGAAGATAGGATGTTGGATTGCACCCTATAAGGAACATTTACAGTAACATGGTTAAAATTGACCTGATTATTTAACACAGGACTGGACACAACGCATCAACGCATCTCTGCTGTGTAACGTTACTGTCTGTTGTAACTGATAAGAGCCTCCCTGTGGCTTTTATCAGAAGTGGGCGGAGCTCTTCCTGACACAGTGCATCTGATGTCACTGTTCCTGCGGTCACCCTTCACACATATACTTCTGACGGGCCCCGTCATAAAATTACGCACTGCGCTTTTGCGCAAAAGATGGTCGTTAGCCAGAGGTACTCGGGGTTCATGTGACACAAAATGTAACTGTTTCATCTCATTCCCTAACTGGGAAAGTGACATCGCTTTTAAATTACCTTTAAGACAATGTCGGCCACACGCGTGTTGCGGTACCTCAGCATAACTCCTAAACCAATGGGAATGAGAGTGCTGCACAGGGTCAGGATGATGGCCCCGAAGGGCATGAGGTTGACCACAGGTGTGTTGATCCAGGCCCGGCTGTAGATCCACAGACACAGCGGCATTAGCACGAGCGCCAGCAGAGTGGACGATATGGTCATGATGATGCTGGGAAGAGGAGAGGAGAACAAAACCGTAACACTACTGTAGAAAGAGTGAAGTCAAGTTTGACAAAATATCTACTTGACTTTAGGGAAGCGCGCAAAACTTTGTTCATAGGTAAAGTTGACCTACTTTACATCAGTGCGTAATTTGTCGAATTAAGATTATTTTACAGCTGCGTGATGTGCGTACAGAACCTGCTATATGTACCTTAGATTCATCTCTCCGTGCACCAGCAGAGACATGATATTTGACAGGTTTCCTCCAGGACAGCAGCCACAGAGGAGAACAGCCATCGCTGCCACATCATCCAGAGAGAAGGCTAAAGCCAACAGAAAGGCCACCAAGGGCATGATAACAAACTGACACACCAGCGCCAGCAGCACCCCGATGGGTCTGCGGATGTGTTCTCCAAGCTGGCTAACCTCGACCGTGCAGCCCAGCCCAAGCATAGTGAAGCAAAGGACAAGTCCCACAAATACATTGATTCCGTGACTGAGCGGGGAATCCCAAAAGGCAGGCATCAGGTGAGGGGATTCCGTCTGAGCAGCGGCCATAAACTCAGCTCCAGCGGCAGTCCTGAATGCGCTGTCATCAAGAAAGATGGCACCAGGGGCCACTCCTAATCCAGCCATGACTCCGTCCTCTGGAGAATGCATAACTTGCTTCAAAGTGCCCGACACAAGAAAGCCAACATTTTGTGCGTCGCTCCCTAGAAAGCTTGAGTTCTTCATGGCGCAACAGGAGGATAGAGAGTCTTCACAGGCGGTTAGTGTCGGTAGGTGCTCGTGCGTAAAATGATTCCCCTAGTGGCGCACGGTCACTAAGAAGAAACTGCGGAAGATCCTGTGGTCGGAGGATGTGAGGGTGCCATAACATTAATAGTCTTAAAGGGAGTGAGTCAGACTAGTGCCACGGGTAGACGCACAGTGTTGGACGGAGGTCTGCGCACGGTCTTACGCTACAGCCAGAGTGAATGAGCCAATCAATAACGCGCAGGCTTCCCTTTTATACCACGCTCCTCTCCGTTTAAGGATAACGGTTTCTAAAATATAAATCTAATTATTTCATATTGATAGTTTCCATTAGGAAAATTACACCCAGCAGAGGTCCCTTCTGTAAAATTATGAAACACTTCATTTAGACGCAACCGAAGCTGTAGTAAAGATAATTGTTTGCTGACGTTGAGTAAGCTACATGAATGAAAATTGTGCTCATCTTTGTACCAGAGCAGCAAACTGTGAAAAAAAGCTGCCCGCTGACAGCGCTGCTGTTTTCATGAATCTCATCTCTGGTTAATAGATGATTAATAATGTGCGTTGTTTGTCTTTCTGTAGTAGCTCAGTAGTTTTCCCAGCTGATGCATAACTAGGTGTGAATTGATGATATTTACATTGTCAACCTGACATCAGCCACCGCTGCTGGAAACAAAGGAAATGCTGTGGTTCACAGAGACGGAAACATTTTTAATCACTGAACTGAAATAAAATCGTGTGTGTGGAGATGCTGACTGAGACTAAAATAAAAATATAATTTGACATTTTTTTATGTTACTTGCATTCAGGGAACCAGTGTGGAAAAGATACAGTATCAGCAGTAAAAGTACTCCAGGTGATGCTGGGTGTCAGTGCTGTTACAGTCGAGATGCATTAACCTATAAATATGTTGGTGAAGCTGCTCCTGACGATTCTGTAAACTATTTTTATTGTTGGGTCTTTTTACATATGGTAATATGTAATATTTTGTCATGTTAATATGTCTGTCTCCTCCCATTGCCAGGGACACACCGTGTCCCCCATTAACCAATGGGTGACTCCAGGTACTAAAGTAACAACAGAATACATAATATGTCACCTTCCACTTAGTATATGGACATATGGGAGTACAGTATCAAAAGATTTTCCTTTTGGAATAAAATAACTTTTATGAAGCCAGATTTCTGTCTGTCAGTAACACGTCTAATCAGGTGCTCAGATTCTGAAACAAAGTTTTACAGAGCACGTACATCAGGATCCTGAGCCTCAGATTAAAGGTGAATTTGCTTTGTCACTTCAGGTTTTTGTGCAGCATGTACTGCGTCTTTTACTGTTTGTGATCAAACCTTTTTTGATCTTAATGTTGTTCCAAAAAAAATGCAAAAAAGACAGAACAACTTTTCTCCTTTTATTTGAAATGTGACTTAAACAGGGAAACTGAATGTCATGTTTGTGGATATAAAAAAAATTCAATAACAAAAACTTTCACACAAAAAGTGTGGTATGTCTTTTTGCAAAATTTGTTCTAGCTTCCCAATGAATCTGAGCATTGACAGAGGCACCTGTCTCTTTAATAAATAGTTTCATTTACAGAATGAGTAATTAGTTATAAATATGAAGGCGTATATTAAACATTTTAAAGCAATTATAAATGTATTGATTCAGTTACAAAAAACAAACAGGCAAGCAAATCAGTCAAGCATAGATGCAAAATTACAAATGATAAAGGCAAATCCAGAAATTGGCACAAAGAACAAACAAAACATTATGTTCAAACTCAAGTAAAACTTTAAATTATAGGCACTAGTTTAGGAACACCCACCCACACAGAACACCTTCCCCAACACTGGCACCAGAGCACAAGAGGTAAAAGCCAGCCAAAACCTATTCAATTATCTTCTTATTCAACATATTTTTTTCCCATTTATTTTTTCATGGCATGAATGATACACACTGACAAATCTTTTATGGGAATTTAACAAACCACATCAGGCGTTTTCTTGGTTTAATTGGTGGAATGGTTGAACAAGGGCAACATATGTTTTTTTGAGCTCAGGTTTCTTTCTCGATAGATGGAGTTTGTTTCAAACATTAGAAATAACTCAGACCTGAACTGAATCAATCTAAGTACTTAAATGGAAAAGTATAATCTGGGCAAACTGTGGCACAAGTCAGACCTGAGGCTTTGGCTGAGGTGTCTTTAATCACCCAGGTTTCTCACAAGTCCTGACTGGACACTTTGAAAACAAAAAAAGGCTTTGGAGAGTTAGCTTGCAGTTGAGGTTCAAAATGTACATTTTAAACAACTGAAATCTTAAAACAAAATACTGATATGGATGTTTGGACATACACTCCTTAAATAATTTGAATAAATAATTTCCAAAACAAACTTGTGCATACATTCTGGCTGATTTTACAAGAGGAAAGATTCTTAAATGCCACACCCACACAGATGTGCTTTCACTGTTGCAAGACATCAACAATTCTCTGACATTACAGGACAGTTCACCTGCACAGCATCATCATAGAGATCGCTCACCAACGTCTGTTAAACACAGAGCATAAAGAGAGAAATGTGTGGAGACATTTCAACCTGAGGGAGGTAAAAGAAGAACAGGGCGTAGTAGTGGGAGGAAAGCTGGGGGATGTAGTGATATGACTGTCTGACAGATGATTGTAGACAAACCAAGGCAGGCGACATGTCCTCTGCTGGCGGAGCTGGAGCCGAGCTGGTTTCTTTGGCATTTTCTGGGCTGTCTGCACTACATGCTGGAGCCCTCCAGAGCCAGTCCCCACAGAGAAACACGATGGGAGGTCTTCTTTGACACAATGTTTAAATTCTGAATTGTATATATTTTGGGACTCAGTCTCTCTCTCTTCACTGTAAAAGTTATCTAACTAGATAAAGTGCCATGTTGAAATGTCTGCCTCTTTATGTTGATAGTTTGACTGCAGAGCCCCCTGCTGGCCCTCGTCAGTAACAACCTTCTCTCCAGTTGTCACCTGCGCCACTGTAGGTCCGAGGAGCAGGAAGAGATCTGAGAAGGAGAAGAGAAAATAAGTTCAGGCTTAAACTCATATCCACCAGTTCCAGAAGTACATGTGTCTGTTTTGTACATACCTGCGCACAGGCTGGGCTAGTTTGCTGCGGGGCAGAGGGATGCCTCCTCCTGCAGAAGCACTGGGGCGGGGCAGGCCACTGCGTGGAGGAGCCAAGGAACGGGTAGGGGTGGAGGTGGCAGAACTGGGGTTGGGTGTGGCCTTGACCGGCTGCCTTAGAGCCAGTGGGGACGGGGTAGCAGGAGTTCGCAGCTTACTGGGAGAAGGAACTGAAGACAGGCAAAGCAGGAATATAACTGGATTATTATTAGTAAACCTTTACAGGTTTCAGTCCATCAGCAGTTTATCAGTGAAGTTATGATCAAGAGCACAATGGTATGAGGTCAATTTAATTATGTCTATATAGAAAAATCTATTTGAAACATGTAAACACATCTTCACTAACCACATTTAAATGATTTCAGACCTGTTAGAATGAAAATGTATTAACTACAAAATAACTTTACTAAAACATGAATAAATGAAAAGGTCAAGTACTAACTTCCTACTCTGATTCTTGATATGGTGACAGAATGAGGTGAGGCACACGCACACATCATGAACTAGTGACCAGCAGCACGTATCACAGCACAACATCAATGCAACCACAGTGTAGAACCACAATCACAAAATGTAAAAGGTGGAAGCCCTCAGTGAATACTCACTGAAATCACCTTCTTCTCCAAAGCAACAGGAGAGTGGGACTAGACAAAGATGAAGACAACAGAGACAGGCCTTAATTCAGAGCTGGGAGGGAAGTGCTGAGGCTGGGCTCTCACAGCCTGTTTGTTTTCTTATTGAACTGAAAATGACCTCTGGAGGTTATGTGTAAAGTCCTGCATGTGTAGCAATGGACACTGATGGAGTCAGCAGCATGTTAAGCACAACACTCTGTTGTAATTGTAACAGAGCCACTGGTGATTGAGTAACACCTGGACGTACAGCGTTAGCACAGCTCAACACTGCTGCAGCTGATTTTGTGCTGCTACCTGGAATTCATCAAGCTCCATTTAGAAAGTGTTTTTCACAGTTTTGTATATAGTCAGTGTACAAAAAAATATTTAATTTACTTAATATACTTTGTTCCAGCACAAAGTTTTCAGACAGTGTCACCAAAAACTTAACATTATGATCTTCATCAGCACCTTATTGTAGAGCTGGTGTATTTGTACAGCTTTAGATTGAACAGACACACTATGTGTTTAATAGACAACAAAAGGAAACAACAAAGACTAAACAAAAATATGAATAGCTTTTTTAGATGGTGTGCCCTTTTTCAAATGAACAGCTCACTTTGGAAGTTTTTCCATGCATGCTGCCCACATAAAGCACGTAGTCTGCAGCAAAAATAACTTTTGCGCTGTTGGTATTTTGTCTAATTTTGACTGTTTTGAGAAAATGTTGATGCACAAAGACAAAGGAGTCACTAGGGCTGCATTTGTGCTTATTATGATCCTGTATAATGAAGACAACATGACACATATAGGGTTGTGATATGTACTAATAATGCAACAAAAATATAAATACCAAAAGTCTAAAACAGATGATTGACACTATAACTATAACTATGAAGCGAGGAAGATCTGAGTGACGGTAATGAGATTCTGGTTGTCTACCATGGTCCAGCAACAGCAGAGAATCAGCAATCAACGGCAGGTGCTCAACACAGTCCTCAAGTAAATCAGCAGTTTGTTTAAATTGAGCATTAAATTCTTTTTGTACAGTTACACACTTTACTGGGAGAACAACCGCCCTGCTCTGCTTCCCTCTAGTGATGGAGAAGACAAAAGCTTCTGAAGCTCTGAATCAATATGAAGTAACTACTGAAACAGTTTCCAAACATTTGACGCAGTCAATATAGTGACATCTGCTGGACAAACCCTTGATATTGCAGATTGTGAATCTCCTGTTTTTAAGTAGTGCGGCAGAATGAAAACGACATCTGGATGCAAAAGCAGCACAACACTTCTCTGATACTCACATGACAAATTAAAGCTTCATTCTGGATGGTTGCACGATTTTTTGTTTGCGGCACTGATAGATCTCCCCACAGTACTTCTGCTTTGAAAGGTCGATACAGTATCTGTTGCTTTAAGCACATCACTACCTCCCTCTAAAGTGTTGCAAAGAAAGCAGCACAAACAGAGGCTACACTGCACTCAGTGTTACCTCACAGTCTCAGAGAAGCCGGCAGGTAGTGCATTAATGCAACTTGTTCAGGGCCATTTCAGCTTCATACAATAAAGCTATTTCATCATTTACATACTGTGTGCATCAGTTATCTACACCGTCAGCTGGCTTTATATAGTACAATTATAAATTGTGCTTATGTCTGTGTGTGAGGTTGATCTCAGAGACTCCAGCTTGTTTAGGAGCAGGCTGTTACCTCTCAGGGCAGTTGGGCTTTGGAGCTGCTGTTTGGGTTTCGGAGAGGAGCGGGAGGGGGTCGAGTATCTCGGCAGTTGAACTGCTGCTGGAAAACAGGGACATTTCAGCAGGGGAATCAGAGATTCACAGCATTACTGGAGGAAAAAAAAGATGGGCCACTGAGGCACTGGGGGACATACAAGCTTGGGGTGCAGTTTGAGACCACTAGAGGGCGCTACAACCAAACGTTAATAGACCGCTTCATTCAGGTGGAGGAGCAGCAGTGCTGATAGGTTTGACAGCCGATTTACCAGTCCCAACACAAACAGAGCAGAAAGAACAGAGAAGTCAGTGGGAGAGGCAGAAATGTAGGTGTCTAAATTGCCCAAAAGTAAAATTGCCCAAAGCTCAGATAGAAAAACAGACTAATTATTATGACGGTAAACCTCAACTGCGTTTGCAGCTTCAAACAAACATCTCCTCTATAAAAGGTCCAAAGACTCAGGTCACATGAACACCCAGTCTCTCAGGGAGCTGGTTAAGACAGCAAAAAGGCAGTGACTTGTTTAACCAACTGAAACCTGCCCTTTGACACCAGCTCTCTCAGCCTCTTGTAAAAGAGAGGGATTACCGTTTACTGGATTAAGGACAACATCATTACCTTTATCTCCTGTTACAGGATTAAATCAAATGGATAGTCTTAACTCATGGAGGTGGGATCCCATTATAACATACAGTATAAAACCCTTGGACACAAAATGTAAAACAATGGTAGTGTCAGTGATTCCAGGAGTCGCTCTGGATTCTCAGCGTTGCTGGCGCCATGCTTTAATTCAGTAGGACGAGTGTGTTTCTTTGAAGTGAAAGTTATGTCAAGATGGTAAGAGGAAGGATGTGTGTGAATAAAAGATATTATAACTGAAAATGATCAAAGACAAAGAGGATCCCCAAGCAACAAAGCCATGGCACTACAAAGCAACGCAGCCCTTACAGTGTAGGTGCAGCCAGAGGGATTCACAAAATTCCCACTTGGAAAATGACACAAAGATATTACACAGCCTGTCTTGTTCAGTACACTTGGAGAGTAAAACAAAAATAAATATAATGTTAGCACACAACACAGTCATATCAATATTGAATCAGACAATCTCAGTGTGGTAGCTACAGAAGCAGATTTTTTTGCAGTTAAATACAAATATGATGCATATGTGTGTGTCAGTCACAACACTCACTAGCAGACTGGCTCTGGTGTCGAGGGGAGCCGCCGTTTGGCACTTGCAGGTTGGACTCGCAGCTGCGGCTGTTCTTAACGGGCTCGGGGGCCTGGACTGCAGCCGCTGAGGAGCGTGTGAGGTTGGGAAGACTACGACGCAGCTTTTCTGCAACAGCACGAGAGAATTAGCTCAAGCAAAATGTCCAGTCCGGTTTCTAAAATCACTAGCACAACCACAACACTGTCCATCCGTGCTAACTCTGTTCACCTTCATTCTTCACCGCATTGGTCTGCAGATCGTGCCCGTGGCCCTGCAGCGAGTGGCGAGGCTGCTGGAGGCGGCTGATGATGGGCTGAGGCGAGCTGCGGCTGTGGCTGTAGTCAATAGAACGAGCAGGGGAACGCGAGCGGGGTGAATTCCTGGGCGATGCGCGAGGAGAATGGCGAGGGGAGGGGCTGAAGCGGCTGGAGGGCAGGTGGAATGCGGGGTGCACCGCTTCCTCTTCGTCCTCCAGACTGTGTGCATCTAACTCCTGGTCACTGAAGGTGCTACGCCGCAGTGAGTGGCATGACGAACCTGAGCTCCGTCTGGATGCGGTTGCAGCGTATTCCTGTCTCAAACCTGACAATAAACATTGTAAACAGTTTAAAAAAACTGTTGAGATACAGAAAACCTTACAATACTTCTGGAGACAGTGATACAGGTACACACTCTCTTCCTGCATGCGTGCCAGTATCTGGACATCAGTGACATCATTGAGTTTGTACGTAGTTGAGGAGCCCACTGAGTCCTCGTCCATTTCTGATGTGCTCAGCTCACTGTCCACTGATGACTGTGGACTAATTGCAGGTGGATTCCTCTCTGCGGCTGAGTTTCGCTGGTGTACTGGAGAGAAAATCATGTAAAAGTCACATATTCAACAACCACAAGAACACATTCTGTAATCAAGAGAGAGAGAGAGAGAGACTGATACCTGCATTCCCAGGCATTAGCTGCTGTCTGACAATGGGCCCTCTGCTGGGGGTTGAGGAGGGGGAGTTGAAGCCACTGCTGTAAGGGCTGTTGGCTGCGTTTGTGCTATACGGGCTTCCATAACCCTGCTGGTTGTAGGGGCTTCCATACAGGCTCCTACGCTTGTTGGCTGTATACATGTACAGTAAGTCCACATTACATGAAACACTCAGGAAAGCACTACAAATTTAGTAATTAGGTTTTAGTGCTAAAGTTCTTGAACTACTGCAAACGTCATTGTTTTGCCTGTCCAGAATGTTAACATATTACAGCTATATATAGCAAACCGCTGATGAAGTCTCTTGGCCACCCCAGCATTTGACTACAACGCCAGCAGTGTCTGCTCATAGCCAGCACCTTTATGAAAGCTCTGCAGTGTGCTGGCAGTCCGCTTGAGTCTCTTAAACCATATGCTGAGTGTGGGCCTGATACAGAGCTACATCATTAGCCGAGAGAAACACTTAACAATACACACCATTCAATCCATAGCACAGTTTACAAGAGCACAAAGCATTTCTCTGTGAAACCCAGCGATGCAGCAGTCTGAGGATCAAGTCTACAGAATCCCTGATCATGAGATCAGACACTGGATATGATGTTGGTCACTGGGATAACACAGTGGTTTGGATGGTTATTATCTCTGAATGCACTTGTTTACCAATCGCCTTGGTTTGTGTCTTTCTCCCTCTGACTGGATGTGTTTACACAGCTGGGTAGTCCTCAGCTGTGTACTCAGTACTGCTTTTACTTTATCCCTATCCCTCTCCCTCTGCACTCTGTCCTCCTGCATTATTTAGAAAATACCATCATGTCCACTCTGCTGCCATCTGCACACATCAGCAACTGCGGAATGCGAACAACAATACAACATGTAGGTCTGTAACACTGTGGATGGATGCTTTGTTTGCTGTGAATCAGGCCAGTAGAGGAACTTAATCTTGACACATCATAATCTATGCTGGACTAAGCTGTCATAAGAGGGCCTGCAGCCTATATGAACCCAGCCAGGAGTTCTGTGTGAAATAGTTTGGCAGTGGTTAGATGACAACGTGTCCTATCGCAGCAATCCTACCAGAACCATCTAAAGGGATCTGGGAGCACAGGGACCAACCTAAATAGTGTGTCCTCAAATTCCTCATGTCCTAAAGAAGAGAAGTCAGGAGAAAAGTGCTGTTCCTATCCACTGTGATTGATGTCATTACGATTAACTATGGTATGCAGTTGCACTAAAGAGACTAGAGAGACTTTCCATCTTGGCTTTTTAGCTGTGGAAACTCCAGGACAGTTTCAACATAACAGGAAAAAACCCTAAATGAACCAGCACACAACATACTGGTAAAAAAACGAAGGGCTGTCGGACTGTAAATGAAGGAAATGGAAAAACCTGACATGCAAAATAAAATAAAAGAAAGAACAGCTTAAAACCGCTACAGAGCACTTGAAGCATATCACAAGAGAAGAGCAAACAGAGAAGCTTTTGTAAATCAAAGCAAAGAAAGGGGATAAAACTGAACGACGTGAACTGACTGTGCAGTGTGAGCCTGAAGAAAAGTCCAGGCCTGTATGAGCAGAAACAGGGCAGCTCAGTTATGTGACTGGGGTCAGAATCAGAACAGCAGGACAGCTGTCAAAACAGCACTACGGGAAAAAAAAAATGTATTTAATTGTTGAGCTCTGGCAACACACGTTTTGATTGCTTATCAGGATTGTCTGATATAAATAATGTAGCACCGTGTGACTAGTGGACAACTTAGGGAACTCGTAGCCTTTTCCTCCCTGTTACTAGTTATATAACTGAGGGGCGTCATATAGGGATACAATTTTTACAGTGTGCACAGAGAAAAGGTTTGGTCACTATTGACACATTAAACATAAGCATGTGTAAACAGCAGCGTTTGTGTCTAGTCACCTTCATACAAGTTATGTTTTAGGACACGGAGAAGTTTTCACTTTGACTTGAATCTGCCGAAGTTGTCTTTGCAATTCATAAACTCAACCAGCGCCATGGCAACAAGGTTTGCATGCTCCTGTTTGAGAGAGCGGGTGTGAAGTGAAGTAGCCGGGAGCAATGAGGGTGTGTTTTTGGCACGTTTCTTTCACTTACAGACAGAGATGCTTGCAAAATGTAGTGCTGAAGATCTGCTGAAGTCTTGCAGAAAATAAGATCTCATTTTCTTTAATGTTTCATTTGTTTGATTTGAATGTTTTCACCACGTGTGATTTACGAGACTCCACAGAGGATCTTAGTTCTGTCTTTTTCTAAGCCTTTGTGGAAGCGATGACAACATCTGTACCAACTGAGGAGAGAAGTGAGAGGACTGGGGCGGGGGCTATCAGTGACAATGGGAGTATCTCCAGGCCCACTGAGGGTGACGTTATCCTCCCTCCACACCTACACTGATGATATCACCACTGATGATCATGCTTCTATAAACCGCCTGTACACAGACAGCACACACTGGTCTCAATGGGTCACAAATGGGCTGCATCCCAATTTTTAGTTTTTATCATTTGTTTTGCCACAGAAATAAGCACAGTAACTGTCTGTAGTCATCACAAAAAAGATGGATAAATCAGCTCTCATCCAAGATTTCATAGGTTTTCCTGATTTACATGTACACAATGCATTGTGTAATATCAAAGGGAAAAAAGCAGCGCAACTTGTCCGCAGCCATTTTATTTTTGGCAGTCACTGTAAACAAACCTCAGTATCCTTGGATGAGGTGTTTTGTGTCCAGGTGCTGTGATTGCACAACACAGCACAGATGATCAGATCTCCCCCCGAACGAACTACCTTCAGTGGCCTGTTGCTCAACATGATCTAACTGTCACATGGGCATACCGCTGTCAAAATGGAAATGACCCCGCTCAGTTTAGCTGTGAGGATCTGAGGCCTCTCCTCTTCACTGGGACACTGACTATAATTAGTGGCAGCCAAAAGCTCAGAAAAAAGACAGTACAATCATGAAGGTTTAAAGATGAGCTAGAATTGTGTGATATGCTCTGGCTCAAGTCAGTCTAGTAGTGTTTTGTTTATGTATGAACTGTGAACAATTTCACACTTTGTAACTCTAAATCTGCAGTGTAAAACACAATGAAAAGAAATTCATGTCCACTAATATTTTAGTTAATCCTAAATGGTTTAAATGAATGAATTGAATTTGAAGTGAACTAGAATTGCTTTTACGATAAAGATGGCGAGATATGTGACGAACAAAAGACGACATATATGCAAATTAGCAGTAAGAGACCAAATAACAAAAGGCACAAAGACAGACACAGAAAACAAAGCGTTTGTCTCAGTAAAGGCTCTGCTGTCTTTCAAACGAGTGAGTAAATGTTTTGCCCTTGTTGTTTCCGTTACACATTTCATGTTCACTGATTTGTTTACCTGACATGGTGAGGTCCAGTCTGTGAATCAGAGAGCGCTTGGCTGATTCCATCTCAGGACTGGGGTTGTCCAGAGCTTGGCGGCACCACACAATAGGACTCAAGGTTTTTTGCAGGGGACTGTTCAGTTTCGCCTCATATAACCTGGAAAACATGAACATTGACACAGTCTGTTGCGAGTACCTAAAGGCAATAAACGCACACACAAACATAAAACTACACTGATCACACCTCATATGTGATGTGACCTGACAGCTCGAATAGGATCTTTTGTCACATTAATCATTTACCATGCTGCTCAATACCACCGGTTGAAAACCTACAAAGTGGTGACTTGCAGACATCTTGATTGATTGAATGATTTAGCAGAAAACAGTGTTGTCTGTCTCTGAGGTCTCTGTTAGCAATGAAGATATGGCAACTTTCAGCTCCTGCTGCAGCAAACTTTAAGAATGAACAACCATCACCGTCATTATCACCGATCATTTGAAAAAGTCATTAGTATCAAAAGCTTAGTCAGCTGCATTGATTGTAACTGGCACACCCTCCAAATACAGATAACAATGCATCAAAATAAAACAGAAATAAAATAAAGCTACAAAGTAACTGAATTGGCCATTACTCTCTCAAATATTACAACTGCGTGCTCGTCTTTAACTTTTTTAGAAGAAGAGAGAAGAAAAGAGATTAACACTCAGATGAGAAATCTGAGTCAGCAGCTGTCAGCTCTGCATCTGCCACAGAGGAAGCTTTCCACGATGTAAGTGGAAACATTACAGGCAAATGTGAGATGGTGCAGAGAAATTTTCATTGTTTACCAAAACAATGACTGTCATTCACATTTGGAACATAGTAAAATCTCCAGTACAGACATGACACTGTGCATCATACATTAACTCCCAGATCTGAAACAATCATCTGAGTCGTATCCACATGCAGTAACAGTAGTGCGACAAGCATCTATTGATATGCCGAGCAGCGCGGGATCAGGCAGCTTTTTAAATCCAGTCTGATGCTAATTCAGGGATTACAGGAGTCTATGACAGGAGCTGTCGAGAGCTGGGCACTACAGGGTAATCCCAGATATCAATCTGATTCAGAAGCCAGACAAACAGCCAGGGTATAATAAGGCTGGCTCTGTTGGGCATGAGTGAGCAATAACTGAAAGTACTCTGAGCTGACACAGGCACAGTGCTGCAAGCAACAGAGGGAGGACTTTGGACAAAGGGTGCATCAAATAATAAACATTTCAAGAAAATGTACCTTTTATTATGCATATTAATTAGCAGCATCTATGTATGCCATACATGTCTTATTCCTGTGGAAAGGTTTACTTTCACTTTATCAATAGTTTGGCCTGTTTTGAGTATGTGTTCTCATTATTATAGAGACAATTCTTCCTTTTTTTTCCACCAACACACCTACAACAATTTGGACACAGATGAGTTCTAACTGCCAGATGACTTTTTTAAAATGTTGTATTCTGGCTTTCAACCAAATACGATCTACCTGTGAAGTAGCATCAGTAACTGTCATTCATAATATCATGAGCTGTGTCCTGATGTTACTCATTACAGGGTCGTAATCATAGAAGACGCCAATCAAACAAACCTTTACTACAAACACAGATAACAAGGATCGTGTTGAAAGGAAGGCCCATCACTACCTTCATGTCTAGTCAGTAGATAATACCTTAACTACACCTTTTCTGTCCTAGCAGACCTTAGGTAAACACATCTACCACGTCTACACATCTGACATCCACCGTGTAATGAAAACCTCTTTGAGGGATTTCCTTGACTGGGGATGAGAGGCGAGATTTACACAGCAGGACAAATCCAATCATATACTGGAGAGGAGTTTCAAGGATTACCCATGTAAAGTGTATCAATGCAAAGCCACCTAATTCTAAATCACAACACAGTGGAAGAGAGTTAGGAGGAGTGTGGATAGACATGTAGGTTGTCAGTTTTAATCTGACAACAAGCTGACCAACAGTCCACAAGACCCTTTGATATGATTAACAGTCATTGTTTATAATCCTATTAAACACAATGCTTGTGATCAGCTTCATAACACTGACATAGCTTGTATTCACTACATGATGAGCTGACAGTCC
Source organism: Sandelia bainsii (assembly GCA_032362345.1). Taxonomy (NCBI): domain Eukaryota; kingdom Metazoa; phylum Chordata; class Actinopteri; order Anabantiformes; family Anabantidae; genus Sandelia; species Sandelia bainsii. Next base: position 5,990,431 of record JAUMHL010000021.1, on the reverse strand, counting down.
TATTTATTTCTTGCCTTTCTCGCTTGGTGCTGCAGAGCACTTGTAGCTGTGTGCCAACTGGTCTGCTAATGGGAATTCAGAGGAGGAACATAACCATGACTACCTCTCCCACATGGCTGCTGGGCAGGGAAACAACTCTGATTCCTAATGTACACACAGTGATCGGCTGCCGTGACAAGCCAAGTGCTCTGACACATCACACAACGCCAAAACGGTTCAACAGATGATCGGGGACTTCAGGGTCCTGACAGCTGAGAGTCTGAACCTCAGAGTATCCCTCTCAAAAAAATGCACACACTATAAGGCAAGGCATGACATTATGGTTGAGAGATGTGGCACTGAGTGTATTACAAAACATGTCTATTGTGATCACACATGAAAGGGCATGGCATCGCCAGCGTGACTTGCCAAACAACATCCTTTCCACAGTGATCCACAATGAGACTCCTTCCGTACTGATAACTTCGGATCTCCGACAAGCCACAGAGAAGATCGTTTATACCAGGCATCTGTCGCGGTGGCTAATGTCTGGAGCAGCTGTGCCCGGGCAATAAAAGCTGTCACCCAGCAGTGAATACACAAACACGGCTGTACAGGCAAGATACGTCCCAAGACAAGGCTGTCACTCACCAGCTGTCCTCGTCTTCATTTAGACAGTCCATGTCTTCGAGGTCTAAGATTTCAACTTCATCTAGGATCGATGTTTCCCCTTCATCTGTGAAGCTCCCGGTGGCGTCTGAATAAACAGAGGTGGCAGCCGATGCCCCCTCACACTCATACGCCCTCCGGAAGCTGATCCCGTCATAAGACAGTCTGGGGTTCAAACACCGGTTGTTCTCCAGCAGTCCACCGTAGCCGCCCGTACCGACGAACCCCACCCCAGGGAAGCCGGCCAGACCGGCTGCCATCCCCGCCGACAGGGAAGACGAGTCGTATCCAGCGCTGAGCGGTCTGTGGGTCCCTGACATCGCTCCGGACGAGGACAGCATCGAGGACCTGCTCCGGAGCTGTTCATTTTGCTGTTCGAGTTTCTTCACCAAGTCCTGGAGCTTCCGCACCTCCAAGTCCGCGTTGATATTTGAGTTGATATCCTCCATGGTGGCTCCTCAGCCCTACGAAGATATGCTGTGGTCTGTGGCGTTTTAGTCGTTTCTCTGCCGATAGTATTGTTCCCTTCACTGTTATCTACGTGTTCAAAGAAGCCACTTTGGTGTTGCTCTGACTTAAAAAGCTCAACGCCGTCATCTTCTCCGGTTGTTCGTGCTCACGGGCAGGGTCGAGGCCATTTTCATAACACTCGTCACCAACTGTGAAAGACCAACAGGCGGCGGAGACACGTCACTGCGTTCACCATCGGGGACGAGCACGTAACCAACACCTATTTGCACGTGCACAGACGTCCACTCAAACCTCGCGTTTCTCCGGCAAAACGCAGCATTTACGCATTAACTAATGGTAAAACACAGCATTAAGGTAAACATATATAATTTTAAATGTATCCATGCATTTAGTTTGCAACTACTTATTCATTAATTGATCAACCTGCAGGAATATATTACTTGTCCAATTCATTTCTTAAGGAAAACTGATGATGAATGGCATGGTGAAAAGGTAAAAATAACAGTAGAATGAAAATTTACAACGCATTATATAAAAAAAATAAAGATGAAAAATACAAACACACACTTTATTTTCATATACACACACATGTATTTTTCAAAATGTTGTACAAAAAATCTAATGTAACAAACAAAACATGGAGCTTAGTCCTTTATTTATGTCTTATGTTTCTGTGTGTCAGTCTTAAGAAAGTTCCAGGGCTTCTTCTGACTCCAGATTCTCCTCAGTTTTTTGAAACTTCTCTTCTCCTTGCTCTCTAGCTTTACCTTCAGCATCCACACTTTCCTCTCCCTGCCCCTGGCTGCTCATGGTCGTTTCCAGCCCATCCTGGTCAGCACTGGCATTCTGTGAGTCAGCTCCCTCGTCATCCTCATCTTCTACATCCATCTCAAAAACACGTATGTGCCTCAGATTGTCACTTAGCTGCCAGAAAAGAAAAAGAAGATGTTTGCAAAGAGTCAACAACATTGATTCATTGGCAGAAAGCAATGAAAATGTACCATCTGACCCTACTGATCAATGAAATAATGATAAAACACTGATTAGTCTAAATTTAACATACCACACAGGCCACTTTGCGGATTCCATTGACAGTTACAAACTGAGCCTTCATGTTCTCCAGTTCACGCCACTGATTCCCCAGCACCAGGCCTTGGCATGGGATGGCATGGCTCTGCTGGTCCAACCTGACAGTACAGTTGATGTGTGTACTTTTTTATAGTTGTGCTTTGTTTCCATTGTTTCACACCACACAAATTGTGCAGTATTTTAGTAATCTGAATAACTTAAGCACTGTCCAACTAATAAAAATAGTGTTCAATATTCTATCAATTGAGTTTCAATTTCTGCATTTAGCAAAATGTAACATAAGAGACATCTCACTCTAAATATGAGCTGAGGTATTATATGCATATTGTCAATATTTTAACAAACCCTAAAATCAACACATTAAAATCACATAATTTCTAAAACATATCATCTTCTTCCTGATTGTAAACACAAACACTCACCTAAAATTTGGCTCCCAGTTAAATTCAGTCTCACAGCTCAGGGTGGAAGTAAGAGGGAGCTGAGCCAGGACCCGCCTGCTGTTGTCTTCTGCTCCTTGTAGGACCACAGTTAGCATGTCATCGTCATAGAAACGAGCATCCAAGCAGCTGTAAACGTAATGAGACCTGAAAACAAAAATCAAGTAAATCATGATACTAGTGACAATGTCTGTTGAATGAATTCAGGAGTATGAAATGACGAGTCACTCACTGGACTGTAGCATTTTCATTTTCTGCATTGTCAAGACGGTGGCTGAGGTCAACTGATATGACACTGTTGGGGATATGTCTGCACAAACAAAATACATTTGGTTAAAAACAGATTATACCACACATCCACACATAATCACAGACACGTACCTGTTTGGGTCTGTTCCTTTCCGTAATAGGTACAGCTTGCATGGTGAAATCTGTGGCATACAGAACACAACATAGTGCATTTTTCCCTTCCTGTCATTCCACCTGTTTGAAAAATAATAAATATCATTAATACAAAACCCCTATGCTATTGTTACAAAAGCTTAGGAAATGGACACATTTGTGTTTTACATACAAGGATGGAAGTTCGAAAAGTCTTGGAGTGTTTTCAGAGCTGGAAAGACAATAAACTTTAATAATTCATTTGAAACATTAATCTTTGGGGATTTGTCATATTTAGTCATTTAGATGAATCAAACTTCAATTAATACAATTATTAGTTGAGATCATACCTCTCTGGGACAGTGTACAGGGGCAAGAAGCCAGCCTGTTTTATAGACGACCCGATTACTTCCTGCATACAAACAAACATGTTAAATAATAATTTTCATTGAGCAGCACTAAATATTACTTTCAGTTCTTTAGAAACACTCCAAAAAGACAGTTTGTCATTTTTTTTATACAAAAGAAACTGCCCAAACATCTAATTTATTTGCCTCGACCAAAAAGCTGTAATGTGGCTTCAAGATGTGCAAAATGCTGCAGGGAAGCTTTAGATCAAAACACAGATTGGACAATAATGCTCCTATTCCCAAAGACTATCTTAGAACAACATCTTAAACTGTAAATTCTCCCTGAGATTTAGAATAACTGGACATTAGACCAGGTGTTTCCTAACTGCTGCTGAATGTCACTGCAAACTCACTGCAGGTTTCTGTAGACACTGGTCAATCGCGTTCTCCATCATCCTCTTAACAAAGTGCAAAGACTTTTGTGGATATGAAGGAAACAGCAGAGGGCTCTCTAGAAAAGGAAGAAAAAGAATTATCTGTTACTTATGAAAGCAGAATTTTGTTCCAAATTATAGTTACTAAATGATATGCTATTTAATCACTATGTTTCTGGCAATCTTAAATAACAATCATACCCTTCATATGTGTGCTCTCCTGCATAAACTTCAGCCACTGGTTTCCCTTAGTGTTGGGCGGAGACACAAGGTCCTCATCCTCATCCTTCAGGTACTGCACATGTGCATATTAAAGTGTTGTAAGACAGCAGGTTCATTCAAAAACACTTCAAAGGATAAAACAAATAAATACCAACCTGACCAACGCGTTCCACGTTGAAGTACTTCCCTTTACGATCAAAGAGTTCTTCATTCTGTTGAACCAAAAAGCATTTCAACTCACTTGGTAAAATATCTAAATATGTTTAAAATAATCTTAAATTGCCAGTTTAGTACTGTTTTGATGATGTCACCTCGCTGAAATGCTCAGACAGGAAGTCAGCAACAAAGGCAATGTCCTTCTGAGTCATCTAAGGTGTTATACAACATGTTAAAATCATAAAATGATTTCAGTAGTACTTTAAATATCACAAATATCTCACACAAGTCTCAAATCAGTGTGATAAAACTCACCTTGTTAAGTTCTGGCGGTACATGTTCTTCACACATTCTTAGCATAGCTGTGGGGAAATTAAACAAAACACATAATTACAACTTTATACTTGGAATCTTACAAACCAGTCCACTTCAGAATGTGTGAATGCACCAACAGCTCAGACTCCTGCACATTTAGTGTAAATAACAAATACATTTTTATTCTTACCTACATACAGCCACCGAAAAAAGGCTTTGAAGTTTTTCATACTCTTGTCAATCACCCTGAATGACAAAATAAAAGCAGTGATTAAACAGAAAGCAGAGACATAATATGAATCTTACTAATAGTGCAAGATGCAAATTGATTCAGAAACTTAAGAACTCACTGGAGAAGTTCGTTAGCTTTCAGGGAAAATGAACCAACTGCTGTAATAGCACCTGAAACCACAAAACACACGTGATTATAGATAACAAAATGCTTTGTTTTAAATCAACATGCAGGTAGGAGACACAGTACCTTCTATTGCTGCTGAATCCAGACCAAGTGCCTCAAACTTTTGCTTCCACAGGGACATGCCTTTCACCTCACTGAGGTGATACAACAGAGCCTCAGAGCCACTGCAGTGAGCAGAAGGGAGGGAGAGAGTTTAACTTAGAGATGCTCAAGTAGCAGGATAAGCCGCACGAAGATGAGAAGTGAAAGGCTGAAAATACCTCTGCAGGTGGCTGATCACTAGCTTCTGGATGCTGGAGTAAGAGGACTCAATGGACTGCCCAAGTTTCTTCAGGCCCTGTGACAGGAATGGAATACACACACACGGACACACACACCAAAGACTACGTGATTTTTTTTTTCCCCAACAAATGCATCCGCCCTACATCAGATATAGTCAAAAAATAACAACAAAAGAAACAGCATCTGAACTGCAGAAATTTTTTAACAAGAACATTAGAAAGAGCATTTACAGTACATGAGCTCTAACTCTCACCTTGACTGTAAGCTGGTTCATGAGAAGAGCCTGTAGTTCAGGGCTACGTGAAAGAGAGTCAGTGTTAAGAAAAACTTAAATAACATTTTCTTTTATTTTCCACAAACCACTGTAAAACTTTTTTTTTTAACTATCCCATGATATTTTTCTGCCATCTGTAGGACACATAATTACAACTTTATGCATTGCATGATGATAATGAGCAAATGTTTGGAGTATGAAATGGTCTCCTTTCTTACCTTGATTGTCCCCACAGCAAAAGCTCCAAAAACTCATCCTGAACCTGTGTGCTCGTGTTCTTTTCCTAAAAAAGAGGGAAGTCAGATATTTGTCGACACTTTCTTATTTTTGCCAAACTTACAGGTACTAACCTGAACAAACTTAGTGAGTCGAAGATCCATCTGCATGAGGATGTCCTCCCAGGCTTCACACATGCAGTTAAGTGAGAGGTGCAGGTACTGCAGCAGGGTGGAGATGTGGGTGAACTTGCGGGCCATCCTGGTGACCTCAGGCAGACAGTCTGACAACAACCCTGTGTCCAGCTGGGAAACGGACAATAGGCAAGGAAATGAAAAAGGCTAATAACAATGCAGGATGAGCACATGAAAGAAAAAGGCAATGACGGTTTCACCTGAATGTAGCAGATCTCTGGGTTGTTATCAGCAGACCTGATCTCTGCAATGACGGACAGAGACTTGAGATCACTGGACAGACTCAGGCTGCGACAGGTTCCAGATACCTGTAGCGGAATCAGATTAAAACAACAAGAGTTTAATCACAATTCACTGTAATATAAACAATAAATTTACTTTATTGAGATCTATAATTGGATATCTTGCCTTGCTGATACAGTTCTTTAGCATTTACTACAGAAATCTAATCTAAAAACATGTGATCCATTACAGCTGTTGTATAATTGGTGCAATTTTGTTTCAGAAATACACCATTGTGCAATACTTTTAGTTTTACATGAATGACCCATTTCTGCACATACACTTTCTCACAACCATAAATGTATCACTAACAGTTAAAAATGTATCAGTCTGATGTTGAAGAGGATTTAACGGACAACTTTGATGAATAAACACAATAGTCTTACTCCTGTGAGAGTGGCGATCTTGTACATCCCATAGGCATAAAGCTCCACAAAGCCAGCATCTCCCCCAAGAACAAGTATATTCAACCTGAATGGAATCAAAATGCAGTGATGAAGTAATTTTCCGGTCTAACTCAGAAAAAGACATAATTTTTTTGTGTGTTTGAACACAACCTGCGTTTGAACATCAAACGTCATTTACCTGACTTCTCCCAAAAGGTTCATTATCTCGTCAGACTTTTCCTCACTGTCAAACAGAACAGATGCTATCACAAACAATGAAAACATACAGAGGCATACAACATGCAGAGAATAACTGATACAAAGCTCAGTCATACATTAAAAAGGACCTAACCTGAAGATCTTTGATGTTGTGCTATAGCTGGACAAAAACAGAAATTTGGGGCAAATGTTATTCTGTGAATTTAGGATTTTATGTCTTATAAACAGATGTTCATGCAACTGTTACCTCTTGGGGAGTGTAGGTAGTTTGGGAAGAAAAAGTTTGGATTCATCCTCTGAGTTGTAAAATGAGCTGAGGGCACTGAAAGACATCAAAAAGATCAAAGACTAAAATTGCTCTTGAAAGTCAGACTTTGTGCCAAATATGTGATCCTTGAGCCTCATGCCTACCTATTCTCCTCTATCACCTCCGTCCATTGCATGCAAGTTACAGGGTTCTGCATTGGAAACACATGGAGGATCTCAGCCTTCTCAACACCACAAAGGACCACCTGCTTGGTGTCTCCAAGGCTGAAGGCCAATACTGGGAATTAAAGAGAATGAAAGTATGACAGCTTAATGATCTCAAAAACAAACAGGTGAAAAGCAAATGTGAAAGATGCATGCAGTCATTCTTTACTTTTGCCGTCCGGTCTCCAGGCAAGTGCAGTGATCTCCTTCCCAGTGTACTCACTGGGTGGTAAGCTCCAAACACGCTGGAAACTAGCTAAACGATGTAGTAGCAACTATGGACACACAAGTCACAAAATTACAACAATACCAAGACATGTTTTCAGGATTTAAAAAGACCCATTATACCTACCTCTCCAGTTGTGTTGGCCAGAGCAATCAGATCCCGTTTGGGAGACCATGCCATACACAGCACAGGGTTAGGAAGTTGCTTCTCTCCCACTTGCCGAAAAGCAGGCATGTTGAGCTGGAAAATGTAAGCAAGTTTAGATAGACCGTCTATTTTCTCTGTTTTACTTCTACTATTGACCTGAAATTACATCATAATCATTTATTAAAACAACTATTTGCTTGCTTACATGACACTCGACTCTATCGCATTATATTTAACATTTAGTCTCATTTCATTTGTTTGTGAGTCCCTAAAGTCTCAGTTAACAGTAAAGCTGTCACACAGAAATATAAAAACATGGGACTGAAGTGTACATGCAGAGAGGCAGATGTGTAACATGTAAACATGTCAGTTACAGGAAAATAAACTATGGAATACACAGTAAAGCTACTAAACAGCAGCTGGACCGTAAGTAACTCACCGTTCAGAGCTGACAGAAGGATTCTGGTTAAATAATATTTTGCTAGCAGGTTTGTTAGCAAGCCGACGAAGCTATAGCATCGAAAACTCCATAGCTAATTTCACCGTCATTGACTATACAGGCAGTGAAATAATTACTGAAAAATACCACTGTAAAATATCAAACTGTCAAACGAACTCCACTTCGCCCTATTAAACACTTATTTTAAGTTTTATTAATGGTATTTTCACAAATACGCGGACAGCGCCATACTTTCTCTGCGACCAATCATTGTGGAGCAACGGGAAGCGTGAGAATACAAACTTAATCAGAGGTAAAACTCAATTCGTAAATGAGTGAATACATTTATTTGTGTCAGTAATTTGTAGCCTGGCAGGAGATTAAACACACCTCATATTTTGGTTAAGAATAGGAGAAACGAGCCTTTCTTAAGGCACTGACTGACTACCCATTGCTAATGGTTTATTCTCTGACTGACATTCATAATGGTGATATCTTCTGGAAATGAAATGCAAGACCACAGAACATCAAGTTGAAATGCAAGAAGTCACAGTGCATAAAACGGCTACAGTTAAAAGTGTGATTTCATCACAGACAGTGAAGTATGCTGATCTTTATGATCGCAGGGTTCATTGTTGTTATTCATATACACATGCTGTTGGTTGTTATAATCACATACTAATTCTAATACTAATAATGTTTTTCCCAGGAGATGTGAGACATCTATTGAGCCAACCTTTATGCCAGTAAAAGTAGTTTGTGAAAGATTAGGCTACTTAATGACCACTGATCTGTATCATAGACTATATATAAACTGGTGTATAGAATATACATTGACCAAAGTGTAGCAACATAATCACACAAACTAAAAGAAAAGATCATGTTTTAATGATTTTCAAGAGCTTACAGTTACACTGAAACAAACACTTTTTTTGTTTTTTGTATTATAGATCTATATTGCCGTAAAATTGTGTTTCATTATTCACAGAGGTAGATACATGTGTAACAGTGTAGACATGGCTGCAAATTCTCTAATAGCTCCATCAACATTTATGAAATAAAACTTTCCAAAAAGAGGTAAAGTTTTGCGGTGACTGCCCGCGAATTGTGTGTGTGTGGTAGATAGTTATTCCTTCTAGAGTTATCACAGGCACTTAACTGCAGTCAGTAGATTGATGAAGAACCAGAATAGCTACCAGAGCACAAAATGTGATAGTGGCCTAGAAATAGACCAAGTGAGGCTGCATGGTCCTCGACTGTCTGCACTCTTCTAACCTACTCTTTTTGCGTAGGTCTGAAACATTTTTCTTTGATATACCAAATAAAATATTTGCCATTTGTTGGCTCAGCAGACAGTTAAACATCCCAAGGTCAACACCTTATTTTAAACTCTTACATTCTCCATGTTTGCAGCACTGACCTTGAACAAACTGGTGCTCAACATTTTATCTCATCAGTAGTTTTTGTTAAATTCTACCAGGCCCATTTTCAGATAACAGTCCTATGTGAGATAGCTTAGTGGGTGGTCTGGGGTCACTGGGTCAATTTAACTTTACACACTGGCAACAGTGGCAACACTGACAAGCTGCTGTCACTTCAATGTGTCACGTTCACTGGACAAACCATAACCCAGCTACTGCGTCTTCATTAATCAGACTTGTGTTTATAACTAAGCACAGTGCACACTGAGAGCCTCTGAATGTTGCACGAACCCCAACTGTACTGGCTTATTACTGCATGCTGTGATATGTGATGTCAAATATTACAACACACGTGTCTCCTTGAAGCACTGTTTCCTGTGTTTAATTAACAAATGCTGGCCGTGTAAAATATGTCATCACTACCTTCTGTTCCCCAGGACTACCTTAACACTCTCTCCTATTGCCAGTATTCTGGCTGTGAAACCTGAGCCAGGGTCCAAATATAGCCCCACACAGTGAGCAGTTAGGGACCGGGACAGATGGGACAGCACGCCACTGCAGAGGCAGTACGCAATTGGACCCTGAACCTGAGAGATCCTGCTGACTGTCTGACCAATACGGCTGCTCTTCTGGAAAGAGAAGCTTCTTTTTTGACGCATTCTTATTTAATAAATCAAACAAACCTGGAACCAAAAGAACAGGAGAGAGTTTTTAAGACATATTCCCCACTTAAAGGTAAGTTTTGTTGTATTCTTCATTAGTTATCAGGAGTATGACCTCATTCATTTGATGTAGCAGTACAGCTTTAACATAAAAACATAATCTTTATATAAACCTGTCTAATTCAATCATGGCACATACATACAGTATATTTTGTTACATGCTGTATCTTCTTTTAGGTATGTTTTGATTCCTTCTCATTTTTAAAGTATTTGTATTAAATATAACACATGTATTGAAGGTAAATACATGAGCTACTGTAAGGAACAAAAAAGTAGGAGAGAGTATGAGGTAGTGGAAACTTTGCACCGCTTTGACAGTTGTCAATATTCTGTCAGTCAGTCTCAGTATTTACATTTTTTTCCACATTCATATTTGATCATCACTGCGCTGTTGTCGTTGTTGTTCCCTTCAGATAACAGCGTGAAAAAAATGTGCTGGTGTATCTGTTTAACACTTTAACCAGTGTGAGTGTGTTTGTGCATGTCCACTTCTACCTGTGTGTGTTTGAAGGTAACGACTGTAGTTACGAGGCTCTTTTTCCCTGTGGTAAGAGTGGGTGGGGTTGTATTGCTGCTGTGAAACATAGTCTAGAGGATTAAAAATAACAACAGCTGGTCTTCAGGACGCCAAGAGGCACTGAGTGTCACACTGCATCATGTATGTGTCTACATCAGTAGTGCACTTGCCCTCTGTGTGAAGACTCTCCATCAGTTGGTCACCAAATGTCACATCTTATCTAGAGAAAAGGTCACACACTCATACCATCATGGATGGACGTTCAGAATGTTTATACATAAAAGAATGAACCAACATATATGCATATGCAGTATATTATGAGTAATATACTATGTTGTTGTGTAGTGTATGGTCTTGATTCATGCAGCTGCAGGAAAAGAATCAGTCATTTCTTAGTAGATCAACAGATGATAAATCAGAGGCTGAATAACTGATATTTGATTAAACAATTTTTGTTAACTTGAGCATTTGTTTTATAATTCTTCTGCAATTTGCATACAATTGTTACTAGATTATTCAGTAATATAGTCATTTTTTTTTAAATTTTCATACAACCTTAATGTCAGTTTGTTTGAGTAAAACGTGAGCAGTACAAAGAACAGAGTAACGAGGTGAAACGTCCTGACAGAAACAGAACGAGTACGAAATGCCAGTCATGTTCACTATGACCTCAGTAAACGCCTTTGCTAATACCCACCAGCTGTGTCCAGACAACACTGGCCTGACTCATCCTGCCAGCTATGGCAGTGGAGAGTAAGCAAGTCTGTATTGTGAAGTCTATATTTTAGGTTTGACTTCTTTAGTAACTGTCATTTCCTTTATTTACTATTTGATATGTCATGTACATATAAAAGTACTGTGCGTGTGAATCTATGGAATTTAGTTTATGATCATTAATGTGTATTTCAGGATGCAGGACGGGAGCTGGAATCAGCCACTCCCCATCTCTCGGCTGCTTAAGGACTCAGCGGCAGGTGGGGTTTTGGAGGGAGATGGGGGGTTGTTTTCTGAGGCATCCTCTGATGGGGAACTCTACCTGGACTCTGTGACAGAGCTGAATTGTGGAGATGGGGACTTTGCAGATCTCACTGCCTTCTTGAGCGCAGAAGAGTTTAATCGCAGTCTGGACCTGGCCCGGGAGGCCTTCGATGACACGTGTGAATCTGAGGAGCCAGGCTTCTCTAATCCCACACCCCAGGAGCAGGCTCTCCAATCTATGACCTCCCTCCCTGTGAGCACCCAGACTACTGGAAACCTCACCACTAGTCCAAATGCGCACCAGCAGACCAAAACCCCCTGCACAGATGCAGCAGTTAAAGTCACTTCCAGCCAGAATGTTCCTCTTAGCAAACCATTACAGAGTTCCAGTGAGACTCTGTCCTCTGCTGAGAAGGTGGTTCGCCACAAACCCATCCAGCCAGTTTATAAGCAGGATAAACCCAGGCTGGTTCATGAAGACCTGGATTTGAATGATCGGGTGGCTTCAGCCACAGAGTTCTGCAGCCGAGCTGCCACGTTCATTGAGGAGCTGTCATCCATTTTCAGAGGTTCCTCTCGTTTGGAGCAGCAGTTGGAAGAGGACTCGTCCTCCCCTGATAGTGGCTATCTGTCTCCCAGGGGCCAGCGGCCAGTCCCACAGGGCGCCGCCTCTGGTCCCCCTCTTCCTCCCAGCCAGCAAGTGCAGACACAGAACAGCGAGCCAGACATGGGCTCTCAGCCTGAAGGTCCGGAGGGGGTGGCAACTTCTGCAAGATATCAACACCCTGGAGCTGCAGCCACATCTGGCTCTCTGTGTCCTCCTCACTTCCTCCAGAAGCTGAAGAGTCAGGAGGTGGCAGCAGGGAGTCCCATCTGTCTGGAATGTAGAGTCATAGGAAACCCCCAGCCCCTCGTCAGGTAAGGAAACAGTATTTAGTACGTGTAGCAGGTTAAAATAACACAATACTGTGTCTATATTTATTTTATTGTTTTGTTTCTTCCTATGGTTTCTTACGTATAATAAACAGTTTCAGGAAAATGGAATTCAAAATGTTTTAGCTGTTCTACTAGTAAACTTGTTAAATCCTACCTCAACTAAGTCAGACATTTACCTCACAGATGTGGATGTGGGAGATGTTTCTGTTATCCCTGTAGCAACAGATATGTTAACCTTGCTGAAGAGAGTGAAGGCGGGCCACTGTTTTGTAATGTAATTATCATCCTCATGTAAATCTACTTTTTCACATAACCAAGATGGATCATGTCTTGTCCAAGGACACCTCGACTTGCCGGGACTGAGAATCCAACCGCTCACCCTAGGGTTGGGAGACGACTGCTCTACCCACTGAGCTATCATGCCGCCCTTCAATTATTGGACTGAGATTAGTTTCCAAAATATGTGTGATGTCAGAAATGATGCTCATATGTACAGGAGTCAAACTCTGTATTTACAACATTTATTTCATATGACTGGACATAGAAATCTCTATGCCAGTGTAAATGAAACAACAACTATCAGCATAACCAAAACAAAGCATGAAAAACATGTTGTGATTCAGGTGAAATAACCCTTTAAGAAAAGTGATTTCAAGAATAAACTTGATCCAAGAATGCACTGTCCTACACTGTATGAACAGACCTGTATATAACTGTGTCAGTGTCAGTGATGTTGACCAGACCGAATGTCAGAATCCAGCCTGGCTGGCCTGTCTGTTAGCGATAAGGTGAGGAGGCAGCCAGGAGTGAGAGTTACCCATGTGTTGACAAGCAGAGCACCTGGTTCTGGGTTAGGGGGACTTCCACTCTGTGTAAGCAGATTTGTCCATTGGTACCTGTGCCAGTTGTCTAATTTATGTCTGAACTGTTATTCAGTTTGAGAGAACAGCACCCCCTGCTCCTTGGTTATTTGCACTTGTTCATCAGCAGACTAAAAATACACTCCTCTCTTGTTTCTAGTCATGTTAACCTCACAGATCAAACAACATTGCTGTTTACTATACAGTACCTGTACTAATTACACTGTAGTTTCATGTAAGTTGGTCCTTCTGCAGTGTCTGTTCCTCCTGATAGTTTTGGTATTCTGGTTGAATTTTAATGATCCTGGATTGATCACTTTTAATTATTTAACCCATATTCAACATAGAACTATTACATAAAATCGACCGATTTGGGTTTTTTGGTCATCACTTCACATGCATTTCTCTTCAGCCTGATACGTTTGGTCTCTTTTAATGAGTCTTTTTCTTGTCCAAGTTATAGTAATCAATCCTCCAAAGGGTCCAGTGGAGTCAAAGAGTGTCAGTTTCACCTAGCTTTGAACAGGCAATGTGTTTCAGGTGTTTGTGTAATCAGAAGATGTAAAGTCAGTGACCCAAGACGTGTATCTCCCCAGCAGGCTGTGAGGGGCCTCTTCTGCTGCTGTATAAATAGTCTGCAGGCCAACAGGAGCCAGGCACAAGAATGCAGGCAATGCAATGACAAGACATTTTCAGTCACCAGGCGCTACATCTCCCCACACCTTCTTGGGGAATATAAAGGTAGAGTGTAGCATGTTTAACCACAGGGAAGAAACAGGAGGGCACAGACTTTGTGACCATGTTGACATTATAGACTATAACAGAGAAAAAGGAACGAAAAGAAGTGAAATTAAAATATATAGTGCAGTAATTTACTTTTTGTTCAAGTAATTTCATATTCTATGTATAGTTTACAAGTATCTCAAGCGAATTTAGGTATTACTGAATGAGACTGAAGGATTTTTAGATTTGCACAGCAGTTTTTCTTGTTTGATTGCCTGTGACTTTGGACACAGTGCTAGCTCCACGACAACCTGTCAGTATTGTTTGCAAAGAACTGTCACTTTTTGTGTTGACTATTGATTGTGAACACTAGATGGCAGCAGATTATTTATTAATCAAAATATAACTGTGCATAATATGAAAGCAGCATCTTAGAAATCTAAAACATATCTATGTTGTGACATACTAGGCGGTAATGAAACACTAACATGCAGCAGTTGGGCTCATTTTATATGTATGTACAAGTATGCAGATGTGTGTAGTTGTAGTCTCTTTTTTGTTCTTAAAACATTAACAGTGGTTAAATTCACTTACCTCTTTTCCATATAGTGTTCATTTCCCATAGGCAGCACTTTTGATGCCAGTCTGAGAAGGTGATGCACCTCCTCGCCCCCTCGTTCTCTCAGGTGAATGAGTTGGTGCTGAGCTTATGCCAACATTTTACATGGCCAGTGAAATAGACATTCCCGGTGGTTGGGCGGTTGGGTGCTGGGCGCGGTCTTCCATGGTCAACCACAATTTGTCTCAGCCAGAGAGTCTTACGGTGTTGAAAGCCTGGTATTCTTCAGTACGTCTTCATGCTCCTCACACACAATGCAATTATGCAATTTTCTATTTATAATGAGGCATCTCTGTTACTGGGATGCGTGTGTGTTCTAACTTTGTGGGACACATTTTTTCAGTCTGATGTAATTTTGGGCTTTCTTTACTTCTTCTAGTTTTGGGTTAAGATTAGCTGCTGGCATGAAGAAATAGCTAATGTATCCAGTCAGTGTAAGACCCTTGTGTGTGTGCTTGGGTTGTAAGAAGGAGCATTTCTAAACAAAATTGATGGTGTGAGGTCTGGTTGTACAGAAGACCAAACATGCTGCGGTTGCCTAATGACTGATTTCTCACTATTTCAGTGCATTTCAAAGAAGACAGAGAAAATTCATCTCCAATTGTGGCATGCCCACTGTGCTATTTTAGATGTTTTGTCTGATGCTCTTCTATGTCATTACCCTATCTGCCTGCTGTGCAAAAAAGGCATTTCAAAACTTGACTTGAAGTTGAATGAGGCAGGACGTATATATATTTATAAGCATTTCTTTACAATGACACAAACGGCTTTGCTCTCTGGTCTAGCCCGGCACACCAAACCACTTATGGAATTAGTGATAATAAAAGTAATCTCTTTACAGCCAGTAAAGCAAACTCTCTTACGTTCTTTTCGTAATGTCTGAGGCCTGAGGACATTTTACTCTTTCCTCATGTTACTGACTTGATGTCAAAATACCCAGTACACTACTTTGTATTTTAGATCTTAATACTTAGCCAGAGACCAAAGGAGCCCTGCAAGAGAAGCACTCCTTGGCCTTGTTGAAGTACATTTTTCTCTCCAGCAGACATTTAGGCCCTATGACTTCCTATATTTTAACACAGAGATAACCATGCAGGTTTGGCATGCCAGCCTGCTGTTGCAGAAATAGTCAGTATACCAGCCAACAGTTACAATGACGCTTCCTCCTTCACTGTGTGAAACAGACTTGACATGAGGTCATAGCAGGTGACCCACTGCTGACTCATGACGTAGCCTGAGTGCAATGCTGACTGTTTGGCCTGTTTCAGCAAGGCCATAATTTTAAATTCTCCCTCATGGGCTCATTTGATCTCTGCAGGAACAGGGGATAGGAGCGAGTGATGGTATTTTTATACCTGCTTTTCTGAAATGTTGCAAGCATGATGTCATTTCATATTTATGCTCCAAATAATGAGCAGACTGAGGGAGTGCACTCAGACTCACAGTTATATGGGGACTATTGGAAAGAAACTTAACATCCTTAAATGTGAAAACTTAAACTGTGGACAATATATGGAGATCTTGCGAGTTGGTGTGAGGTAGTCAGTCTGACGTATTATTTAGTTCTCACCATGCTCTCAACTCAACTGTGCTCCTGACTGTGTGCGTTATCTGTGTACAATGATGTGTTCATGGCGTAAGTAGAGAGAATTTCTACCATAACCTTAAACAGACAAAGCAACTTTCATGTCATCTTTCACCAGTGAACAGGCTATAAATACCATTACATGACAACGTCAAATCTGGCCTCTGGCAGATTAGACACGTTGACATATTAGCAGTAAAACACTCAGATGGGCACATGTCAGTGGTATTCTGCAGTGGTGTGTTAATGGCAGCTGTGACGAATGGAGCTATTCTGTCACAGCCACAGCAGTGGCCCCTGGCGCTCCTCTGGCCTGGAGACAAAGTGTGAAGTTTCACCCAACGAGGTGAGACTTTTCCTGCTCCTCTTCCAGCTTTGGAGTCTAGAAGGCTCCTGACCATGACCTCTCATCACATACAGTCCCAAAATTCACACTGAGCTTCTTACCCAGGTACACATGCTTCCATGAACATGAAGTGCACCAGGTGGCTTTGCTTATGTAGCGTATTTTGTGATGGGTGTTTGACATTTATTTAATATTATTATTAGGCAGCTGAGGATTTTGTAGAAATGTAGGTTAAAATAAGATTGCACATGGTTACAATTAAAAGTTTACTACCTGTCTTTCTCTGAATTACAGGTGTTTAAAATGTAATACTGTTTGTACATGACCCATGCATGCAGCCTAGAGGATTCACATGAAATCACATTTAGGGCTTAGTGGGTGAGTCTTATACTCCATGAAAAAGGATTTGTCACTTTGTGTTTTTCTTAACAATAAATTCATACACTCTAGTTGACAGAATATAAGAAGGTACGTCTACCTGTATGGTTGTAATATATCTAGAGGGTAAATAAATTACTACCAAAGTACCGCTACTGCTTAAAACAATCAGGTGAGAAAGAGTTAAACAGGAGAGGGGGTAGTGTAAGAGTAGAGAGAAATGAGATTCGTAGACAGTTATGTAAGTGGATCAGTGACTGAATGCTGAAGAAGTGGAATACCAGATTTAATATGAGGCCCGTCTGTTGCGGACAAAGGCGACAGTCACATGCGGTGGGAGGACGGTAATCTAAGACAACAGGAGGATGAGCAGAGAATGTTCTGTAAATCTTATCATTGTACTAAAGCCTCTCCTCCACACTGAGTGTCAGCAGTCCTGTTTGACCTCAGCTGTAAACATGCACACTAACTCTAGCATGCCTGCTATGGTCAGTGACACATGAAAACTCAACCTACTATCAGCCGCACCACAACAGCTATAAATAAATAACGTAACGTAAGGGTCCAAAACTTTACTATTTCAAGTGTAGGTCATTTAAAACTTTGGCAAGATAAATTAATTCAGAAGAGGGCGAATCGTCATTAAACTGCCAGAGCCATATTTCTTTAGCCTGTTACTGACAGTAGCAAGGAGTTCAGTCTTCTCCTGAGACATGGGTCCCGTCTGTGTGTTCTGTTAATGTTTGTAGTTTAGAGTCATCCGGGCCTCGGGGTCTGTTCCACAGCTGGGCTGTGAACAGTAAGCACTGGGTTACATTCCTGTGTTCACCTGTTAAATGACTCTCTGCTATTCATCATGCTTGATAAGGCATGGCCATTAGATTCAGCTTACAGTAATCTGCCTTTTGGTGAGATATTTTAGGCTGTTATTTTTCCTGGACGGTGGATTCTCATGTGGCTGCCAAAGAGCTGTGTTTGAAGTTAAGCCCGATTCAATTATGTATCTCAGGCACTATTGGAGTGGTGGAATTTAGTATGTGCTGTGTATGTGTTTGTGTGTCTTGAGGGTTTTCGTCTGCACAGAAACAGCAGCAGACTTTATGTGTGTGTGTATGCGCACTGTGCAGTTGGTTGTGCGAAAAATCAGATTTTGAGCAAAGGATACTTGTTTTACGAGCAGCCGAGAGGTCAAATGGGACTCATAAAAACAAGCTCAAGTCTTCCTTCCCATGTACATGTGACAGGATAGCAGCTCTGTGAATGTTAAACTGTCTTACATCGAAACTCAAGATATGCATCTTTGTTCCTCAGTCTCTTCATGTTTGTCTTTTGCATATCACTTCAATAACATATGTGTGTCTCCCCCCGCCCTGTCACTTCAGTGCTGAGGCTCCTGATTTCATGAGGAGAGACAGTTTGAGTGGGGGGTCTGCAGGATTGAGTTTCATACATGGGAAAGGAGAGGAGGAAGAGAGTAAGACGCTCCATGTCTGATCAGACCTCAAAAGAGATCAGAAGAGGTCACGGAGTTCAATTCCTCACAGAAATTTCAGCCTGTTGCCTCTCCTGCCATTTATCTCCTCTGGTAGGATTTTGTTGGCAGCAGATTTTCAGTACTTTTTCAGTAATCTTTTTTTACAGTTTGACGCAGCAGAATGGCAGCATGTTACTGGTTCCCTCTTTGAGGTGTAGGCTGATTAATGTGCATCCAGTTTTTGAAGTATCTTATCTGTGTGTTGCTCCCTATCTCCAGCCTTAAATACGGTCTCAGACTAAGATTTGGCTTCACAACTGAAAATATTCAAGGATATCAACGTTGAGGTGGACCATCCACCCACATGCCAGGAGAGGTGGTCTGGATGTCATGAAAGCAGATGTTTTTGTATTTTTGTGTGTTTGTGGCAAGCTCGTGGGTGGCTAGTGGAAGGGGGATCATGCACTTTTTTTTTTGGCATAATTACTTGTCTGAGTCTACAGATGGTTTCTCTGTATGAAAACTCATCAGAAATTGCACAATTAACAATACAGGATAAAGAAAAAGTAAATATAATTGAAATGATAGTTAGTGTTTGATATTGCTGTGCAGTAGATGACTGAGAGCATAGCCATACATGCAACCACAGAGCCGCTCTTTGTGGTTTAGCTGTTGCATTAACTTCATCTAATTATTGTTCCCAGAAAATTATGATACATACCTAAAATTTGCGCTGACGCAGACTGTTATGTGGTTCGTCTCCAGCTGTAATTACTCAGCGGCAGGAAGATCGATGACTGTGGCTATGGAAGAACTTAGAAAAGTATAAATTCGTTAAATTTGTAGAAGCACAGGGTCTGACGTAAGCGCTCCCATACTGTAGGTGTGAGAGCACATACTGTTTGTACAAATCTGCTGCTAGTTGGATGCTTGAGGAAAAATTAAGGCAAGTAACCCTTTCATTTATACACAAAAATAACTGAATCTTTCCAACCCCCCCTCCACAAAAAACAAACAAACAAAAAAAACATATGTCATATGTATCCTCACTGTTTGTCTCGTCTGATTTTACTGGCCAGCAGTCCACTTTTATTTAAGGTTTCATGTTGCTGTTAACATGTCTGGGCTCATTTATTTTATATGTCTGATATGTTTAATTTCAGGCTCTTCTGGATGTTGCTTTTGTTGCTTTTCATGCTGGATTTATTTGACATTTCGGAGGATATATCGTCCTCACAGTGTGACATCATAAGTGGACATGAACTCTGTTTTTGTTAGTGTCGCTTGGTCTCCTTGGAGCAGAAACACAAGTTGCCATGGCAACATGTCCCCATTTTATTTTGATGTCAGCTGACCCTTGGAAGACCTTTTTACAGCTAAATATTACTCAGAAGTGGATGTTGGATTGAAAACGCATGACTATTTGGTTTGAATGTAGTGTGACTGAGAAGAGTTGAGTGTGTGAGCTCTTCAATAAATAAATAAGTGCACCTGTGTATGCTCATATATTAATAAACCAAGCCTGTTGCTCTGAGGGAGAAATCTTTTTATTGTTATTGACTCAGATAGCTGCTCCCATCTACTCTTTTTCTGTTTTTTCTTCTCCAACAGGAGGCTGGTCAGACAAAGCAGTGAGTCTGTCCACTGTGAATCATTTAGTAATTAATGAGCATGTGTAGAGACTGTAAAAGTCCTTCCTCTTGTTAAGCCGTGTTTTATAGACACAGGGGAAGTATGATGCTTTTCATGTTGTTATTGCTCCAAATGGAAGCAAGTTTTTTCACAAACCAGAGGGATTTCAGTAAAAGAGTCACATGATCACAGTGTGTGTCAGTGGGACAGGACATCGTTAGGACTGTGTTTTTCTCATAGATTTTGACATCATACAATTTCACACACAGATACACAGAGTAATAAGCACCACAGATAATATCACCTGCCATATCCCAATAGTAGACATAGAAGATCTTCATTGACAGCGACCAAAATATCACTAGTTCAGTTTGTGTTATAGCCTAAATGATGCGCCTGCAGAGAGTAAAATACACCACACCCTTTAATTCTGCAATGGTTTGTTAAAAGTAACCTATAAGTGGGTGGACACAGGCAGTTAAGTTTGATTGTTTTGATTATGCTCAAGAGTAGTTGGGGGAATCATTGAGTCTGAGGATGTAATAATCTCTCCTTGTAGATAGGAGCAGAACAAAAGCAGAGAAAAGACAAAATCCTCAAACCAAAAGAGCCAGAAAGAGGTGTGTAACCAGAGAACCAGGATCAGACTTGCAGTTCAGGCGACCGGGTTCAGGAAAAGGCAGATCGAGAGACCAAATCCAGCAGAATCGTTCAAGGCAGGTTCCAGCTGTAGAGTTGCTACAAAAAAGAGCGCAGACTCTCTGGTGAAGGGAGGGTGTGAGACTTAAATAGGGGGAGGCACAGGTGAAACTAGTTAAACTGTGTACTGTGTAAAGTGAACAGGGTAAGGGAATGACCAGACATGGAATGTTTTCAAAATAAAACAGGAAATGCGCATTGTGATCATGGACTGTGCATCAACACTCTGGCTCTAAACAAACTACAAATAGTAGATTTATGCTGACATAGGGGAATTCTGCCCTAGGAGTGTTTGGGGTTTGTATGGTCTCATTGTGTGTGTGTGTGTGTGTGTGTTTGTGTGTGTGTGTACAGTACAAAGCATGTCCAGACAGTAGCCACAGCCATCTGTCCTCTACTTGCCAGGTGCCGCTAACCCAGAGTGGTCTATTTAGATCCTGACTTATCCAAGCTATTTTTGTTGAGGCCTAACTGGGCTTTTTAAGTGGCCTGTTAGTTCTGGCATGTGGGATTTATTAAGGCCCAGTATATTTAGTACCCTCTCTTTTAGTGTTACACTGTAGTATGAGCTTTGGCACTGTCATCTTTTATTTTCATAATATCCCTGTTTCTGCCGTCACAGAGGTTTCCATGGCGACAGGGTCACTTGGCTGGAGCCCAGGTTTTACTGTGGTGCTTTTGATGGTCAGCAGACTGCGGCACGAATTTGTATAGGAGCAGGAAAAAGCAAGTTGTTTTTCAATGGATCCACTTGTTGCTAGCCTGCAAAATATCTCACAATAGAGAATGTTTACCTGTGTCCGGCTTTGAGAGGGTTAGAGTTGGAGTGAGTTTGATGTGGAGTGGGTAGGATTTATACTTGTTGTAAGGAAGAAGAAAACATGGAGACAATTCAACCATCCGCTGGAATTATAATGAATGAACTCACTGTGGGCAGCTTTGAAACAGTTTTTGTGTTTTACATGTGTTTTAAATGTATTTTTTCGGCTCTTCTGTCTTGTGTGGAATTTGGCAGCTTTGGGCTGCTCCCTCCCTCTCAGCGCTCTGCTCAGCCTGAGCATTGTGTGTACGTCTGACTGTGTGACTCACAGTGGCTGTCCTGGTGTGAGAGTGTCAGTAGCTCAGTGTGTGTCATGTTATCAGAAGGAGAAGCTCTGTGTGCAACCTAAGATCAAGGAACTCATCGGTGACTTTGATTTAACTGACTGGAAGTAGTGCAGCAGCTCAGGTAAGTTATGGATTGAACAGCCATCTTGGTTATAGTGATGTAATTTGCTTGTGAAAGTCAAGTTTATGGGGTAAATTTGATTTGATCAGCGTTACCATACATTATAGTTACAAGGGAAATTATGAGACTCAGGGCACACTCACCCTGGGTGAAAGTATAGTCATGTTGTTGATGTTGAACCATTTTTTACTCTGGAAAATTTAACACTGTTTTCCTAAACACCAGCTGATTGACTGAATGTGTGTAATTTGTGTTAAAAGGAATGAATGAAGCCAGGTTATAGTATTAGTTGTGAATAAAAATAAATTTCAGTTTGTCTTTTACCTCTAAAGAATTTCTCTGGACAAAACCGACTGAAATTAAGTTGAATATGTGGGTGTGCATGCGGGGGCATCTCCAGGAGTGCTGAGGTGTGGGCGTTTGTAGCTCAGCTGTTGCACGTGTCTGTCAAATTCTCTCTCGCTCTCTCTCTCACACACACACACACACACACACAATCAAACAGTTAATTCCTACACTGACGGATACAAAGTTTTATTATTAAAGTAGTAAAATTAAAATATAGTAAAATATATAGTATAATATTTGTATATGTGGTAGAGTTTCTAGTAAATTCCTACTAGGTATAAATTTCACATTATATTTTAATACTTCATGATTCAATCTGAACCATTTGCCTGAAGGTCATAGCAACACTGAGGTCTGTTATCCTGAAGTACATCAGTGTACATCATACAATTCTCTCTTCTTGACATCTAGGATTTTAATTTGGATGTAACATTAGCATTAATTTAACATCAGGGTAGAGCACAGTAGATTATCTGAGAATTTCACTTAAAAAAAAAAGTTGTGTGCTGCATATGACAAATATGAGAGCAATCAGAGTCGGGGGCCACAAAATCAAACAAGTGGTTCTGACACTGAAGTGAAGAGCTGAGGCAGTTCTCATCTGCTCTACAAAGCACTGTCATTATACACGTAACCTCTTTCATTATACACGTGATCTAAACATGTGGCTTTGAGCCATTGATTGTATACAGCCACGCTGTACATAATTGCAATGGGGCTTCAAGTTACATGCTAACTTGCTAACATTTTCATAATGACAATACGAACATGCTGGTGTAAAGCAGGCTTAATGTTCATTTTATGCACAATCATAGTTCACAATCATAGGCAGCAGTGATTGAGTGTATTTGGCTAAAAATATTGATTAAAAACAGCTTCAAGTTTTTAATACATTAGTGTATAGGAACCATTTTTCTGTGTTAAAGAGAGTGAATGCTTTTGTGTGTGTTAGATTGTAAAAATGACTAGATTTAGTATGCTACGTTGATCCTGGCTTAAGGGCCACTCTGTTGGTGAGGTAAATGATGCATTCACTGTTAGCAACTACATCATACCTGGAGGGGAGATGAATAATGCATTATGAAAACATTTTGCAGCCTTAGAGAAGTTGTGCGTTTAGACCGTTCATACTGCCTTTTCGAGCTGCATTCATTCTTGGTTTCAGTCAGCATGCGTGGGAAAGAGGAAACCCAATCTGCTTTCTGTCTTGTGTTTGCTTGAATGGAGATTTCTCTGTCATGGATAATAAACAATGTTTGCTATAGAGTTTTGGGTAGTTTCAGCTGACCTCTATTGTAGTTTGTAATTAGACATAAAGACAGCCTCGATGCCGCTCTTCTTGTCCAGTTGCACTCTGCTTGACTTCTGTGGTCCCCAGGATGGAAACTGGACCCTGAGTCTACCCACACCTTGAATCCCATATTGATTGTCCGCTGACTGATTCATTGTCGGCTGGGTGTGTTTTTGCAGGCCTGTCACTCATACATCCTGCCAAGGTCATTTTTGTGATTGAACCTTCCTTCTTTCTTTTTCTCTTCCCTCTGCGCTCTGGCCTCCACTCGTTTGGGTTTGTGGTGAAACTGAGACTTGCCTTAGAAAATTTTCCATCAACAGCAGCAAATAACAACAGGGTCAGACGAGGAGAGTGTGGCCCTCAGCACGCACTTCGTAGGCCAGGGCAATAGGCTCTGGTTTGGCCCATCCCATGGTATGCTCTTTTCTTCTCTATGTGGATGTAAGGAGCACCATTAAACCAAACTCATCCTCTCCTGGATATCTGAGGCATCATCTGGCCTCAATTGTCCTAACTGAGATGTGTATAATTGCTTTCTGACATGCGATCTTTATTCAGAGAGCTGGAGACAGGCTGGTAGACAGTGATGCTGGGATGTTTAATCACCAGGCTGGCTGCGTGCCACAGAGTAGGAGATAAACGAAACAGTGAATGAACCTTTTAACTTTCAGCTATTTAGCATGCATGTTCTGAATAGCTGTGTATGGTATTGTGTTAAGAGGAAATGGGTGTTAGAGCTACATTCTGCCAAGAAATTTCTACCTTGGCGTTTTCTGAACACCAAGTTAATGCTTTTCTAACACACCCTGCTTCCCCTACGAGTTGCGCTGTTGATGGTTGAATTCCTTCTGTGCCTGCTGGACAGTACATGACTCAACAAAGTCACCCCACCCCCACCCCCCACCCCACCCCCAACCACACACACACACACACACACACACACACACAGGAGAAAACATGCTGTTTAGGCCCAGCACCATGTTCAGCACATTCCACAGAAATGGAGTGGATTAAATAAACATTACTGTCTGTCTCTAAATGAGTTTACTCAGTAATTATGCATAATGATAGATCATTAACGTTGATTAATAAGGGGTTTTCATGGTTGTGCTTGTTGGGAATGGTTTGTGATTCTTAGTTAATGCTCAATCAATTCTCAGAGGAGCACAAGCTGATGAGTCTTGCACCATGCTCTGTGTTTTCATCATATCATACCCAAACAAATTTACATTTCTATTCCTTTTCTCCTACTGAGCAGATGGTCTGTATTTTAAATTCAGCAAGGACAGCCCGGTGGATCCTTGTGCAAAAACCCAAATGTAAAACTACTGAACCATTTAATATAAAAATCTCATAACATCACTGATGAATGTAACATACTGCTGCTTAGAAATGCCATATTTCCTTTCCTTTTTGGGGGAATTTGGGCAGATTGAGGCCACCCTGTGGAAAACATATCCCCCTGTTGTTTGCTGGCTTCTGTTCACTATAGTTACAAACATACATAATATACAAAATCACACAGTTACAGTACCTCCAAACCATATTCATTAGGTTAATGACATTATGTGTTTTATTAAGTCATTTTCTGTATGTGTTTAATTTAACAGTGCACAAAAAATGTCCAAATGATTTTCCTGTACAGAAGGGAATTTGTATGATGTGGTCCAAATCAATCTTAGAGCATCTGGCTGCAATGACCATAGTAAACCAATTTGATTAATACTGTGAGTGACTTAAAAGAAAGTAGTGGGGTTTAACCAACAAAAGAAACCTGAGCTTCCCAAGCAAATCCCCCACAAGACATGGCAGTCACCCAAGTGAGTTGTTTTCCCTTTTCTCCACCTGGTTATAATTCGGAAAAATGGATTTCAAAACCACACAGACATATTGTTCTGGTCAACTTTTTACTCTTTTCAGTTTAATACCGTAGAACCTGGCCTGAGTCATATAACAAAGGCTGGGACAACAGAGGGCTCCTCCTTTCTCTGGATCATGTGTTTGAAGGATACACAGCTGCCGGAGCGTCTGAAGCATGGCAGATGACACACCAGAGAGAGGGTCTCCCTCCTCATGTCATTAGAATAATGTCACTGTCTGTTTCTTATCATTTCACACACCAGTGTCTGGCTGCATGTTAGAGCCAGCCAAGGTCCTGTTGTTTCACTTCAGCAAGTGATAAGACAATCAAACTACACTGAGAAGTCTATTGTTCAGGTGGAGTTTGGTATTAAAGCAACGGAAAGAGAGAGACGAGGCTCCACCTGTCACCACTGCTGATGGGTTGCTCAGTGTGATCCATCTCAGTATGACAGAGCGTATAATTGTTCCTGTCTGACCTGGCCTGACTCATACTCATTCACCTCTTGTTCCTGTACTTGTCTTCATTCATTCACTTTCTCTGTCTCAGTCTCAGCTCCCACACCCACTCTGTCAGGTGTAAATCCTCTGGTATGAAGTGTTGTCTGGACGTCTTGGCTCACAGGTTGCTTTCTGGAACAGGAGTCAGCCTGCTGTTTGACTGATACACAAGACTGTATGAAAACAGGTTATGGCCAAGCAGCAGGATGTCTCGGAATTTTTACACAGCTCTTTGAGATAGCTGGAATATCCTTAGGTCCGAGTTCTGGACAGACACAACAGCTGTTCTTCTGGATTTTTGGGAATTCCTGCCCCTCCTCCTGTCCATGAGGTAGAGAAGTGAACAAACGCTTTTTTAAATATGGTGTTAATGGGCTGCACATGTGTTGTGTGTCAGTGGAGTATTGGTTTCTTGATTTGATGTGTCACAATGTAATTTAAAAAGACGACAATAGACAATAGTACTGATAAAAGCAGTAGACTCTCACAAATCACGACATTTGAGGCCGGCATTTATGTGCGTGTGTGTTTTTAGGAGGTGTGTGATGTGACCCCTGTTGTTTGATCCTGTATTTGATGTGGTGACATGGTGCTGGGGGACATGGTGCTGCTTTAATCATATCCCTGTGAAGAGAGACGAGACAGATGAAGCTGGATGCGTTGTAGACCCTCTCCTCCCTCCTGGGTCCCAGATCAGGGAACAAAGCCAATGTTAGCAGATCCCAGAGAAGCTGTGTAAAGCTGAGCCGCCTGCCCGGGCACACACGGCTCTGACTGGAATGAGGGGAAGGGTGGATCTGCTTCCCATAACACAGCGTCTCCTCTGTGCCTCAGGGCGCCTGAAAGCATCTGGAAGCTCAGACATGCCCACAGGGGGTGTGTGAGGGTGTGAATGAGTAGTTATTGATGTGAGTCCATCATATCTGTGTATTTAAGTATTTGTCAGGAGGAGTGCTTTTCAGATATAATTTTACTGAAAAACACATTTCAATCAAACACATTTCCTTAAATATTAGTAATGATTACCTGTGGCCTACAATGTAAACATTAGGTGAAATAATCTCTCCAGCTCTCTAGATTCACAGACAAACTATCTGCATAACATTAATATAGATGCTGTTTCTATCAGTGTCACTACATCCCTGAATTTCAGCTGAAACTGAAATGTACAGTATATCTAGAGGCAACATCATTTAAAAACATGTTTGTGTTTTATACCCTGTTTTAATGAGTTTGCCTACTCTGAATAAATCCAGCTCTACGTATTTCTCTGTGTAGAGCAGTTCACTGAAATGTTAACAAATCGCAAAAATTCAAAAAGATGATTTTGGTGACTGTGTCCTCCTCTTGAAACATGTTGTTTTAATCAAGATTCAAGATTCAAAAAACTTTATTCATCCCAGAGGGAAATTATTTTGGCATATTACAGCATCTCTCCGTTCAGACAGAAAGAAAGAAAGAAAGAAAGAAAGAAAGAAAGAAAGAAAGAAAGAAAGAAAGAAAGAAAGAAAGAACCATAACCAGAAAAGATTAACACCAACACAAATACTAAATACTCAATTTACAGAACAAATATAGGTAATAAAAATAATAAAAATGAATCAAAACTAGGTCATTTCTGGTAATCCAGTTGTAGTTTCATTGTTATTACAGTTGTTCTGGTTCTGTCTCGTAATGTCAAAATAAACTAAGCTGTGTTTCACCTCCTCTACCAGGTGGTTCTGTGAAGGCCGTGAGCTGCACAACTCTCCTGACATACAGATTTGGAGGGATGGTGACCTGCACACACTGGTGATCGCTGAAGCTTTTGAGGACGACACAGGACGTTACACCTGTGTGGCCTCCAACAGTCTTGGGGCTGACAACACCTCTGCTGAGGTTTACATTGAAGGTTAGAAATCTGTCATTTTTATATCAGGAAATTATTACATTTTTTACTTTTTAGGCAATCGCAGCTTAATAATAAGAAGTGCTACTGACCTCTGCATTTCTATTAATCTGAGCTAATCTGCTGAAATGCTTTACAATACAAATCGAAATTACTTTGCAAGCACTTTGTATGGAAGTAATTCTACACTGATTAATCAAGATTCAAGATTCAATAATCTTAATTTTTATTAATCCCAGAGGAAAGATAGGGAAGAAAGTACCAGTGCCAGTGTTATGTAGGAATAATAATCACTTACTTGTATGTACTGTACTGTATGTTCCATTGCAGGAGCTTCATCATCAGACTCTGAAGGAGAAGGAGCACCTTCAAAGTCCAGATCAGGAACCATGCCTCAGTACGTGTGTTTCAGAATGACCTTGTGTGACTTTGTGACCCAGTGAACCAGAAACATCTGAACAGGTTAACTGAGCCCTGCAACAGCTGCCTGCTCCTAATTATCTAGGCCCTTAAAAAGAGCCATAACCCTGCCCCAGTATCCAGGCCACAATATACACTACTCACAAAAAGTTAGGGATATTTGGTTTTTGGGTGAAATTTATGGAAAACGTAAAAAGTTCACACTACAGTGATACTATATCATGAAAGTAGGGCATTTAAGTAGAAGCATGCAATGGTGATTTCCTCATCTCAAACTATTTATTGAAACAAA
>JAUMHL010000021.1:5895914-5961550 GCA_032362345.1 Sandelia bainsii | reverse complement strand
AGGTTATAGTGCATTTTAGGTTCATCCTGAAATTTCACCTGAAAGCCGAATATCCCTAACTTTTTGTGAGTAGTGTAAATAATGAGAGATGCAGAGGGTTAATATCGTAAAACAAAATCACCTTGTTGGGTGTGTCACCCGCACTTTCCAAATATTTACCTTTGTACCTCCTACCTGCTTTCACTCACCTGCTCTCAAAACAAAAACAAAAATTCCAAGCTTTTTATATTATTAAAATAATGCAGTTCTGGAGGTGTGCTCTGAGAGCTTTGCCTTTCTCTAAACGTTTCTGATTGTTATCTGCTGTATAAATCTGTCTCCATCTGGACAACTTCCTGATTTGTTTTCTGTTTACATGCTGAAGCCAAGATCACTGATATTATCATAATTGCTGGAGAGACCATTCTCTTTGACTCAAGTATGATATTTTAACTAAAAGCATGTAGAGTTGAGAAATGCCTCAATCAATGCCCCTTTCTGCTTGTGTGCTGATTTATGTTTTTTTTTAATGTAATTTTAGAGTTCAGAAGAAAACTACTTCAATGTCCCTGACAATACGTTCATCATCACCCAAAACCACAGATGTCCTTCCTCATCGCTCCACTCTCGTGCAGTCCCTGTCTCAGCCACCACAGCGGGTAAATCACACAAAACAAACAGGATAGTAGTGCCACACAGTATTCTACATATGATCAGAAATATGAAAGTTTCTCCTAAGTTATATGAAAAGGGACATTTGTGATAGGACACCACCTGTTCAGGACCTAAGTTTGAGTTGTCTTCTAGATGCAGAGCCCAGTGTCGTCACTGTATGGTGGAGAGGGGTCAGGGCCTCCTATATTCACAAAGGTAAATTTGCACACAACACAGGCCAATATACATTCACTACATGTTCAGAGGTAAATGGACACCCAAACATTATGCACATATGTGATTATTTAACATGTTACTCTTTTGTAATGGTCATTAATATGCTTTTATTTTAGTCTCAGCCTCCTCTCTTCTGGTTAAATATTTCTGAAAGATTTAGGATTCAGGTCGTAAGAATTTGCTCCTGTTCAGCCTCAAAAACATGAGACTGAACAATGATGCTGGCTTGTTACACATGTACTCAGAATCCTTGCCTGCCCATAATAACAGTGTGCAGTGATGTGGCTTTGAGCAGTGGGGGTCAGATAAAACATACACTATGGTGAGAGCTGCTCCTCCAGCTCCAGAACACCCCTTTCCACGTCAAACACTTCAGCACTCGTCCAACAACTCCCAGCTACCTCCCCCTCAGGCTGTGGGTCTGAGACGGGCTGAGGCAGAGCTTCAAACGCCCCTGCCAAACCCACAAGGTTCAGGTCTCTCTCATTCAGCCAGTCAGGCCCTAAATCATTTTCCACTTCATTACAAAAAGATATTTGTTTTCCTTCCTCCCCCATCCCCATCCACCTCCTTTTAAAATTGTAGCAGACTTTAATCATGTCAATGAGAGGATGTTCACGTCCAGTGATGTCAGCAACATGAAGTCACCCATAAAACACACGCACACACTTAGACTGTCAGATCCATGATGTACATTCCAGCCTTGGTCTTCCCAAAATATAACCATGTCAGAGAAACACAGTCAGAGAGAGCAAAACAGGCACATTTATTTACACTGACACTGAGTGCCTCTTGCTGATGAATGTACTAGTATCTGTTACTTTGGCCTGTTAGCTAGAAGAGTGGAGAACAACACAGTGTTGAAAGTGGCTTCTGCATCAGCCATTATGTAGATGTTTTTTTTTAGTTCGACTTCCAAAAGGCAGGCATTAAGCTGTCAGTGATGATGACTTGTATTTGACAATCTGTCAAAAATAACTCTTACTTCATCATTTACCAAATATTTAAGAAATTATTTAAACTTGAAATACAATATGTTGACAAAGAAAACATTTCTTTTACTATCAGCATTAGGTGACAGCTGTTTGGATCAAAAACAGATGCTCATTTCAGGCTAAAGTTGAAACAAGTGGACAGGGTGAGCAGTCAGATTCATGACATGTGATGCCCCAAAACCAGATAGCTCCAACAAAATGTCAGTGGATGTCAGGTTGTTGCATCTTTGCATTTTAACAAATTATTTGACCAGTAATGTTTTAGAGAATCATGTTAGGAAAAGGGAAACCGACAAACAGTGGTATTGGACTGAAGAGACAGATTCTTTTTTTCCCCGGCAGTTAGAAGCAAGTTAGAAAATGGTCACCAGGCATTAAAAAAATACTTCAACATCCTGTGGTGAAATGAACTGTTCAGAGAAGTTAGTGTCTGCCTGCTCAGTTCCTCAAATGGTGTTTCCTGACAGTGTGTCATCTTGAACCCTTCATTTGCCTCCATCTACATCCATCTGAAGTAGATTTACCCTTTTCATTATCATACTCTTCTCATTTCCTTATCATTCGTCACTTGCTCAATCCTTTTTCTCATTACCTCTGTCTTACTCTCTAATTATGTCTCTTATAATGTCCTCTTATTCTCCCTCAACTGTGCAGCTCCTGCAGGATGCACAGGCGTCTGAGGGCCAGGTGGTGGTTCTGGAGTGCAGGGTCCGTGGAAGCCCTCCTCTGCAGGTCCGATGGTACCGTCAAGGAGAGGAGATCCTGGACTCCCCTGATTTTCGTATTCTCCAGAAAAGTGAGACATCTTTCTCAGTGATTGTAAAGCTCACTGTAGCTTTTTTAATTTTTTAGCAATAGATACATATATATATATATATATACTTGTAACTATATTTATCTGCTTTTCTTCTCTTCATATCTGCCTTTAATTTACTGCGAATCAGAGCCTCGATCTGCAGCTGAGCCAGGTAGGCCACCTCAATTCCTCACAGAGTTCATAGTCTGATATAATACTGCTTTCATATTCCCAAAAGTCCATCCATCCATTTTCAACTGCTTATCCAAAGACGGGTCACGGTGGTAGCAGGTTCAGTAATTTGACCCAGACGTCCCTAGCCACATTTTCTAGCTCCTCCTGTGGGATCCTAAGGCATTTATAATTACTGCAGCGTGTTCTGCGCTTTGAGATCCTGTAAAGGGAAACAGGATTGGTGACAAGGGACAGCCCTGGCAAAGGCCAACACCCACTGAGAATGTGACTTTTTGCCAAGAATGCGAACACAACTCTCACTCCAGTTATACAAAGACCGGATGGACCGTACCAATGGCCCCGGCACCCCATACCAACAGTACAGCATGATGGTTACATGACCAGTTGGAGACTTTCACTTGGTTGTGTCTCACAACGCACTCGTTATAATGTCTTCTACAGTCAGAGGAAGGTCTTGGAAAATCTGAAAAAAAAACCCACCAACAAACACATGAACACACACATACAAACTCACACACCGATAAACAATGACACGCTAATGTACAGTTTCTCAGACATTTCCCACCTGTGTGAGTCAGGGGTCAATTCAGGTGTTACTTTCAGGCTGTGAGTCACTCAGACATCCCTGAACATCTGTGCTTCAGTGTTTACGTGTGTGTTTATGTGTGTCTGTCTGCTCTTCATGAATGGTTACATCCATACTTGTTTGTCTCTCTGCACGTCTGACTATGAATAGTGACTCACCAGCCTGCTGTACATAAGATATCATCTGCCCATCTAATGTCTTTATTTACCTACTTCTGATCACTTCTGATGGTTTTGTAATTGAACATGCATTGATGGTGGGTATGTTTTTTTAGAGGAGATCTGCACCTTGGTGATAGCTGAGGCCTTTCCAGAGGATGGAGGTTTGTTCTGCTGCACTGCCTCCAACCCATATGGCTCCATAAACAGCACAGCTCAACTCACTGTCACAGCAGGTGGGTTGAAGTGGAACTTCCATAAGATGCATTTTTGTTTTTATACTGTAAAAATATTAATTCAAGTCACAAGGAAAACACAACCAGATAAGTTTTTGGAGGAGCATATTAACTTTGACTGACAGGTTTCTAAGTCAACTGACTTTACCTCAGTTTAATGCACACTAATGCAAAGCATGATCAGTAGTTCTTTGGAGGTCCTGTGGTTTAGGGTCAGTTGTATAGCTCATGTGTTATTGTTTCAACAAGATGACCATCTTGTGTCCTGTATGTTGTTGTGAAGTCTGTATGGGAGCAAGGTGTGAGGTGCGAGCTGATCTCTGTGTGTATTCTCACAGACAGAACTGTGTATGTACAGAACAGGAAAGGCTGAATAAACAGGAACTGCATCAGCCTGACTGGACCCAGCTGTGATACAGCTGTGTGTGTGTGTGTGTGTGTGGGTGTGTGTGTGTGTGGGTGTAATCGTCATCTACTGAGGTATGTGGTAACCAGAAGAAAAACTAAACATTAAAGTCCAAATTTTCCAATTTCCCCTTATTTTTTTTTCCTCAGCAGCTGAGGACTCATCCAGTAATGGCATGTCTGGTGATAGCTCAGGGTTTGAGGATGCAGCAGCCTTCCCCCCTCCTCCCCCACCCACTGAGATCAGCCTCCTGGAGCTGCCACCCAAGACGCTGCCTCAGTCCAGTACTGAGGCTTTCCATATCAAGGAGGTGGAGATCTGGCCCAGTGTGTCAGCTCTGCCTCCAGTGCAGATGGGCTCAGAGGTGGAAGACAAGGCAATAGAGTCTATCCAGAATGGCCAATCCCCAAATCCACGGTCACCTGCAAGTCCACCTGAAGAGACCACAGCACCAGCCCCACCTCCACCTCCGCCTCCACCTTTGCCGCAGTCTGACCTTGCAGCTGATGTTCTAATCTCAGCCCAAATTCCAGCACAAGTGGCCCCAGACTCACCTCCAATCCCAGACAAGCTGTCTCCACCCCCTGGGAAGGATGGCCCTCTGCTGCCGACCAAGCCCAAACCAAAGCTGTGAGTACCTGTTGTGTCCCCATGTGTCCGTGCCCTGTAGGCAGGCTAGTCACCAGGGAGGGCTGGTGGGAGACAGACAGACAGGGAGGACTGTCTGAGGTCTGGTGGAAATGATAGTCTCAGCTTTATGAAAGGGTTAAAGGGGGAATCCCAGGCCCCTTTAGAACAAAAGCATTCCCCTGCCTTTATGTTGGTGTAGTGTGGCATCGTGTGTGCCAGGGTGAGTCTGCCAGCTGCTGTCTGTAAACAGATCTCTGTTGTTTTTGCTGGATGGCTCCTATTGTTTCTGTCTGACCTCGGCCTTCATGGCCAGCCCAGGACAGAGCTATTGTTTTTTTTTCTCGAAACACCTTTCTGGGAGCTCTATAGGGATCAGGTAGGATGTCACTGTTATTAGAGGAGAGTGGGACATTGAATGCCATTATATTCACTGGTCCTGTGTTTTGAGCTTTCTGCTGTGAGCAAGTCTGTTGTGCATGGATTTTTATCACAATTGCTGACGTGTTTCCTTTTTTTGCAAATATTTTTTTCCTTAATTATATAATACAGTAGAAAATGATCATAATAATGGCAGACCATACACAAATAAGTATAATATTTATACAACATACAATTCGAGCGGTATATGCAATTAAAAGCAGTTGGTTAACTGTTGCTGTGGATTATGACAGGCTTGGTTACACTACACTGAATCAATTCATTGAGTCAATTTACTTCATGTACACTGGATTTGATTCCTGCTTATCGATTTGTTAATTATGTGCTTCCAGAGCTGATAATATAAAGAATATAAAGTAAATATTTAGCTTTGAGTGTATTTTTAATACGTAGTTTTTAATAATTAAACCATGACAAATATCTGTTTGATTTTAGGGATGAGGTGAAGATGAAAATGCACTGACTTATGCACTAAGCACAATAGGCTGAAGTACGAGGGATGCTGGGATTCATATCTTGCTTACATTTGGAGTTATCCAAATAGTAGGGACAGTGCATAAAGCTGCTCTCTCTGGGATTTTCCACAACAACAACCTGAATACACTACTAAAAAGCAATCAGCTCCCAACTGTGAAGTAATTCAACAGCGTTAGCCACCTCTCTCCTGCTCTGTCCCCTTTAAAATCCATAATTACACAGTAAAAACAGCAGCCCTCCCGTTAACCAAAGGTCACGTTGCTGCCAGACTGCACTCTGTTTCCTTAGGTAACGTGTAGGAACAGAAGCTGACCACTCGCAACCTAACTGAACCTATCACTGAGTTCATCGCATCCTGTTTGTTAGTTGGCACATCCCTTACGGACTCATTTGTTTTCTCTTCTCCGTGAGCCATGTGCTGCTGTGAAAGAATCAACAGAGCACTTTGAAGAGTTATCCTAGTTTGCTACTTTAATGACTTTTTTTTACATTTTACAGGAGTTCTTGTTAATAAGCACCACAATAGACAGAATGGAAACTATGACCCCAGTGTCTTGTATGTTTGGAGTAAAGTCATGAAATAGTCCAATTTTTTTACTGCATCCAGATAAAGACAGTGGGGATAAGTATACAAGTATACAAAGTTTTATTAACAGAGATGAGGGTTTAGAAATAAAGACTAAATAAAAATTATTTCTCAAGTGATCTGAATGTGACTCATTTACAAATATCTTTTTTACAGCAGCCGTTATTTTTTATAAAGGTGCAGCTGCATCCAAGTAAATTACAACCTTAACACCAGTGTTTTTCTAGAGACGTTCATGTTCACAAATCTAGAATAAATTGTTCTAAATCATTGGAATAACACACTGGACGCCTGTGTAAGAGATGCTTTTTGCTTTAATAACACTGAGCTGATGGAGGAGGAAGTCGCTGTGTGACTTGGCAGGCAGGAGGGACTGTAGGAGACCAGAGCTGTGAAAACAGACCTGATGTTTTTTTTGTCTCTGCAGAAGGAATAGAGAGAGCAGGGTTGGTTGGCATTTGGGTTTGCCGCCTTGTGTTGATGCCAGATGTCAAGAATCGAAGGAAATTCTCAGGGGAGCGGCTCGTATTGGCTGGTTGGATCTGAACCAGGGTTCAGGTTTAGAGAGAAAACAGAATCTTTCACCACATGGTACTAAACTGATAGATTGATAGACTGTCCCATTGTATGCTCATCTGGAATTTCGCATCACTGTTAAAGTGACTCTACACACAGAAACAAATTACTTGCTTTAGTTGGGGAGTTTGATGGGTGTGTTTTTTAAGTGACACCATGTGCAGCCAGTGTTTTGGATTCAAGAACTAAGCATACAGTGCTAAAATGTTTTGCTAAAAATGATCTATTGGTTTAAGCAAATGTGTAATGTGTATAACTAAACAAGAAAAAATTGGCATCAGATTGGCATTCCAGATCAGTGACTTAGCATAGTTCCTAATCTGGAAGATAACTGGGCTTCCTGCAGAAAGGTCTAAATAAAGATCTGAAAGGATTTAGAACCACTACAGTATGTAGCCATTAAACATACTATGAGATGATACTTTGAGGCAGGCCATAATTCATCTGAATGAAACGTTGCATCTCAACATGAGGTCATCGCTAAGCTGGACAGAGTTATGGTCTCGTCTCATTCGACATAACAACTCCCCTGTGTTCAGGGCTCTGCAGGGTTTAACTGTACACACGTGACCATCTGTAAAGTTATATCATGGACTAACAACACCTGGAGCTTGTAAATCTGTGTGTGTGTGTGTGTCTATGTGTGTCGTAGCATATGGTGTGCGTGTTTGTTGATGAGTGCGTGTTGACGGATGAGGTGCCAGTGGTGTTGGTGTCCACTGTCAGTTTTTCTATACTGATAAAAGCTTGTGGTTGCTGGGTGTGACATCTCACAAGAAAATTTGTGTTTCATACATTTGTTCTGGCAATATGACAAGAGAAAAAAACATGTGATCGCATGTTTCACTTTTTTGACGTCCAGATTTTTATATGTTAGATGTGATGTTGAAGTAATGTGTTACCTAAATTACCCATACAATATACCTGCAGGTTGTTGATGAAGTGAAACATTAAGGCTTCATAATGAACAACCATTTCGGGGCTTTTCATGGCTACAAGATAAAGGAGGAGACTCTCAAAAGTGCCAGTGCAACACGTCGAAGGTGTTACCACCATGATATCGACCGTGATAATAGGGGCAAAACATTATATTATAGGTTGGGATAATGTCTGGGTGGGCGTCACACACCAAGCACAAGTAGCAGAAGCAACAATTATCTTTGAACCATTCCAGAGCATAATCTCTCTTTCATAAGACCAGAAATCAACTTTGACAGATGAAATTGTTCTCTTGCACGGATTTCATTCCACAAAGTGCTTTTTATATATGAGCTGAACTCTCACAAGTAATGTGTGTGTGTGGATTTTCGATGCAGCTCTAGAGCTCATTCTTAGCCAGTATGCTAAGATTACAGATGATGAAAAGCAGGCACACATCAACACTTAACAGGATCTCAGTTCGGCCTTTTCTCACTACACTGCTTTCATGTATTTGCAAAGAAAGATTCAGGTTGAGTTCTTTGCTTTTTGTTTGTTGGATAGGTGCTCTAATAACGATTGATTGGGTGATCTACATACATTGGAAGCATGAATTAAGGGGTGAAAAAAAGAGACATTGAAATTTTGCCTGTGAAATTAAACCAGACCAAAACCAACTGTGTATACAGTAAGAAATAGCTGCACTTCTTTATGAAGATTTTTGACTATTATTAATAAGAACACTTCTTATATTCTTATATATTGATATCTATCATAATATAATGTATTCCACTGCTTGCAATCATTATTTTTGGACAACAGGATTATGCAAAACTCTGACGTGATTTGATTATTTGAGAATAGAATTTCACTAGAAATCCATATGCAATATTGTATTACCAATCAGCCCTAACTCACACAAACACAGGGTCTGAAAGTCCATAAACACACAGGAGCTTACAGCAACAGTGTGTGTGTGTGTGTGTGTGTGTGTGTGGCCTGTATTGCCTGCATTCAGGCATGTGCTCTATAGCATTCAGTCTACATCCGCTGACAAAATTGCCGTACCACTGAGAATAAATGATTTCTGCAGTAGCTCCAAACCTCTTTAACCCCAGTGAGGTTGTTGTCAGGGGAACAAAATACAAACTGAAGGCAACAAACTGCTCTTTGCCAACAGCCCTCATCAGTCTCCCACTGTCACACACACTGAACTTCTACTTGTATTTACAGCTATGTGGCAGCAGGTGATTGGTTGTTGCTTTCTGTTCCTCTGTGTGTGTTTTTAATCATATTACTGGTATGCTTTTCCAAGCTCATTGTATTAAACTTAAAGCACGATCTACATGTATGTTCTGCTGGTGTTTCGGTGCTGAGCAATGAGCTCTGGCTGCCAGGATTTGTCACATATCTGCACTGTGACTCAGAGCTTCCTCTCAGCAATGTGTTTGTGTTTACAAGGCACAAGTCATGAACTCTCTAATGAAGTATTAACAATCACTTTCTTGTCGAGGTGTTGCTTGTGGTTTTATGGAAAGCAGGAAACACGCATGTTAAATAACCACATATGGTAATGGCTACACACTGAGAACTTTGCTTGTGGTTTATCATCATCACACGTCTAATTAAAAATGGAATTAAAACACTGGCTGTGGATCGGTTCCCTAATGGATACTTTTGCTTCATTGAATGCAGGCCACAGGGGGTTTTGATTATCAGCGAATGGAAAAAGGCAAAAACAAAAAGTTAGTTGTCAGCAGGGAGAGAAGGAGATTGTGCAACAGAATAAAAAGCAAAATGAAGTCACCGGAGACACAAGAAAGCAGGAAAGCAGATAATTTCACATCAACTTCCAGAGTCAGAGATGGGCAGTCCTTAAAAGGATATGGGAGAGACAGGATTGGCTAACACATCAGACAGACTAACCACTGGATTGGTCGGTTGAGTTAGAGTGACCTGCATGGAATGGAGAAACTTTCCAAATAAGGAAGAGAGCTGTCGGAGCTGACCTTCATAATGCGGAGAGGCGGCTGGAAGAAAGAGGGGTGAGCAGAGGGAGAGAGAGGGAGCAATGAAAAGGCACACAGAGGGATGAAGGGAGCGAGAGACTAGGGTGTATGCTTTGGAGTTGACAGCATGGAAACTAACAGGCCTCAGTGATCCCCTCATAGAAAGCAGACTGTGTTTCCCAAGAAAGAACACCCTGGTATGTTAAACACAGAGAAAGACACAGATAAATACATGTTACCCCACAAACACACACACACTTGGAGAATCACATTGTTTCCGGATGAGGTCAATCATACCTCTGATTGGATTCTGACCCTGACTGCTGGGGCGAGCGCTGTATGTGTGGTGCAGACGTTATCTCCCTTTAGACACACTCCCAGTCAGACCAACACACAACTTCCGCTTGCGGATGTTAATTAGAGGGTGTAATAATGTCACCAAGACTCGACTCTGAGCGCAGAAGAGATGACTCTGACTCGCCTGTGTCAGTGAGTCAACACACCACGAGTGACTCGCACCTCTAGAGAGAGAGCGTCATTAGGAGAGAGAAAGACCCTCTGCTAATAACTATCTGACATTTACACAATATGCAGACCCACTCTCACACACACACTTGTAAATATACACATCACTCCACTGGACCTGATTTCTTGCCTTCTACACACCGTGACTCATCAGCAGCCTGGAAACACATTGTACCTCTAAAAATAGAGGCATTACACAAAAATAGAAATGATAAATTCCTAAAAAGGGGTTGTTTCATCCCACAAAAATGAAGTGGAAAATTTTTGTTGTGAAACTGAATATTTCAGTGAATGAAATCAGATCTCTGTGGCTGTGACCATTTTGCACACACAGTGACACTGAGAGTTTATTGATAAAATAGCTCCACAGGTTTAACACAGCAGATAAAACTATTATGTTCTATATGTTTGGCATGTAGATAATATTTACTGTGCTCTATCAAAATGTGAAGGATAGATAAAATATTAGGACACAGAATGTAGCTTTTATTTCCCATCAGGGCGTTGTTTCAGGTGTTACCTTATGGATGAACCTCATTTGCGTCACCAGAAACTGAGAGAATTGTTCTAATGATTAATTTCTTAAATTTATGCTGAATTCTCTCTGCTCAGTCATCCTGTCTCTCTAGTCTTTAATCATGCAGAAAGCAATATACATTTGAACAACAAAAGCAATTAGATAAGACATTAGAAGATGTTTTCTTCATCATTGACTTTGAAGGCTGTTATTTTTAGATCTTAACTCACACAGGGAAGTTCCTTGGTCAGTAGCCTGCAGTGTAGTATACGACCAAGCTCTTACTCTGAAAGTTGTTGTCTTTGCTGGAAAGACTGGGAGCTTTTATTGTGAAGAGGAGGAGCTCACAGACAGACTTGACTCATGCAGAAAGTGAGAAAGGGAGAGAGAGGGAGGCTGCGTCTGTCACCGTCTGGCTTCACGGGGCTCTATATATGCTCCTCATACCTGGCTGGGCAGCACTGAGACATAGTTCACGCTCCTGCAGGGAAATATCAGAGCTGCTGCACAGCAAGACAACAACACTGAAGGTAAAACTCTTCTCTTGTGTAGACTGACCACCCATTTAAATTAAACCTAGTTAAGCAGAGCTGAAAGAGAATAGGGAAATGGATAAAAACATAAACTGATAGATGTATTTCTTTAACTTTTACTCTTTGAGCAATTAGAGAGGAAAATTATTTATAATATAACTTTTTGGGTTCTTTGTGTTATCTAGGTACTGGAACCATTACTTTGTCATTACTGTTGAATTAGAGAGTAGAAGAAAAAAGAGAAGACAAATGATGGAGGTAGAATAGAGACTACAGGTCTTCATAGTGTACAGAGCTTGGCATGTTAATGTTTAAATCATATGTTTTCAGAATGGGTGTGTGGTTTCCTGGGCGCACACACAGGCTGATACCCATTCATTTGCTAGAGGCTCTAGAAAGGTAGTGACTACAGACTGTAGAGAGAAAAAGAAAAGAAGAAGAGCGACTTTTCACAAAAGACAAGTCAGGTTTTTCTTTTAAGTGTTGCGTCTGTGATGCAGACCGACTGTGTTTAGGCAGCAAGGTTTGTTTGTATGCAGAGCTCCTCAGCGGAGTCCGATGGATCAGTTAACACAATAGAGGCTGTTAGGTGAGAAAGCATGCATCTTACTGGGCTGTAACTCTTTCACTGACTGATTTCTTCTAAGCCACTCTTCTGTCTCTCTCTCTCTCTCTCTGGCTCTTCTTTCCCCCTTCCTCCTCCTCCTCTCCCTTTGCTCCTGCTGCTAATCCCATTTGATGGCGATGTCTTTCTCACTCCAATCCAGTGAAGAATGTCTTCAGCATTCCTGCTATACAGGGGGAAAAAAGGCGGAGGAGTGGGGAGGTGAGGGAAGGATGGATGGAGGCATATTGAGAAAAGCAGGGCTTACTGATTGTGGAGAGCCCTCTTCACCTACACTTGGTTGTGAAATATGAGCCCAGATAGAGAGTGAGAGGGAAATGAATAGTATAATAAGAAGAAATAAAGAAAGTAGGGCAGGGTGAAAGTAAGTGAATGGAGCAGCCATAAGCTCTTGGTGTGGCTGAAATAAGAAAAACTGCTCTGTGCTGCATTTTAAAGAGAGGGGGGAAAGGAAAACAGTCTGGTTCTGTTTTATGTGGTGTGTCTGCAATTAGAGCCAGAGAGAACGAAGAGAAGGGGGAGCATAGGGGGTGGGGTACCCAGGGAGGAGAGGGACTGAAAATGAGTTAAGGACAGCAGGAGAACAAAGGCTGGGGGAGAACATGTCAGCTGATGGGGAAGAAGTGAATGAATGGAAGCTGCAGGCAAAGAACGAAACACGTTTTTTACATATGTGTGACTTAATGAATATTGCGTTCCATATGTTCCCTGCAGCAGCAGCAATGGCAGTCTGGTTTTTGGGGGTCACACAGCCTGTGAGATTATATTGAAATGTTGGTGGAAACTTGGAGGGAGTCCTGTGCTGGTCTGGTTTCTCTTGCGAAAGTAGAGGGAGGGAGACATGAAAAGGAGAAGACAGTCAGGAGAACAATGTGTGTGCGTGTGTGTGTGTGTGTGAGCAAGCAAGGATGGTATATTTTAGTATCATAATGCTTTAAAAACTTTTAATGTTATGATTATTATTTGGGCATCTTATGGGGAGAGAGAGGGGGTATGACTGCATGCGCTGTAACCATTTGGCCACCAAGGTGCTCCACAAGTAAACTACAGTTTACCATAGACTAAGTTTCACAACAGATGTGTGCATGTGTGTGAGTCCAATCGACTGGAGAAATTCCCAACATGGCACAATTCAAGTCAGAGATGACAAAACATTACTCAGTATAGCAATCAGACAATACTTAAGTCAGAATCAACAGCCAGTATTACTCATACTCTGTCATTCGCACATCAGCTCAGTCACTGTCAGATTCATCGTCTCTTCTTGCTCAAGGCCGTCAGACATGATGATGTAAAGCTCACCGGTGAATGCAAATGACGTAACTGAACCAGTTGTGTGTAAGCGCAGATAAACAATTAATGCCGTGTTTTTGTGTGACTAGATCGATGTGTAAGGCTCAGAGAGGGAAACAGGTGAAATCCACGTTTTCCCACAACGCTGTGGTGATTTAAACTCAGGGGTTTGGGTGAAGCACTGCGTGTGCAATGATGCCAACACTGTGTTTGTGTTGTAGGTGTGACACAGGAGCTCAGTTTGACTATTTGGATATAAATCATTTACAAACGTCAAGGTCATGCTGTTACTTTGTGGGAGCAAATAGAGAGCAAACACACACAAACACACACACACACATACAGTCTTTTCTCTTTAAAGTTTAGGCATGATCCAGGAGAAGTTTGTTTTCAGCTTATAATCCCACTTTTTCTGCTTTAGACCTACAGAACAGGCGTGACCTTAGTTCCCCTCGTGTTGTTGTTTACAGAAGGAAATCCCTCATTACAGTCGCTGTACACCCAACAACTTCCTGTCCTCCCCCTCGCACACTTCCTGTCATCAGCTGGTCGACTCTCATAAAGCGGCTCCATCTTTTCAGCCAGCTGCGGAGCTAACAAGATGGGCAGCAGATAACCCCGCTGGTGGCTTCCCGGTTGCTCCACTACAAAGTGGATGAGTTTCTCACGCATCCTGGGTTGTTATTGTTCAGGAAGCACAAACAAGTAAACACGACCATTTAAGATGTTGAGGTCTCCATTTATTAAAGCAAGATGCTGCTGGTAAAACCCTACTGTGTCTGGCACGTCTCAGTGTTTAGCTGGGTCTGGACCGATACATCACAAGGCTGTAAAACACACTTTCAATTAAGTTACTGTCAAGCTGTTCCCGGGCCTGTTTGTTGAGCTTTTCCATGTAGCAACCAAAGAGACAAACTTACTCCAGACCAGATTCCTTCTTTTTCTTTTCCATCCTTCTCCTTTCCCCCCCAAAAAGAATTTACAGACAGGATCCAGCCCCAGGAAAGTATTTTTCTGGATGAAAATGGGACCACTTAACTGCAATGAGAGAGTCAGAGAGAGAAATAACAGTAATTCTGTGTTACAGTTGGAGCGACAGTCAGAGAAGCTGGAGCGTTTTCTTTCAGAGAAGCACAGCGCTCTGTGGGCCAGTTGGCTCGGACCAAAGCAGCAAAACACAGAGCCGTTGGCATGGCGACAAAGGAACACTTCCCTCCTAATTCGGCCCCGCTTCGCCACACAAAGAATAAAAGAGAGTGATGGACGCCTGATGGAGGTCTGCTCTGCATCTCAAAACACTTGTAGCTACGTTTTAATCATTTACACAAGGTCCAGGTTAGGTTGTAGCAGGAGTTGTTCTGTTTGTGAGCGCAGATCTAGAGGAGACAGCTTGGATGAA
Source organism: Sandelia bainsii (assembly GCA_032362345.1). Classification (NCBI taxonomy): domain Eukaryota; kingdom Metazoa; phylum Chordata; class Actinopteri; order Anabantiformes; family Anabantidae; genus Sandelia; species Sandelia bainsii. The sequence continues at coordinate 5,946,782 of JAUMHL010000021.1, read as the reverse complement.
AAGGCAGGACACAGTGAAAGGCCTTGTCCAACACTTTTTGCCAAAGTGGTCTGGAGAGTAGGAGTTAAAGGCTGCAGTGCTTTAGGGTCAGAGAGTCTGAATGAACCCCCAATCCTTTGATTGATGTAAATCATTAAGTAGTCCATAAAATCGTTGTGCAGCTGCAAATAACACAAGCTGACCTTTTCATGCACTGTCAAACATGAAGTGCACCATATGTCTAAACAGGAGTCAAGTGTAATCTGACAAAATTGGAAATCAGTTACGCTGAATTGTTTTTATATGAAAGTCAAATGTCGGAATTTAAATGCAGAATGATTGTTTCATGTAGAGTCATGAGAAACTTGCTTACACTTTCTGAATCAGGGATTTTGTGACCGTTATTAAAGAGAGATATTATAGTGTGAGACAGAGTAAGACAAACTGTTGGACAGCAGCTTGAAGTTGATTGTTTTTAAGCAGTTACATGGAAAAGAGCACCTATTAGGGCATAGTGATGATGTCAGCTACTGCTGGATAATATGCTTCCTGCTCTTGCATGCTCAGAGAAAGAAGAGGAGATATGAGGACAAAGCTTCTACATTTAATTTCTAAAATAACATACTCTGTGTAGGACAGTGTCAGAAATATAGGTAAAGGCCGTAAATGTGTTTGAAGTCTTTCATGCTGAGACAGTGTGTGTTGGGGAAAGAGGGATGAGTCTGCGAGGAAATTAAGTGTGTTTCCTCTCTGCTGGAGCAGACGGGCAGGGTGCTTCTGCCTCTGAGAACACAGCCAAAAAAGGAATCAAACCTCTGCAGAGTGCTGCGAGCCTCACAAGCTGCCAGAACTATTCCTGTAAACGCACTCTTTTGGTGGAGGCCTGAACGGGTGATGTGTAGGGGGAATGTAAAGAAATACTGAATGTGTGTTGATGATGTGTATTGTGGTCAGTGGATCCTGAAAGGAGAGCACCAGTTTGTGACAAGCCGGAATGATCGCAATGGATGCTTTTGAATTAATGACTATTTATATAGGCACGAGAAGTGCACTCTGGAAGGGAGCATACGACCAAAATAACTGGCTAGGACAGACCAATCAGTCATGTTGCTATCGGATTGTGAGGTAGATTTGTTACACTGGGCTACAACTCAGTTCTGTTAAATATTCACTGATGTTGTTTGTAAATGCATACAGAGGGAGGCTAAATGGAAGGTTTTTCTCTGCGTTGTCTAAGATGAAAAATAGTCAAAAGACTCCACTGATTATTCAACATCTGGAAAAGATTAGGACATGTGAACTTGGTGGATTCCTTACAACATGCACCACTGGGATGTACAGTATATTCTGAACAGGCTGCCTGTGAGCAACTCATAGCTGTATACTCTGAAGGTTTATAACGTCAACCTTTCCTAAAGACCCATGTCCACTGCCTGGTCCTCAAGGAGAGCTTCTGAGAGTTCACTTTTAAAAGTTAGTCATCTTTAAAACCCTCCTCGTGCATGTAAAGTTTGTTTCAGGAAACAGAAACTGGGAGATTTGGGGCTGATGACAGCACAAAATTTCTAACCTCCCTCTCTCCCACAATGACTTGACAACAACATGAATCAACCAAGCTGGGGGAGTGACTGGACAACCACACCTCTGTGAAAAAACACAATACTTCATCGGCAGAATCCCTTCCCTGGCACAAAAACAGCACAACATTACGTTTGTGTTTTTCTTTCTGCACAATGCTGTTCAAATACCCGCAGCCACGCCTCAGCTTTCCTACTTCACAGAGGGTTTTCCCAACATAGAAAAACATCATATCTGGTCTCTGTCCCGGTATCAGGCCAGTGTGGTAAACTGCTTCAGTGTTAAACAGCAGGAACCGAGCTGTAATCCTCACTGTTACACTTATGTGCTGATGTCTTTACCATACTTGATGCATTTGTCAACAAGTTGCCTTTTTAACAAGTCTTTGTTAAAGGCAAGAGGGTGATAACCTATCAGTCAGTGCTGCTGGTGCAGCGGTTTCCTTCTTAAAACACACACTGACACACATACACACTACGTCGTGCACATACCAGTACTTTGACACCAGTTGCCTTGAGACCAGAGGAAAAACTGTTTATCCAGTTCAGCTCCTGTTGAAAACCGTTGGACTGATGGTCATGTGCTGGTGTCATCCGCAGAATGGTGTGCAGCTTTAATAATGAACGTCTTCTCCCTGGTTGTGTTTCTACCTCACTTGGCTGTCCCGACTCTTTGATTAACCATCCATTATTATCCATTACGTTCACATCTGGCATCCGACTTTTTGTTTGTATTCTGACTGGATTTGGAGAGAGACCAGGCTATAGTGTCATGAATACACTGAAAACAGCCACATGCTTTTGTATAATTTTTCCAAGTTTGTTACTTTGTGAACTTTCCCCCATAAACAATGAAATTTTCTTATGAAAACGTATGACGCCTTTTGTTTCTGATAACCGTGGCTGATAACTGTGTTTCTTTTTCCCAGGAACGCATCTCAGCTGAAGCAGCTGCAGGACCAGATTTTGTTGGAGCAGCAGGAAGCAGCCAACTGGCAGCAGCATCAGCAGCAGGAGCAGCAGGTCCAGGAAGTCCCGCCTCCACCTCAGCAACCACTTTGGGAAGCGCCTCCACCTGCTCCACCGTCTCCACCACTCCCCCCTCCTCCCTCCTTCCAGGAGTTGGAGACCAGCGTAGCCATGCAGGCCAGCACCTTCAACTACGCCCGGCCCAAGCAGTTCATTGCTGCTCAGAGCCCGGGCGGAGCGGGCTACATCACCCAGTCCTCCGGCTCCTCTGGGTCCAACTTGTCTTCACCCTTGTCTCCTCCCATCTCACACAAGGCCTTCAGCAGGGTCACCGTGCCCCCCTTCTCCAAAGCTGGCAGCGTGGAGTCTCCAAGCTCTCCCTCCTTCCCGCCTCCACCGCCGCCCTTCCTCAGCTCCAGTAACTTGTCCTCTCCATCAGGTCCCGCCCAGGACTTCCCTCCTCCCCCACCCCCTCCTCCTCCACCTGTCTCCATGTCTCCAGCCCACTCAGATATGTCCTCGCCATTCTCATCTGTCCCTCCATCACCAGCCTCCAGTTTCCTGTCCTCTGTGTTACCCTCCACACCTTCCACACCGAGCAGCCCTACAGTCAACGCCCTGGGCCTTCCGAAAGGCAACGGGACTGTGTAAGTATCTCTCATATACACACATAGAGCTTTATTTACATTATCTGTCAAGTTATGTAACATTTTCTATGCTCTTTATACAAAGTGTGTCTCAGGCGAGTTGCTAAACCTTCCAGCAACTGGAGGCAGGAGGCTGTATGTCTGCTGCAAGATGGAAGATGACACGTTTACATTTTTATACACCATGTTTACAGGAAAACGCTAATTAAAGAACCCCTTTAAACACACACAAACCCACACACGTAGACACAAAAGTGTTCTTAAGGGGAAAGCACTATAGACCCCATATAGCAAGAAGACGTACACAAGAATCACAGAGTGAAAGGTCAAAATAAAATAAACAATCACATCTCAGTACCATAGTTTACACATATGTTCAACTGGGTTTCTGGCTCTGAAGACTGATCACTTCAGAGTTCAGTGTCCAGCTGATATGAACTGCAGGGTTACTGGATTTAGATTCTTGGCCCTGCATATTGAGTTACCTGATAAAATCTGTTGTTGTGTAGATAAGCCTCCCCTGATGGCAGCCCTGGAGAGTGAAATTTGCTTATTTTTTTCCTCCACCAAAGGACATTCCTTTTTCAACTCTTTGCCAGTAATTTTTCATCAGCCCCTCACTCACTCCTGCACTCCCCCTCTCACCCTGGCATTCCTGCTGCCTGTGAGAGATAAGAAGACACACTGTGGAATGCCATAGCTGCACATGTCCAGATAAGGGTGGATATGAGAGAGCTAGACAGGGAGCCACAGAGCTACAGAGGAAAGAGGAGTTGAGATAATGTGTGTGTGTGTGCGTCACAGAGCAGAGTGCCATGACTTAAATGTTGACAAATGTTGGTGTTTTGTCCTTTCAGCAAAGCGTTCCCCAGGAAGTCTTCTGTCACCAAGACGCCTCGCATCGCCTCTGACTCGGACATCCAGGGATCCAAAGATGCCGTCATCCAGGATTTGGAGAGAAAACTGCGCTTTAAAGAGGAGCGCATAAGCAATGGTCAACAGGTTTGTCTGTGTGTGTGTGTGTTCTGGTCTTATTTAATTACCGAAACAAGTGTTTGTTTGCAGGCAATTAAAGACAGAGCGTGTTCAGTAACACGTCATTAACACAGATTAACAAGCTATCCAACTATTCATGAAACAGTTTTACTACCTTACTAACCCGCGTTGACCCCGATTAATCCCTGCTTCCAGAGGTTAACCTATGAGGAGAAGATGGCTCGCAGACTGCTGGGTGCTGACAACGCTGCCACAGTCTTAAACACACAGGACACAGAGGAGGAGCCAGTCACACAGGTACAGTGGCTATTTATGCGGATCTAAGGGGAAAATCACACACACACATGCACACTCACCTGGGTTCATACAGGTGTGGGAATGTACAATCAGTAAGTGCACATCAGCACTTTTTTTTACACTCTCAACTCCCAGTGTTCCATGTATACAACACTTTTCTGTTTCTGTTTTGTTCACTGATGCTGTGCTGGTGTCATTCCTTTCTTATGATCACTGGCTTTCCTTTGAATTTGAGTGCAACCCCCCCCCAAACACACACACACACACACACACACCCAACCACTCACCTACCCAGTGTGCCTGTAAACACTGCTGAAGAGCAGGGTATAAACACTGCAAAGTCCTCCAAAGGCCTCCATAAAAAGCTCTGTTTATGCAAACTTGTAGAAACCAGTGTTGCAGCAAACATGCCCGAGAGTAACACTGTTTGGAGGCTCGTGTAGCCGTTTGTCAGCCCGACTGTGCTCCACCATCAAATGTTCTGTGCAAATTCATGAGAAAGCAGCATCTCCACTCAGTTGTTTACCAATGAAAGAACTGGTAAAAAAAAAAAGCCTTTTTTGTTTATGCGCTTACATTAATCTTACATCATTTCCACATGTAGAAGGACATTTGTAATTTAAGTTTCCTAGAATGCTCAAAGTTTGTAATGTACTGTAACTGTCCTATCACTGCACTCCTTATGAACAATATGCACAAACGTATGAGTGAGGCTCTGACTGACACATTCACACTCTTATTAGTTAGGCGAATCTTTCCACACTTTGTCCACACTGCCTGCAGTCGACCACCGTGGCGTCCCAGTTTATTGTTGGCATGCGAAGCGATCTGATTGGTTATGGCTCTAAAGCACTGCATGGCTCTGAGCACAACTCTAAGCCTGGGAATGTGGCTGAGAGTGATTCAGGTCCAATACCATGAGACTGGGGATTACCATGTATTGGTGTTTTGATACTGCGCCTAAGTGCTTGAGATTTTTCTGTTTTTAGAGTAAGTAACATGAAACATACACACCCACTGAAGCAAACTAAAACACACTTGAAAGTGTGTGTTGCACAGCGGCACCACAACACACAGACACACAACACAAAACCTCTTCTTTCTCCCAACAGGAAGACAAGTCGCCTGATAGAGACTCGTTCCTTCAAAAGGTTTTTGAAACCTTTGTTTCTTTCTTTCACCTTCTGAGTTTGTAATTCACTCAGTGTTAAATGTTACACTCAATGTTTGTGGCTGTGCTCACAAAGTCACCAGACACTGACAGAGCGTGGTTAAAAAGTGATCTCTGCAACTTTTACTGTTTGTTGTTCAATCTGTCATTTGAATTGATTCGGATAATGAAGCATGTTCAAGCTTGATTACTATACAAACATCTATGAGCACGCTTGGTTGATCTGGTTTTACAGACTGTACTTCATTGTTGTCACGCAATGCATGCTGCAATCTTACTCTGTATTTGAGATTAAGGTAGCTATTAAGTTATAGCTTTACTCTTTTTTTGAGAAGTGAACACAGTATTACTTAGTCAGATTTTAGACAGAACATGCTGCAGCAGCTGCTTCAGTACAATTACAGGATAATACCTCAGTAGATCAGGATGAGCCACTTCTGTGGTTGCTGTCGTTCTGAGCAGCAGAGTGAGCTCAAGAGGATGAATGCAACCTCTGCAGCTGTGCCTGAAGCCTGTCATTATCTGTGCGATGTGTCATCGAACTGTGTTGCTCCGCAGATGCTCTCTCTGCCAGACCAGAGCAACAGTGATGAAAGATTGATGGAGATGGTGGGAAGAAGGAGTGGCTCATTTGGGCAGAGATAATTAAGAAATCAGGAGAAAGTTTATTAGTTTGGGAGACAATGAAGACAGGTTAATGAGTGTGTAAAACATTGGAAAAGGCCAAACAGACTTTTATTGGCAGCTTTTTGCATGATCTTAAATATGTTTGCCTTTGCCACATGAGCACACAAACCTCATCCATTATTTCTCAGGCTCAGGCTGTCTCAGGCTTTCTCTAATATTTTCCTTGTTTTCTTTCTGTCTCTGGCATGTAGGAATACAAAGTGTCCAGCTTCGAGCAGCGCCTCATCAGTGAGATTGAATTCCGTCTGGAGCGTTCTCCAGTGGAGGAGTCAGACGACGACGTGCAGCACGACGAAGACTCTGCTGGGCAGGGGGTGGCGCCGTCCTTCGACCAAAAGCTCAAACACTACAAAATCTTTGAGGGTATGCCAGTCACCTTCTCCTGCAAGGTCAACGGAGACCCCAAACCAAAGGTGGGACCTTCCACGTGTTACTGAAAGAATGTCATCACCTGCATGATTAAGCATAGCTGATTATAGTTGTTAGATAAACATTATGTAATGTTGAGACACTTCTGATGGCTTTGGCTTCTTTGCTTGGGAGTTGCTGATGTGTGATGTTGATGATGGAGGGTGCAGATACTGCACACATCCTCTCTGCTGTGATAAGGGGAGACCCTTTGCAAGAGCACACACTGGCCTGGGCTGGCTGCCTGCTTCTGTGCGCATTAATGATGTGGTGACGACAGGCCTCAGGATAAACTGATGAAATTATGGTCTCCTGGGGATAGAAGTTCTGATTAAAACACTTTAAAGACGAAATCATACTTTTGTTTTGAAAAAAAAAAAAATCTATACAAAGTTCCAAACCTTAACTTATCAGATGGTTTTTGTCTTTTCTTTCTTATCTTGTGCTGCAGGTTTACTGGTTTAAAGATGGCAAGCAGATCTCCAAGAGAAGCGAGCATTACAGGATCAGCCGTGACCCTGATGGAACCTGCTCCCTGCACACTGCTGCAGCCTCGCTGGATGACGATGGCAACTACACCATCATGGCAGGCAACCCTATGGTGAGCAGGCGGACACCGAGCTCTGGAAAAGCCCCCAGAACATAACATAAAATATTAAAGAAAGGCCTGCACCCTCATAATAAAAACACAGTGCACATGTGGCTGTTCGGCTGCCTGTAGAACATGTCAGCGCTCATTAGCGAGATAATAATGTGCATTAAGATAATAATCTCCAGCCTGAAGAGGAAGAGGGCGTTTAATGAGACAGGAAATCACTGAAAACCTCATGAGGGTAAAAAGTTCATGTTCTACCGGCTTTCTAGCAGTATTTTGTTCACTCACTCACATTTTATTTCCCCCTCCTATTTGACTGATGCTTGTGTTGCGGTGGAGTGTCAATAAGCTCCTTCTTTCTGTGTGTCTCTTTTCTTCTCACAGGGCAGGGTGAGCTGCACCGGCAGGATGATGGTTCAGGCGGTGAACCAGCGAGGCCGCAGCCAACGCTCGACGCCTGGACACATGCGCAGGTGAGGCTTAAGAGGGGGAAGGAGGGTGCAAAAGACATCTCTTGGTGTTTTATTCACAAGTTTTCAACTGCTGGCTGGCACATGTGCTGCAGGCTGCTCACCATCTGCACAGGTCCTGTGCTTGCTGTGCACACTCTTTTCAAAGTGCGTTGGTCTGATGTAAAATGTTCCAAGAAGAGGCTATTTACACAAATGTTTGCTTTGAGCTGAATCACACTTTGCTCTGTGCTGTTCTCTCAGGAAAGAAAAGCTTTGCGTTAATGTCAGGGAACACCTGTTTGCTCTGCTCTGTTCCTCGCTGCTCTGTTACCTTTATATATATGAACACTATGCATTCACCCAAACCCAGATTACTGAAGAATTAGCAGATATCACAGACACCCCTCACAGAACATAAAAAAACACCTGTAATCTGTTATCTAGATGAACACTCCCTGATTACAAAAGAGTTGTTTTGAGTGGGATTGAAGTGTCAGTGTCTCCTGCTCTCTTTATTTCCTTTCCTGGTTGACGTGCAGGCAGTGTGGTGATGTCACTGTTGTCAGGACAGGAACACGTGTCCTGACCTGCTGTACAGGTCTCCTATATCTAGATAGAACAAGATTGACATAAGAGGAAATTAGAGAAAGAAAGAAAATAATGTTTTTGACAAGTTTGTTTGTTAACTGACAGCTTTAGAAATGCTTTAACAAAAGCCAGTATTTGATTTTTTCATCATAAATTCTGTACATTTCCCTATCAGGCCCAGGTCCAGGTCTAGAGACAGCGGCGATGAGAACGATAACATCCAGGAGCGTCACTTCCGCCCTCACTTCCTGCAGGCGCCCGGTGACCTCATCGTTCAGGAGGGGCGGCTGTGCCGGATGGACTGCAAGGTGAACGCATACCTCTTTACTCAGCGTGATAAAAGAGAAGATAAAAGCAGGTCAACGTGTTGTCCTGTGGTCACTGCGTCCAAACAACATCCACAGAAAGCAAACCACTTTTTAGGATTTCTTGGATGTTTTGTGGAGTGCTGAGACAGTGCTGCTTTATAAAAGACATTTTTAAAACTTAATAGGAGAAAAGACAAATTACACTCTGTTTTTTGATCTGGCATGGCATGTTAAGCTATAAACTTAAATTCGAAGATCTTTTTATATGAGACTGCGGCTTTAAGGCCTTTTTTTGTGGACAAGTTATAGCAGAATCTGTCTGATTACTTACAGAAAATTAAAGTCTAAATAGTGAGGTGGTTTAGCTGCAGCCCAATCCTCCTTTAATTTAACGTCATGTTTTCACGTCCTGTAGGTGAACACTGTGCTGCTTTCTTTGATAAAGAAAGAGAGATTTTTTAAAAATAACTGAGACATGACTGGAAGAGAAAAATGCCCGCACCAAAGTGAATATGTTAATCATAGTAATAAAGAAAGCTCTTTCTGATCCGCCCTTTAATTCGGCATCTGTATTGCTCTCAGGGAGGCTCCGTCTCAGTGCTGCCAAAGAAACATTTCCCTTTCTGTTCATTCCAGCTCCTTAAGGGGAATATAAAAACTAGCAGAGACAAGATGTTTCATCACTTCCTCGTGTTATGAATGGCTCGCAGCAGACAGGGAGAACACATAGGTGTCATTTTTCAGGGATTAAGTGGAATCAGGTTTTCTACAATTATTTTCCCTCTACGCCACTCCCACCACTTGTCCTCTTTTTTTCCCTCTATCCTTTCCGTCTTCACCTCGCCTTTCGGCAGTGCTTTGAAAACTCTTTGAAAACTGTTGCATGTAATGAAATGAAACAGACCCACAATTAACGTGCTATGAAAAGACTGTCTTTTTATGCATGTCAGAAATAAACTGAGAGTCTCCATTCCTTCTGAGGCCTTAATGTCGAGGGTAATTATAGCAAATATTTATTTCCAGATCATGTGTGGTTCTCCAAACTTTCCATGCTCAAAATGCCACAACTAAAAATGTATTTGGTCACTTCCAGAAATACTTATCTCTCTTCATATACTCTTCTTTGTGGTATGTGTGGATGTTGTTACTGTGTTCATTTGCCCATTGTAATACCAAGCATATGCATATAAAGAGTAGCAGTATTTACAGGTGGGCAGGGTGGAGCAGGTGTCGGGTTTCTCTACAGAGACAGTCGAGGCTTAAGGCAGCGCTGTTTATTCCCATGACAAAGCATGCAGGCGACCAGGCTCCTCCAGGCAAACACAACACAGACAGATTAACCAAACAGTGCTGTTTTTATATTCCACAATAAATACATGCTGCTCCCACAGAACACATGCAGCTAATATACTCATTTTGTCCAACAAAAACAACCACTGACTGCGCAAACTCTAAGCATCCTTCATTCTACATTCTGAAGACGTCCTGACACATTTAGTGAATTTTGTGTTTGCAACCTGCAGGTGAGCGGCTTGCCAACTCCTGACCTCATCTGGCAGCTCAACGGACAGACCATCCGCCCTGACTCTGCCCATAAGATGCTGGTGAGGGAAAACGGCGTGCACTCACTGGTCATCGAGCCTGTGACAAGCCGCGATGCAGGCATCTACACCTGCATCGCCAGCAACAGAGCCGGGCAGAACTCCTTTAACCTGGAACTCATTGTTGCAGGTAAACAGAAACATATAGTTGAGACCTTGAAACAGTTTTTATTCTTCAGGCTCTGTTCTTTGTACCCGTCTTATTAACACACTCTCTCCACAGCCAGAGAGATGCACAAGGCTCCGTCATTCATCGAGAAGCTACAGAACACAAGTGTTGCAGAGGGTCATCCTGTGAGACTGGAGTGTCGTGTCGCAGGGGTTCCCTACCCACAAATCTTCTGGAAAAGGGAGAATGAGTCTTTCACTCACAACACAGACAGAATCAGGTGAATAAAACATAAAAACTAGCACATAAAGTAATACTTTTAATACTTTCTTCAACCTATATTTGTACCAGGTTAAAATATTCATTATTAATTTGTGCCATTTTTCCCCCAGCATGCATCAGGACAACAGTGGCTACTTGTGTATGATCATCCAGCCAGCCTTGAAAGAGGATGCCGGTTGGTACACTGTGTCAGCAAAGAATGACGCAGGCATCGTATCCAGCACTGCGCGCCTCGACATCCACAGTAAGTCCACATTCTGAAACACACGCTGCTCACTGAATTAAGCACCTTTTCTTTTCTGGCTTTGCTTCGTAGTTAGGTGTAAACCCCCTCTCTTCTCTACCCTCAGCTCAGTGGCAGCAGCCCAACCTCCCCAAGCCGAAGAAGGTGCGTCCCTCCACCAGCCGCTACGCCGCTCTGACAGAGAGAGGGCTGGACGTGAAGGCGGCCTTCTTCCCCGACTCCAGCCCGCTACCGCCTGGAGGCCTGGTGGAGAGCGACGACCTGTAGAGAGCACAGGGAGGCGCGAGGATTACGTCACCCTGACAGCTGCCCTTGCTCCCAGCACTGCTGAGACAAATACTTTATGACGGCGAGGAGGGGGCAGAACACAACCTCATCCACCATCGTTGAACTGCAAATACAGAATTAAAGGGTCGGTGGACAGAGTCTGATGGCGCAGACATGGTTTTCTTATGTTTCTATAGTAAGACACAACACATTTTATTACAGAATTCATCAAGTTGGTATCCCAAGCTTCATTTTATCAACTGGACCTGGAAGTGCCTCTAATTTCTGTGAAGATAAAAATCAGTTTAAAAAATGCAATGAAACACAGAATTACTATGCATGTTCAAGACTAATACTGTATTCCTAAGTAGAACTGCACCGACTACATGTAGTGGAGAAAGGAAAAAACAGAGACTGACAGCTCTGACAAAGGAGATCACAGACTTTTATTATGTGAGCTTGTGTAGCACAGTGCTGATATCTGCAGTAGCCACATGTAGTTAAGAGTATTATACATTCTCAGTTTTGTCTGGTTGTAGATTAGCTTACAGTCACAGCTCTCAGACAAGGCCGGGCCTTACAAACAAGATGGTTAATGACTGTTTTTTTTTAAATAAAAGAAATCAGGTTTGGGGAAAATGAACACTCACACATGGATGACATCTGTGGGTTGGATCTAACAAGAAGAGACAGCGACAGGAAAAAGAATGTTTTTGCGATGGACGAACTTTAAAGTGGTAAGTGGGATGTGAAAGACAGTGAAGGTGGTATGTTGGGGGAAAGAAAGGAAAACTTTTGATTATGGTTGGGAAATTCTGGTGATTTTTTCTTTTTTTCTTTCATGGTTTATTTTAGAGGTGTGAATTCAAATGTCCTGACAGAAGAGAGGCTGTTGTGAAAGGGTTCAGTGTATTTGTCAAACACATCACAGATTCTCTCCATTTTATTTTTGTATGAAACTAAATAAGACTATTTACTTTCCCAGCAATCTTCACATAAGTTATACCGGCAACACTGATAAAACAATCCTTCCTGTATCTTAAAAGTTTTATAAATGTATTTACTGCCTTAAATCACATTTAGGCTTAATGCAATCACATTTGCTTTGCATGTTACATTTGGACACTTGTACAGTGCCAAAAAACTTTTACCAGGATGTATGACACACAGCTTTTTCCAGTATTCAGGGGTAGCAAACTTTCTAAGCTGGTGAAAAGTGAAAAGCAAGGTATATTTATATCTATTTTTCTCACCTCTGTAATACTATACAAAGTGGACATCATTTTCTGTCTGTTTGGAGCTTGCATCAGTTGACAGTTACTGTGTTTGCACATTTCTATGCCAATCAATGCCTGTATATGGATTGTTCTCCTGATATTATTTTAGGTTATGAAAGTTAATAAAAATCAAACTCTTCAGACAGTGTGAGATGTTTTTATAGACTGGCAGGCTCTTCCTAAAACAATAAGAGAATGCCAAGAATCACATTATCAGTCACAGTGGAAGTACCATTCTCCGACACCGACACACTGGAGCAGAGCTGTAACCAGACGCTCAAAACATCCACAGAGCTAAAAATACCCCTCCCCACCTCCACCAACTCTAATTTACTCCAGCTGCAGCCTAACATGTCTGGCCCCTCGACTGGGCCATCCAGAGGTGGGCTGCTGGCGGACGTGTGTGTGTGTGTGCGGGTTGTGAGGGGTTCCCCCTGCGGGAGGTGGTGCAACGAAACACGAATATCACAATCAGTGGTGGGGTGCTTCACAGTCATGGAAAAAGATCAACAGCGTTGATCTACTGATAGAATTTAGGACCTTAGAGCACCAAGGTCTGTACTGGTCCAGACAGTCTGGAGTCAGCAGTGTTAGTCACGACCCAGTGTCACACACATCAGGCCATGCCCACTGTGGGTGGACAGAATGACTCAGCAGAAAATGGGCACCTACCTTTTTACAACTTGTTCATAGATTTTGTTACTCTTAAGACATTTGTCAAAAGGAAATAAAGATTATAAAACACAATCTGACAGCTTACAAGACACAAGTCTGAATTTAAAGTGGCCACACAGCAACACTGAACTTCAGTCACGAAGCCTTGTTAAGTGCAAATGTTCGTCTTTCATCAGTCAGACGTCATGAGTAACATCATCTTACTGAATTTTCATGCCTAAAACAAGACACGCAATGTTACAGAAAAAGACAAAGTGACACATTCACATGCCTCTCTGTCACTGTTTTGAGGGGGTCAGGTAAGTCCAGAGGAAAGCACATTCCCTACATGGCCAGCTGCAGCCCTCCATCCACCGCCAGCACCTGTCCCGTAACATAGGAAGACTCCAAAAGGAAGAGGACAGCCGCGGCTACCTCCTCCGGCTCGCCAAATCTCCCCAGTGGAATTGAGCGCACTCTGTTCTCCTCCTTCAGCCCCGATGTCATGTCAGTGCGGATGAATCCTAGAAATGAAAGATTGTGGGAACATGAGAAAGAAAACAAAAACCTGAGGAAATGGGGAAAGGTGACGTAAAAAGAAAGATGTGGTTGTGTTGTACCTGGAGCCAGGAGGTTAACCCTGATATTTCGTGAAGCAACTTCTTTAGCCAACGAGTGCGTGAACCCCTCCAGACCAGCTTTACTGGCACTGTACACACACTGCCCAGCATTCCCTCTCAGACCCACAACAGAGCCTAAAACAAAAAAACAGACATCCACTGAGACTACTGTGGTATGAAAGAGATGCTTCATTATAAAACACATGTGGGAAGTCTGTTTAAGCCCCTTTTATACATATGAAAAATAAATATTAGTCCCAAACTAAATCAAGAGGAGGTTTCTTACCTTAGCCAGTGATTTTAATATCATTTAATTTACTTCAAATTTCAAATTTTCTGTCTGCAAGTATCATTCATATGATCCTTTGTGTTCTCACAACATACATTTTGTGCTGTTTAGCAGCCAGCCTGCATCTCTGGTTATGAGATGACTGAAAAGACTGGTTGCGATAGATTTCTAGTAAATGTGTTAAACTTGACAAACAAAAGAGAGCGGTATGGTCCTTTAAAGTGACACTTCTATCTAATCTAAAGAAGATAGTAACCATATACATCGCCCTCTAGTGACCAAACTGGAAGCATAACACAAATGCTGGCTGCCAGTGAAGCGGCCAATACCTATATTAACAATAGCTGCTCCCTGGATGTGCAACATGCTGCGCAGCGCCGCCCTGCAGGTCAGCATGGTGCCCAGCAGGTTGCTGTGAAGCAGAGCCACCATCTCCTCTGGCTTGGTCCTCAGCAACAGAGCGTCCCTGAACAAACGGAGACGGTGTCAATTATGACGTTCAGTGTTGTATGACAACATTTTATCCCTTTACATCTATGCTAATAAGGACAGTTCTGAGCAGGGCCACTGTCCGAGCGTCTCCTCACCTGTTGATGCCAGCTGCATTCACAAGATACGAGATGTTTCCACAGGATTTTTGGATACTGTCAAAGGTTTTCTGCACCTCCTGCTCTTTGGAGACATCGCAACTAAAAGCCACGTGGTCATCTAGAGAGCACATAGAGAGAGTGTCGCACAAATGTACTGTGTGTTTGCGTGTGTGAGACTGACAGGAAAGTCAAGGCAGACTATCCGTATTAGATTGTGCTTTGGTAGAAATTGTGTTCAAAACGTTGACATCTTTACATCTTTTATTTAGAAGAATAGAATATGCATATACAGTATATGCATGACTGTGTAAATCTGTGTGCCACAGCATACCTCCATGTAGAGATGCCGCAGTAGCCCGGGCAGCATCTTCATTCCTGGAGACAACAGCCAACCTGCAGCCCCTCTGAGCCAGCAGGCGGGACACGGCCCTCCCGATGCCCCTGGAACCCCCACACACCACCGCCAACCTGGACATGACCCTGCAGGGAGACCACATGCTACACAGTCTCCACAGGGGCATAAACATACTAGCCAGAGGTGAAAAGTAACTGAGTATATTTACTGACAACCTTCACTGATATTTACTCATATGCATATTTACTCATGTGCAGTATTTTGAGGTACTTGTACTTTGAGTAGCTACTTTTCCTCCTCTACAATTCAGAGTGATGTATTGCACTTTTGTACTACACTTAAACAGCTTCAGTTACTGCTACTTTACATCTGTAGATTCATCATACAGTTACTGATGTACTATTACAGATGAACCACCTGTCAGTACATTAAGTGGTTAAAATCAGATCCACCTTTACCAGCTGCTGTTTTACTTCCACATCAGATCTCTATAGTAACACAGGTCCCTCATTTTATACTGATTACTGAAACAATTCCTTTGCCATGGCGCCATATACATGTTTGAAAGTTTATTTGCAGCTTGCAGAACAAATGTAACATAAAATATTTTCCCTTGTAACGTGTAACCCTGTCTGTATATGAATTAAACATAACAAAACCCAAACATTTTTTAACGTCATACATGGCTGATCATCATCATCATCATCATCATCATAGCATCAGTTGCTGTCAATTTTACAGCAGAACTATAACAAGAAAAGTGAGATTTATCAGGAGAGGGAGACGCACTAATCGATATTAATATGAAGCTACAAGAAAGTTAAAGGACATTAACTAATTTAGGAATTTTAATTTAGAGTTTTGAAACAACATGAAAGCGTAATAACGTTAATTAGTCGAGTAAGACAAACTTTAACACTTTGACAGTCTCCGTCACATGTTCCTGATTCAACCTGCTGATATTTGAGGGTCACTTCTCTTCCTGTAACGCTAACAGCTTTCCAGCTACATAACTGTACTTTAGTAATGAAGTTTATGCGCTGCGCTGTTACTCACCTTATTGTCGACTGTTATTTTCTTTACGTGCTGCTCTGTAAGCAGCTTAATTCACTGACAGACTCAGACGAGCAGCGCTCACGGGCGCCGCCATGTTTGTTATTGTGCGTGTGGCGGCGACGCTCAGCATCAGCCAGAAGATGGAGCAGTGGACCCAGCGCAGGACTCTTTAATATTAGTCCACAAACAGTGACTCAAACAGCACAACAACCTGACATTATCACAGTGAAAACTGCCAGTTCACAGTCGTTAAATAGCTCAGTAATTTGAACAATAGACCATTAAACTGTTAAATATAATTTTTATGTATTAGTTGACTGTTGACGGCTTGGTTAAAGAGGTGTGCCCTAACAAACTCCTGAAGCAGATGGCACTTTATAATAACCTTAATGTACTTAACCGACATAATAGTAGTTGTAGTATATCTGCATTATCTTAATGTCTTTTCAGAATACTGGGATATTACTGCAAAAATACAGTTTTTTATGCACAGGAATAATTACACTTCACTCTGAGTTAACTTTAATGAGATTTCTATTCATGCTGACAGGACTGTTCTGCTCTGCACACTGAAATAGCACAAAAAGGGTTCATTGCAGCCATTCTTTTTTTTCTTTGCTTCATTTGTCATTGTTGCCCAATGGAAATATATTTCACTAGAAAGAAGAACTGCCACTGGTGTACAGAGGAATGAGTAATGTCGACAGTGGGTGGCCTTGTCCTACACCTGGATCATCCATCAGACCGGGACGTTCTGTGAGATTGGTTTGCTGATCTTAACTCACATCCACAACCTGTGCTTTAGTGGACTTGTAACTGAACTGTGACACAACCACCACAAACACAACACAATGAGCTTAAAATGTTTCCCTGAGCTTCAGCTCTCATTCATATTAACTGTGCTTGTTGTGTGTCAGAACAGGACTGCATTTGTATTCTGATCACCTTCGTAAACACCAAGACATCATTCCCCTCTTTCACACATTAGTGATCTAATGATGCTTGCCAACAGAGGCATATTTTGCTCTCTCACACTCAAATGCACACACACACTCAAACACTTTCAGCAGAGCCTGCATACGGTGCTTGCACACTTATTTACATTTCAGTAGTGAGGCTTGTTTCAGACCTACATGACAAAACCTTAATGTATTACTGGTGATTTCCTGGGCCTTCTTTAATACATACATTCATTCTAATATAAATATCTCTGTAATACTATAAATCTGTTCAGGGAAGCCTAACACGTCTATAGTCATTTCAGGTAGTACACAACAGGGTTCAAGAAAGACTTGACCAACACCCCAACAGAGCTTAAACATTATCATGAAATTCTTGATCTTGATACTCTGCAGGCCTTGCAGCTATTAATGATTTACCTTTTTATAAAAAGCTTTTCCCATATTTACACACACCTCATTCAATCTCCATCTGCCATGCTAATTACTTATCTTCAACACATATTCTGTCAGACACCGACATTCTCACAAATCTGATGCTAGTGTGAAAAAAAAAAATCAGTCAAAACATACACATTTTTTATTATTCCTGCTCAGCATAGTCTTATGCTCATACAATGGAGTAACTTATTCCCATGGTAACCCATCCTCTGCAGGGAACTGTGTGCAGCACAATGACCTCTGTGGGTGCTTGTCAGTTTCTGTCAGTGTTTCCCAGCTGAACACACTGGGAAGGTTCACCTCTCTCTGCAACACTCTGCTCTGCTGTAAGTCACCAGAGAAGCTCCTCTTCAGCAAGACGCTTTTATTTCTGGAGACACATTTACTGTGACTTCCCTGAAATACACTTAATTAGGAACAACTGTCTTTTTACTGTGGTAATTTGTCATGTGTATAGACCTTTTCAAAACCTTTCGTTTAATAATGCATTCCAACACTTGTGACAGGGAAGCAGAGGGATGGTGAAGACATCTTCCCGTCAACTGTGATCTACCTGTATGTGTTTGATGGCACTCATTCTGCACCAGTTAAAAGCAGCCAACATAAGAAAAGGTCACTGGAGGAAACGAAAAAGAGAACCCCACATTATTGTCATGAAACAACGACTTGGCCTAAAAAAAAAACTGTGGAAACCATTAGCTTTTATTGTTATAGAGATTTTTACAAAATGTGCTATTCCCTCAAATACTTCAGAATGATTTTCACATAATAAACTTGTGCCAAATTTCAGTTTCACCATTTTCAGACATACAATAACTACAGTCATAATAATAATAAAAAAAATCAAGTAAGTCACCTTGGCATGAGAAAAATATGTTACGTTGAATCAAGCAAGCATAAATTGCCACATGTTCCAATAAATGAAAATATATTAACTGTTGTAAGAAATGCTTCGTGTTTTGAGTCTGAAAATGTGCAGCCTAGGCATGAAAAATATGGACAAAAGGTCAGTATAACTAGAAATGTTATGATAGTGCATAAATGTGAGTATTTTACGTTTGGTGTGTTCATTAAAGGCTTACCAGTGAAATGAAAAGACACTCGTAGGAGCAATTTTAGCATAGAGCCTGAGGTTGGTGTGGTGATGGCCAAGACAATAATGCAATCAGGTTAATTCTACATAGTACCAAATTCAGAAAGACAAAGTAAAACAAAAAAACAGGCCCTAACAGTGATTTGTACCATCCCTTTCCACACTCTCATCAGATTTCAAACAAATCTCAACATATACCAGCAGTCAGTTCCACAGTGATTCTCCTCCATTAACAAGAGACTAAAAACAACAACAAAGACACCACTTGAAACTCTGGGTCCAATTCAGTCACTAAATTCACACTCGAAGCCAAATTTGACACGAGCCAGTGATTGCCTCAAGTGTTTAAATATCCCCTCAGACTTCAGGTCAGGTCAGAGGACAGTCATTAATGATACCTAATTATACTTTTACTTTGAAATGTTTTAATTAATCCAATGTATATATAAGGAAAAGGCCAGTGTTCATTCTCTAAAGTACCAATTCAGTTCCAGTCAATACAAAATCTATCATTAAAAACTTTGAATAGATGAACTGTACAAAAACCCAACCACAAAATAAAAAAAAACACAACAAGGTCATCAAAGTGATCGATTTCAACAACTTTTTGAGATTTAACACAATTACACTTCACATCTCTTCCTGTGGAGTGATACAATGATATGTTACTTCAGGAAAACATCTGGTGCTTTAGCTAGCTGTATTTTTATTGCCACAAGTCACATTAGAAGTGAGTTATAGTAAATAAAAACCTGCTGAAGGGTGCCTGTGCCCTGTGTGCCTTACTGCGCGTCCAGGTTAGTTATATGAAAGACTACCTATGAGCAGCACGTGTCAGCCTTGGTGGAAATTTGTAACGGACATAAATATACACTGAAATGAATCTGTTGTGCAGAGTTACTGAAATGTTATGTCGCTCTTGTGGTGTAGAGCTACGTCTGGGTGTGGCTATTGCCGAGGGGTTAGGAGAGCAGCTACTTTTTTCAGTAAATACAAAGAAGGTACAAAGTAAGTTCAACTGCAAAGCCTATGTTGGAGTGTGTTTTTCGCATAATAAAAGTACATGACCCAAAAGTCCGGCAACACATGTATCACCACTTTGTCTTCTTCAGAAGGATTTACTAAACACATGCAAATATTAGATCACTGCAAGTAACAGTCCTTTGAACTAACTACAGCCTCAGCCACACCAGGAGAAAACGTGGAGAAATATTTTCAGATGTGCAATGTACATGAATGTGCAATATGGCAGATCTGTTATACTCCTCAGGTTGAGGTAATGCCTATGGAGCTGGGGAAGTATCTTTTTTTCCCCTACTAAGCAGCACAAGTGTTGATAACACTGCTCATTTGTTCTGGTCTGCTGCATCTGAAACATCTTCTCTAATCTGCTGACTGTTTGAAATAATAGTAAAATGTCTATCAGCAGACTAATGAAAAAAAGTTAAACTGATGTGGTCAAATGTGACATAAGGCATGTGTCAGCTTAACCCCTTAATGTGTTGCACTACAAAAAGGCCAGTCTATGAAATAAGTTAAAATGTGTAACATATCTATCAATAGTTCATACTGGTTGTTTTAGGACTAATCATCTTTGTGTCTTTATATACAATACAGTCAGGAACAGTACAAGGCACACAATTAACAGCTGAATTGTTACAAAGATATAAATAACCAACAAAAAGGATAAGTTCATGAGTTGTGTGCTCTCCTCTAACTCTGTGCACTGTGCTTTCAGTGACAACACATCCTGTTCTTCTCTGCAGCTCGCTCTCTCTCTCATAGTGTTTCTTTTTCCAGACCAGGGCCACAGTGGGCTCTGAGCATTTAAAGTGTCCTGTCCCGGTGTGCTGATATGTTTGGTTTGTCACAATGTGGTGAGTCTAGCAGTAATCAGCCTGGTCAGCTGTTCTTCACTGTAGTGGGTTTTTTAGATGCTGTCTACAAAGCTGCCAGGGAACAATCCGGTCTTGCCGTTCCTCTGCAGTGTGCCTTTGAACCAGCCGTCTTCCCTCTTCCTGTGAACAAATACAATGTCGCCCTCCTTAAGTTCCAGCTCAGCCTCGCTCTGGGGAGGATATGATACCACCACCCTGTACCTGGGGAGGACAGCCAGAGGCACAGTCGGTCACTGATACTTGCTGCAACAATGACAGCTGATAAGTCATGACACAGATACAGTGTTACACTTTCTATGAACGGGACAGACAAGCAGGACAATCACAATAGTATGAAACTACAGATTTATATCAGTGTACCTCTCACATATGATGGGCCGTGCGTCATGGTGCTGGGATACAAGAGAGGAGCACGGCTGGCGAGGAGGAGGAGCAATAGGAGCACATCCATCAAGGGGACTGCTCTTCCAATGGGAGGACTCCAGAACTGAAGAGGATGAGGAGGGTGAAGAGGCAGATGCAACAGCAGCAGCAGCAGATTCAGACTCGAGGCAGCTGACAGAGCAGGAGGGAGGGGAGGTGTCATGCCCCATGGCGCCATGTAGCACCTCTCCAGCAGCAGCCTGTTCTGCCTCAAGGGTAGGAGAGGAGGGGGGAGAAGGACGAGACTTCTTCTTGTTGGAGGACAATAGCTTCAGAAGACTTTTCTTTTCTCTCTGCAGCATAAAGACAGCACATTTTTCCATGTTAGAGAACTGCAGAAACTCCCAAGGCAATGAGTCAAAAGTATTTTTCACAAACCACAGACAGGTATATTCTGTTGCCTGGAACTATTGGGTTCTCTACCACTGCCACACACCACTGAGGAGAAATTCTTATTTTTGTCCAGACAGGTTATAAACTGAAGATAAGTGTGTGAAAATGGCCACTATCTGTTATGACAAATACAATAAACAACTGAAATACAAAAAAAACCCTGCATAATAATCCCCCTGTGTTGATTACTATTGGTGAAATCTATTGTTGTAATTATTTTAATAAGACACTCCCCAGCTCTACAAGGCATTTCACTCATCTGGCAGAAATTGGTTGAATTCTCCTCCATGATAAAACACCCAAACATCTACTAAAAACAGCTACAACAATGGATATGAAGCATGTTTATGACGTTCATAGAAGCACAGAATTGTTTGGACATGCCCTACCTTGACATCCTTGTCCAGTCGGCAGGCAAGAGCTGCATTGTTGGACATAGCATTGAGAGCAGAGCTGTTACCGAGGCCAACAGGCATAGTGAGGACAGGTACAGATCTCAGAGCATCACCATCCAACGATGCAGCACTGACATTAGGTGGAGTCAGAGAGGCAGCGGCACAGCCCATTGCCACTCCAGCCCGGGTACAGCCTTGCGCAGGACCAGAAGAGGGCTGTGGGCACACTGCAAGGTGTGAGAGATAGGTCACAGCTGTTGCAGACTGGATGGGTGTCACTGCTGCTGTGGGACGGTCCTGACTGTGACATGCAGCTGCAAACAGCATATAAAACAATATTATAAAAGGCCTTTTAAAGTAATCAGTAATCAGTCATTTTCCTCCCAGTAAATTTACCTGTCCTAACTGCATTGCGAGCTTGATTTACAGTCATCTGAGAGCTGACATGCAATGGGACTTTTGGCTGTTGGCCTGTGGCTGTCTGAGCTGCTGTCACCACAGCTGCAGGCTGGGAGCTGGCAGGTAAAGCACTGGAGCACACTGTGATGGGTTTGTTGAAATCAGGCCCTGGAACAATGGCCCCAAGGGGAGCAGAGGAAGGGCTGACGATGGTAACTCCTCTTCCAGCTTGAGTGCACAGACTCATGGGCACTTTGGGCTGGGTGCTCCCTGAAGCTGTCCTGAGGGGAGGAAATGTGAAGACGTTTGAAACATATCTGAGGTGACATAGGAGGTTATACCTTTACATGAGGTGATGCATTTAACATCTCATAAAATGTTTTCATGTCTGGAAAGCCTGTGTTAGAATAGGTTAAATACGTCCACAGTGTTTGCCATACATTAAATTTGTGGCGGCCCGTCACAATGTCAACACTGACCACTACATATATTTTTTATTTTATTTATTTAAAATGGGTGAGAGATCACCTCGCATTGTAAAGCTGATTAACTTAGCATCTGTCTGTCTCTCTTCCGCTCTCTCTCACAAACACATACACTCAGAGTCATGTCTCACTACTTAAGAGGACACTCATTAACATAATGCATTACATAGCCCCTTACCGTAACAACTAGAACTAATTGCCGAACCCTAAACTTTATCCTAATCCTAACCAAAACCTAATACTAACCCTAAATCTGAAACCTAGTCTCAACACCGAAAACCTCTTTGAACTTGTGAAGACTTAACGAATGTCTTCAGACTCAAAATGTCCTCACAAGAATAGCATTTAAACAACATTTGTTCACACAAATGTTCACACACACACATTCACACAAGGAAATAAACACACACACACACACAAACACACACACACACACACACACACAACTGAACCGACTCGTTTTTGAATACCTGTTTCTGTCCACATTGTCTCAGCAGTTGCGAAGAATCAACTCTTCAAATAAGTTATTTGCAAACATGTAAGGATCACAGCTAGCAAGTATAGCTAAGCTAATGTTAGAATACAGCTGGGTTGTCAAGTTTAGAATGCTGTGGCCTACTTGGCATAAGTGCATCAATTGTTTGTTCACGAGTAACATTAAGGTTATTTATTTAACACCCAAACCATAATACCTTGTACATAAATTACAAATACAGTGTAGATTTTAAAGACATCACCCTGGAAAAACTGTTGGAATAATTAACCTGTGACTTTGGATGACAGGCAACTGATGCACAACCAGGCATGTGTATGTGTGACTAAGTGTACAGCATGTTGACAACATTAAATGACTCACTATGAATTAATGACTGACCTGCTGACTGGACTCATGTAGTTCCCAGGGAAGACTCCAATCTTCCCAGTGTGCATAGAGGTGCCCTTGAACCACCCATCCTGACAGCGCTCCAGCACCAGAAACATCTCTCCCTTCCTCAGCTCCAGCTCATCCTCCTTACGAGGAGTATAGGGGAACATTGCCACATAGCTAGATCCAAAAAGAAGGTAAACAAATATGTGGTATTTAGAAAACACAGATTAATAATTTTCCATGAGGAAATAAAAGATACAGCCTAAGATTTTGTACAGCATGCCATTTGTTCTGGATTTATTCTGCTGTCTAGCTGTACATCTGTCATCATCTCCTCTGAGACCCTCCAGCAGAAACTGCGCTCTCTGACCCAGAGAAAATCAGCACTGGAGGACAAAACATGTTGCAGGTCATCTCTCTACAGCAGTACGAGAACAGGCCTGGAATGGCAGCCAAGAAGATATGAGTCTCAGCTGGGATGTTTTCAGTCTGATTTCAGTGAGTGTTGTCAGGGGCAGGGAACATAAATGCCTCAGAGTCTGACACGCATGCACAGGCAGACACAGATGACGGCTGGAGAGTATTCATGAGGTGGATCTAATTCTTATCAGGTGTGTGATGTCTTGGTGGAGTAATGAGGGTAAAGGTGAGGGGGTCAAAAGTCAGGGGTGATAGAAAAAAGGATGTCCAATGGGACCCAGGAGACAGTCATACACAAGTTCTGACCCCATCACCTGTGCACAAGCTCACACTCTGCAGCCTCACACTAACAGCTGAGGGGGGGGTGGGGTGGGGGGTGGGGGGTTGTGTCACAGACAAGCAAGGACTTTCCCCTCTGAATTGAGCATGTGTGCTAAGATCCTAGGCCACTGCTGCGTAAACCACTTTTCACTGCACATTGAAGAAGACTGCATATTTTTATGTGGGACTGTTTTTACAACTCACACTGTGGGTCTTTGTCTCCCACTTTGGTCGCTTATGCTGGGGGAGGGTCTCTGTCCGGCAGCCAATGGATATGCTGCTCCACCACCAGAGGACTGTGGGGGAGGAGGCGGGGGTGGTGGGAGAGCATCCTGTAAAAGAATAACATGACATCAGTAGTTAGTTAGGATCAACATTTAATTACAATTTCACAACAATTCATCTCTTTTCTTCTTAGTGTGAAGCAGAAAGACATAAACAAACCAACACAAGCCTAAAAAAACTAAACTAAAACAAAACAACAAAAACTGTATATGTTGTGTAAGAGGAGAAACTAGTTTATTTATGGGCAATAAAGAGGGAAAGAGAATGAGAGATCTGTCATCTGGGTTATTCCCTTGGGTCTGGTTTGGCAGATACCATAGTCTTGTCTCTGATTTCCCTCCCTGTGACTGAGGATCTCCAACTCTGTTCGTTTGTTTGTTGCTAGGAGACCGCATAGCTAGATGTTTAAACCCTTTGCAGTATTTAATTGGGACCATATGAAAAACATGTCTGTAGGCACACATCTGAGCAAGCCTCAAACCAACCATGAGTGGATTCATCTTGACTCACTTGTTTTCCCTTGTTGAAAATCTGTAATGTCAAAGGAGACTCAGGCTTTTGACTAGAGGCTAATGAGCAGCGTGCACTTTTTGTGCGCTTTGTATGTGTGCTTCTAGATTAATCGAGTAAAATTAAGTCTCCAACCTGCCATGTCAGCAAAGAGCACATAAAAACAAAATAACACTAGTTTTTTGGAAATCGGGAAAAACCGAAGGTCCAAATGTGCTCTCAATGACTCAGAATGAAGGTGAAGACAACTCCTTCTGCTAGGAGCAATACGTGTCTTCCCATGCTCAATATTGCCAGCACTGAGCAGCAGAGTAATAGCTTCCATGACACAATGGGGGAGGAGAGTGGCACTCAGACAGCCCTGTGGTATGTGTATAGACTCTGTGTATATGTGCGCGTGTTGATGTGCGTTTTGGTTCACTGCTGTCGCTTGAGCTGAGATAATTAGGCTGCCTGCAGGCTAGAGAAATCATCTGTACAAAAACATCATGTAGGTTTCCCAAGTGAAGCGGAGAGCTCAACCTTTTGTGTACACATTCCTGCTCATTCAGAAACTCCACATGCCAGAGCATAAACATTGACAGACAGGATGTGTGCGTGCTGTTTTGTGTGGGCTGCAGGGATTTCTTGACATTTTTAGTGGTACCGTTTTTACAGTAGAAACATGTTAGGACAGAGAATTTTGGTTCAAAGGCTCCTCAGAGTCACTCTCTTTTTTGGAGTTTGACAAACTGTTGACAAATAAAGCTACTATATCTTCACTTCTGAACAACCTGAAGTAACTTTGTTGCTTGTTGATGATAATGTGGAAATTATCTCAACTGTAGCAGTAAAACTTTACTCTAAACAGTGTTGCCAGATATTAAATGTTGAAGTATCGTACCAGCAGCTTAAAATTATCGGATTTTGAGGAAAATTATCGTTCACACGCAATTTGCATTCTGACATGGTTCAGACAATCTGCTTCAATAACACATTATCATAGACTGTGCATATTACAGTCTATAATGCAATTTTTACCTACAAAATGGTTGTAAAAACCACTCTGGGCAGAACAGTGCCTCTACCTGTGTGGAGTGCAGGATGAGTCCCTACAACCACTCATTGTTTATGTTGTGCGTCACCAAGTGTTACATCATGCGTTGAGTGGCTGTAAAGGCACGTGAAACGCATAAACAAGCCAAGAGTGTCTGTGCAGGATGAAGGAAAAAAAAAAGATCTGTACCTTGTGCTAATGAAATAACCTAGTCATAAAACGAAGGGGTCAAATTATCGCACATTATGGGATTTTTGGACTTATTGATCGCACATCGTACAGAGGGTAAAATTATCGTACAAATACAATAATTATCGTACATCTGGCAACACTGACTCTAAATAACTGAGTTCTTTTGCTTCTAGTGGTAGTGCGGGTTATAAGACTTCAAGATGATTCCACCTACCACAGCGATGGACGTGTGACTCGTCTCTGAGGGAAATGTGAAGACCGTTGCTGTGGTAACCGGACTACTCGGGGGTGGGGTCACAATTAGTCCAGTTGTGCAAATGTGTACCTAAAAAAGAAATGTGGATCATCAAATACCCATTAACAAATTCAATGTAGAAGCTAAGCTCCACTCCTAATTAAAGAATAAACATTTAAATAACAGACAAAAACAGAGGAGTAATCTTATCTTATTTAACTGAATTGAAAATAAAACTTATGAAAAGGAGCAAAGGACACAGAAAGGAATCATACATCTTACTGTAAGTTTGATAACCAGAATTTAAAAGCACAATGTGAAAGGATTACTACTAGTCGAAATACTACTCCACTCAATTTTGACACTTTGTTACTGACACAGAAACGAGCACAGCTAGTAAGTTACTAAAAACAACTCCTGTATACTGCTGACTCAGACATAACCATAATGGTGGCCAGATGATCTGATTGGTCAATGAAAACCAGGTGACCTCCTACGAGGATGTTTCATTGGACACGTAAAGAGAGACGGCTTCCACCATCAGTCATGCAGGGGAGTCACGTTGGTGTCCTATTAAGACAGCCATACTGTTGGACACACAATGTCTCCCTGTAGCCTGTGGTCTCCGTGCATGGATGCTCCAGATGGAGCCTCCTCTTAAGGTGAAGCTTTCAGAAAGCAGACCAACTTCAGATTTAGTCTTGACTGCTTTTTCTTTTTTTATCCAACATGCACTAGGTGTGCTAAAAAAAACAAACAAAAAAAACAATATGTAGACATGTCCAAAGGGGAGAAATAGATAAACCTGTACAGAACAGGACATCTATTTAAAATTAATATATTTTGCTTAGCATTTATGAGAGATGGCTGGTTTTCTTTCCTTGACAACACATATTTACACATTATCTAGTACACTGGTAGATTTCTAAGATAGACTACTCAGCGCCCTAGGCAATGCTTACCTTTATTTTTGTTTTTTTTCTGGGTATTAAAATAAGAGAAGATGAGTAGATGTGAAGGGGAAGAGAGGAGTGTAGAGAGGTTTTACATACACTGCCTGGAGAGTCTTTCTATTGTGTTTTTGTTAAACAGTGACCTGTAAATAGGATGTATTGTTAGTCCTGTTTTCACCAGGAAAGATCAGTTAAGAGCAATTGGAAGAAAGGTTTCTTTAATTCCACAAGAATCCTGATAATGAGCAGTGGGGAAATATCTGGGGTGATTTAAACACCTTCCACATGAATAGAAGTCTTTCATGATACATAAATCATGTCAACTTGAAAAGATTTTGACAGGACACAGGTGATCCTCAAGATCCACTTCAGTACAGACCAGCACTCGTCTCCCTTTGACAAAGAACTCACATATGGTGTATACGTAAGATTGAGCTAAATAGGGAGTTTGGGGATACCTCTTTTCAGAAAGTCTGCAGACAACACAGACCGTGCATCTAAGAGAAAAACAAAAAAAAATACAGAAAGTCTCCCAGTGAATAATGAGAGCCAGGAAGTGGAAAAGCAGGCAATTAGAGTTACCAGTTGATTTTTGGAAACTGGAGTAATCGATATAAAGCCATACAGGCACAAGGAGAACATAAAAAACACCACAGTCAGCCGGTGGATTCAAATCCATGACCATCTAACTGGGAGGCAACAACGCTAATGCACCACACCGTAGTATATATCGCTTTACCACATTAGTAGTAGATTTTAGATCAAGTCAAGGCGATGCTTAGACAAAGAAAACCACCAGCACAGCAGGATCTAATCGTAGAAATGTTAATGTGTGTTGTTCTGAATGTCTAACACCAAGTCAAAGCGCTATTCAGCCATTGGAAATCATAAAACAGCTGTGAGTTGCTGTCATGTTGGTGTGGAAACCTTGAGGGCAAAGCTGAAGTCGTTTCTGCGGACAAGTGGAGTCACGCATCCATGATTTCAAATGCTTGGATAGAGCAATAGCCTGTTTGGTATTATGGGTAAAAGGGAAGTCAGCCTAATTGCTGACAGAGGAAAAGTGGAGCCTTTGAAAAGCAACAAACATCTTGTGAAAACAAAAAGAGCTAAAGCTGGACCCGTTTTCCAGTTGCATGTGTGAGAATTGAATCTTTTTTCCAGTTATGCAATTAAACACAGCTGAAGAGGGTATTGAAGAGTGAGCTGGTTAGGGAGAGCTACTATATCTCATTCAGGACATTGGAATAAAAACTGCCATGAACAATGCTTGTTGGGGGGTGGGATTGTTAGAGCCACAGCATGGCCTACCATGGAATGGTTACACTAATTTGACAACACTGGAAAGTTGTGTTAATTAGGTAAATATAGGCAGCAGATTGGTCTCAGGAGATAATCAATTAAATATTGAGGTAAGATATGAAAAATTAAAACATTAGGACAAAGACAACATCTAAATGGAGTTTATCATTCTGCACTATTCAGCAAATGAGCTCTCTGTTCTTAGTCAGCATTTTGATTACAGCTTCTAAGAAATGACCAACAGGCACTCTCCTTCATTTCTCTCTCTGCCTGTACCCTATCTTACCTGTGAAGGTGCGCTGCATGAAAGCCCCCCACTGATCTCCCCGATTCGGGCAGCTGCTGTGGGATTGCTGGAGCTGATGAGGACTGGCCCACTAATTTCCATGGAGTGGCGCTGGGGGGGAGGAGCTAGCATGGGTTTGTGGGACATCGTCAGAGAAGTGAAGGAATGTCGCTTCTTGCTGTTCTTCTTCTCCCCTGCCCGCTGGGCACCATTGCTCTGGGGCCCCGAGGCTGCCCCCTCACCAGAGTCTCCGCTGGAGTCTGACGGCTTGTCCAACTCTATAAGCTGCCGAGCTGCCGAGTTGAACTATGAGAGAGGAAGAGAGGCAGGGGGCAAAAAAGAGAGTAGTAAGGTGGAAATAACAGCAAGAGATGGTGTGACTGGAGCATTAATATGATCATCAAAACTGTCACTCTCTATAATAAAGTTGATTGTCATGGAAGACCTCTATCTTTATCCAGTCAGCAGAGATGGTGAGCAGCAGAATGATCTATCAGGTCAATACACTGCATAATTAGTCTGAGAGAATTGATGGTTCTAAGCTAGGTATGAAACTGTAGGCTTTGTGACCGTTTCAGGCGCAGTAATGTGTGACTGTAAAGCAAAAATCAAAGGAGGAACACTAAAAAGGTTTCAGTTAATCACAAGGTGCCATCACTTAGTGTCACACACTGCCGCATGCACCTCCCTCTACTTAGGACATAAAAGCTAAGTATTTTACTCCAGTCTAAGACAGACTGTTGCGGTTCATCGCTGACATGTCAGCACATTAAGGCAGACATTTAGGATTAACAACAGAATAGCATTAAATTTAAGACCATCTTTAAGAGCAACTGCAGATTATTAAAAATGCAGCAACAGTAAAGGCAACAAAAAGTTCATGAATAGGTCACTGAAATTCACAGATTGTGCAAAACAAATATAAAAACCATTTTAAGAAACTCTATATGTCTAATGGTAGTGCCTTTGCTCACAAATCCTGAATATAACTGCATACTACATAGTCTGAAGACAAATAATGTTCTATTTTGTATATAAAAACAAAATGTTCTGCATTCTGTTTCTGTAGCAAATACATGTTGTTTTTACATTTTCCCCACTAGTTTATAACATTCATAACAATAAAAAAGTATAATTGACAGCTTTTAGGGAAAAAAATGAAATCATCTTTAAGAAGCAAAGATTTACTTAATTCTGTCTGGATTAGTCCTAAAGCTCTTAAGAGAGACCTGTGGAGCTCAGAGAGGCTACAACTGTCTAAATCTTCAAAGACATGTTCAGTGGTTCTATGAAACATACAAGCATTTCAAAAGGAAGAGAAGAATCCTCACCGGTGGCACAAGGTGTATAAGCAAAGAGGAGTACATTCAAAGGATCTTGGCAATTGATCCACCAATAGCTGGTGACACTTTGACTTAAAACACTCATTTTCTAGTTTTCTTACCTCAACATATGAGATGGGAAAAATTCCAATTTTGTCTCCCAGCATTCCCTCTGCCCAGTTTTCATCCACTCTGCGGATCACAGTCAGGATATCATCCTGAAAGTTCAAGACAGAGAGTGGCACTGCATGAAGAAGAACCAAATAAAGAAGGTGCTAAATAAGAGTATTTCTCATCCTCGAGGAACAAGCACTGAACAGGAATAATAAAGTAAGGACAATTGTTTTATTAAAAGGAACATGCCCACGAGCAAAAACACTGGGTCCTGGGGCAAAGTATTCAGTTTGGAAAACTACTTAGTAAGCTTGTTTCTGTTTTGCTCGTGTGGCATTTCAATAAGTGATGACAGGATACAGAAACATCAAAGTATGACCCAAACAGCTTGACAGATACAGCACTCAATTACTGTAGTTAAGCTTTATATGGCATTCATTCTCTCCCGCCTAATTACAGTTGTTCATCAAGAAGCCTGGCTCAAAATCTAAACCACTGCTCTGGGCGTTTCAGTTAACAACCCTCACAACACACCCATAACTTGATAAAATGAATGCTTAGAAGACCGAGAGTCACCGTAATGACAGGTATTTTAGTTTGACTACAGTGACCACGTAGCACAGCTGTGGATGTTGCATTGTCTCACCTTGGAGAAGGGCAGACAGTCCTTGTCTGCCTCCTTGTCTTTGAGCTCAAAGTCATAGAGAGCTTTGCACTGAGGTGGTGGTTGTGGCAAAGGTTTGATGACCTGGACAAAGTTGGTGGGGAAAAAGCCATGGACTCCACCCATCTCCCCGTGGTACCAATTCTCGTCCACTTGCCGGCGCAGGATGATAATGTCGCCCTTGCTGAACTTGAGGTCTCCTGGTTCCTTGCCATCGTAGTTGTAGAGCGCCTTTGCACAAGGGAGCTGAGGTACACCCTGAGTGAGAGTAAGATGAGAAAATGGCTGAAAAAAGACAGATGACAAGAATAAAGGTAAAGAGTTACAGTATATACCAATTCTGTCCCGCATACAAACATTTTCACTTTGAAATTTTGGCGGTGTCACACACATTCTGTTTGGAAATGGTCCGTTTTGTTTCAGAGAGATGGCCTCTAGGTAGAATGTGCAGGGAGCAGGACATGGCACAAAATGTACACCATGGAAATCACAATGTTTTGTTTTACCACCCTGAAGCAGCCAGTTGCATGACTAGAAATGATGTGTTAAGTATATTAACCCGAGGAGATAAACGTACCAGAAAGCATGGTAAATATTTCCCATACTTTCTGGTGTTGTGCTGAGTGAATTGACTGAAAGAGAATGCCCACTCACTTGTTAATCAGACTTTGTATTAGGGAGGTAGTAGGGTATTGTCCATTTAACGTCTTCCTGCCGACTTGGATATCTGCATTCTTACATACAGCTCCTCAGGGTCATGTCTAGAGAAGTTCAGGGTTCCAATGCGTGTCTGAAAACACCTATCGTAACAAGTATGTCAACTGTTCATACAAAAATCAACCAGAAACCAAAACTGTCCTGTTTGTGCTCCAATAGTGAAAAGATTTTTGTTGCATGTTCACAGCGTAAATGTGATGAGCCTGACGGGTTGTAACTAGCTGACTAATGCCTTCAGAGGACCCTTGGCTCTGTCCCTTTATCTTGCAGCAGAAAGTTTTGTATCTCAGCCTGCAAGGCTGGGGTCCTGAAAGGCCCATTCAGGGAATGACAATCTACGGGAAAGAGGGACAGCGAGTAGGGGGGAGTAACAGGATAGAGAAGCATCAATGTTCTCCATTCAGGATGGGTGTCCATGAGGAAGGCTTCAGTCCAAACCAACCCCCCACCATTTATCTCCCTGCTGTTGGGACATCCTTCGCAGTGATCAGAATCACAAACAGTACCAACTGACTGGATAGAAATTCTGGAACTGAAACAGCAAAGTCAACAAGGAATATAGAAAGTGTTAGAAAAAAATGTCTAGAACTCAGACAGATACTGGCACGAGAGTGAAAAAATGAACCAGAGACAGAGGGGTTAATGCAGAGTTTGGAGCAGGCTCTGCAGTCTTGTTAAAGGCTAATGAACCGTTTAAAGGCTCAGTAGAGAGTAAAAGTACAGAATGAGCAGTGATGGTGAGCCAGGGTGACATTACCCTTGTGCAGAAAATCACACAGCCTATCGGTCTCTGGCTCTGCTGGTCCAGCATGTGGGAGAGAGGAGGAGGAGGGGTACTGCAGCCCCCTGCACAATGCACTGGAACTGGGCCTCCTTTCAGGGGAAAACAGAGCTTTTGAGCCCACCCAGGCCTGGCAGGGAGTTTCGTGATGAAAATTCAAATGAAATTGGAAGCTCTACCATTTTTGTTTCAAATGACAGAACAGGTTCAAGCTACACAATACCAATGAGCTCATTAGATGGTAAATAAGAAATGTTGCTCTCATGAAACTGTAGTTTGTGAGCAGTTGGTCTTACATCATTGCCAAGACTTAATAAAACCTTTAGTAGGAGTACAGTGTCCAAAGTCAGCATTGTTATGTAATTGCTTTAACACATACTAAAAATGACTGCTCTCATAAAAGGAAAGGTAAGTCTTTCACGATAGAACAATATGTCCTTTTGGTCAACTAGAGAAGCTCGGTGAGGCGTCAGAAGGTCCCTCCTGAGTTATACTGTATTAGATTGTCAATCAATGTTTTTCATGGTTTAGGACTTTACAGGACAACTAACACACTCCTTACCCAGTATTATGTTTTTGGTTGCACACTACTATTGCCTTCTTCCCAGCTGTTTTTAATCTCCCTATTCTGGCCTCAGAAAAGAGGAGTTGTCAGCAGAGTTACATGTTTTACTCAGCTTAACAGTGGCCTCTGGACGCAAGAGGTGGTGTGGGTGTGCGAGACAAAGTCAAACTGGGGGTGGGTGATGGCTGTGGGAGTTAATATCCGGTGTGCATCCATGGAGACAGTGCTGTTGTGTCTGCAGTGAACCTGCAGAAAGGAGCACCATCAGTCCTGACCAAAAATCCCCTCTGGAAATGGGATGGGACTGTGCGTCTAACAAGAATGTACAGAAGACAGCTCAAGAGTTTCTACTACAAACATGCTATAAAAAGTCTCAGGTAACACAACCAAGCATCACATAAACACACGCACAGAGTCGTGTGTCACTATACTTGTGAGAACAATCATTAACATAATGCATTCCTTAGCCCCTTCTGTCACAAGTAAATACCTAACCCTAAACTTTATCCTAACCCTAAGCAAACCTAATTCTAACCCTAAAATCTAAAACCTAGTCTTAACCCCGAAAACACTCTTTGAACTTCCAATTTGGTATTTGTTAAAAGGAAATAGAAACATGCACACACATTCACACTTTTTGCCTTTATCAATTTCAAATTGTCTTCAGGCTCAGAGTGAGTCTGCATCAGTGTACTCTGCTTGAATTGATTTCAAGCTCCAACACCAAAAAGTCACAAGAAAAGACATAGACATCAAATTTTTTCTGGCCAAAGAAATGGCAAGCAAATTAATAAATTATTTATCCAAATACAATGAGTGAAATTTCAGTCTACTAACATGCAACACTGCTGAGCTGTTTTGCTGAAACTTTACAACACTAGTGTACTAATGCTGTTAACTTACCTGCGTGTGTATGAGTGAGAGACCGATAAATAGACGAAGACAGAGACATGTGTGATTAGGCCCAGTGTGCTGAGCGTCAGCTGGTGTGTGCAATTACTCCTGTACTGGAGATAATGCAATTAGAAATATGTGCTACAGGGACTGAGCTGTTACAGTGTTCTCTTCCACAGCAATGGATTATAACCGAATTATCCAAGTGTTCTGCTCTACAGCACAGCCAAATGTCAACAACCAGTGAGCAGACAGGCATAAAAACACAATGAATGCATGGATGTAGCACTACGAGGTAAGACTAGGCCAAATGGGGATAATTACACTAAGTGTTTGTATTTACACAATAACGTTTGGAAGGTTTAAGGGAAATAGGCCTCCTCTAGCGCTGTTAATGGTACAGTTTCAACACAATGTTGAACTGTTGTGCTATATACATGGTTTAGACAAAGAATCAGCACATAAGCTAAAACTGTTTTATAGACGTTCAGCTAAAACATCAAGGTAACTTTTGTGTCTGTCAGCAGGTTTGAGTGTAACCACAGCAAGTGGTAAGTGCCAGACAAGACTCCATTCCCATATGGACACCTCCAGCAGGGGGTCTATCCATCTATCATCTTAACTACTTTTCCTGTTAAGAGGGAGCTGGAGCCAATCCCAGCTGTCTCTGGGTGAAAGGTATGGTAAACTCTGTACAGGTCACCAGTCTATCACATTCACAGCTGTGGGCAGTTTGGAGTCCACAGTTAATCTAACTACATGTCTTCAGACTGTGGAAGAAACTCACACAGGCACACAAAGGTACCTAGCCAGCCGGTGGATTAGAAACCTGTGAGGTGACAGTATTAACCACACCATGCCACCCACAGTGTCAGCAGGGGGTACTACTGCCAAAACAGTGAGTGCACAGAGCTAGTCTGTCTGGTTTGACATAAACAGTAGTAGGCCAAGAGATGTCGAACATTTCACCAAAAGTAGCATGAAAAGCACCTGCCACACTAACCTCGTGGTCATAGTACATTTGTTGTTTACTACATTGTTTCTGTTTACTAAAGATCTTGCCACCAACAGGGAAGAACAAGCACTGACACATGATGGGAATGAGGAATTCTCAAGGCATGTGCCATCTTGATACAATTAGAGCTGCATTAGTTTAAATCGATTCCCATTAGACTTTTTAATGACTGCTGAAGAGCATGCCTCTTTCACCGCATCCCCACACTGTCTTTCTTGGTGCAAAAAATAAGTTCTATCACATATGTGGTTGTGGATATTTTTGTCTCTACACTAGTGGTGTAATAATTGTCAAAATCCTCTTACAACAAGAAATATCCGGTATCTTAAACTGAATATCTTTTATTGAATATGATGACATAAGGGAGTAATAATATGTGGGAAACTCCACTGTGAGACAGGTGGGATATGTCCAATAGGCAAGCAGCAGGTTGAGTGGGGAACTGCGACACAAGCCTGTGGATGTGTGTTGAGGTTTCAGTCTCAATTTCAGAACTATTACATCCCTAGTGAACAGATGTATTATTAATATACAGCATTTCTGCATTCATGGCATATTATGGCTGCATTGAAAGAAATGAGTGGTGATGTTTTGTATTTAGGTGTTTTGTCATTGTAGGGCAAAACACTGCATGTGAATGAGCGCTCTGATTTTTAAAATATCCCATCAGAACATAATGGGGTGTATACAGTATGTCCGACAAACATAAAAATTAGGATCATCAAGAATATGGTTCAAACGAGGGAAAACTAATTATAAAACCTGAATAATCCTGTCAGACTAGACCCTTCAAATGAGTGGCTCTTGTGACAACAACCTCCTGACACAGCTTACTCATCTGGCGCTGTTGTCTCCCTCTCAGTCTGAGACAAAAGAAAAACTTTCCCTGGTTTCTATGGAAACTCCTCACAGGAGCACTTTTTTGGCTATTAATGGGTCTCTTGACAGTGCAGTGAATCTTAGGAAAGAAAGTCATTCAGCCAGTGTCCATGTCAGGGTGCAGCGGTGCAGTAAATGCGCTATCACATCATTAAAAAATAGTCTGACATTTCAGGAAATACACTTTTTCTAAAGAGTTGGATGATAAGTTCAATGCTACTCATGTCTGCACACTAAATATAAGGCCATAGCCAGCAGCCAGTTAACTTAGTATAGTACAGAGACTGGAAACAGAGAAACAGCTAGCCTAAAGGTAACAAAAACCACATAATGATCACAAATCACCAAAAAGTGTTCAGTGAGGGAAGAAATCCATCCAAAATTACAAAACCTTTACTGCAGCATAGCACAATTCACTGTGTCTCATGTACCCAATTGCAGCCATGATATTGAAAAATGCTTAAGTGTCAAATTTAATAAAAGTTTGTGTTTTTCCACCGCATGGCCTCAACTCGACTTAACTTGCTTTAAGTAACTGGTACTTTGTTTTCACACTCAGTACAGCTGGTCATCATAGCGACGCCTCATGAAACCCCCCGTAAACTCCTGTGAAACTGCAGAAACACACAGGAACAATGGAGGGATATCGAATGAATGCCATTCTTGTTTCTCGGTATGTGGCTTTTTGTCACAGCAAGAGACAAATTTTCTTTCAGAATAGACTGAAGGCAGCAAAACGAAAGAATGCTGAAAAAAAAAAAAAACAGGAGCGTTTGGGAAATACTTCGCAGTTGAAATGACAATTGGGGTTGCCGTAGCAATCTTTCGCTGTGGCCAATCAGTAATAATCTGCAATGTTTTTTCCCTGCCTCACCTTTTAGCATCAACTCCGCTTGCTTGGAACCTCAACAGAGGTGGCACAAAAAAAAAGTACCACGGACTATCCACAACTTTTGCCCATTAGAAAACCAAAAAGGCGAGTAGAGCTGAGCCAGTACAATGCAGCGGAAAACGCTATTATATTAATGCTCTCAATACAGAGAGAACTATTCCATTAAAGGTCAAGTTGTATTAAGCCACAAGATATTTTGTAGGTCAATATATTAGTAATATACCTGGAACCAGAATTGAATAAATGGAGTAAACTGCAAAATTTAGAATCTATTAAGTCTAAGCCACCCTAACATGGTGGGAAACAATTATCGACTTGACTGCATTTTGCAAGGAGGGAAAGAGGTAATAAAGCATTCAAGCTTTCCAAGAGCTTTACTCTGTGACAACTCACTGTGCTGTTTGTTTCCCTCACTACATACCAAATGTGGTCCCACACATTAGTCTACAGGCACGAAAACACTCAGAACAGTCTGGAGGCCAGATGGAAGCTTAGATCACATGTGAGAAGAACAGAAACTTTTCGAAAGCCCTTGAAACTCTCCTCCTGTTCCTCCTCATGTTCTTCCATGTTCCTAGGTCAGAAAAGGCATGTTTCAGTTAGGCTTGATTATACATATGTACTGTACTATGAGAGACAATGGTTTGTAACTGACACCACCCTTGGCTCATTTCTCTGAGTGCCCGATAAAAACAAATCTCAGGAGCAATCACTCACAGACCTGAGCAATGTACCGTTTTATGACCAATTCTTGACCTTGAGTTGTAGCCCGGGGTTTGTGGATTTCTGTAGGGTCTATAAAAACATTTAACACATGGGCATAAAATCAAGGTATTTCAGAGATGAGTGCACTTAGCAAGCTATAGATTTGCCATCACTGAGAAGGCATTTTAGGAGCACGGAAGCATGGATTCATGGGAAGGCGTGCATATACACTCTGGAGCTCTCACACATGTGGTTTTCATGCAGCTTTTATGTATGTGTGGGCTCTACTGTGAAAATGTAGCTACATAAAACCGCTTGCACATATCTTTGTGTAGCCTAATGTGTATGGGCTGGTTTTCTTTACCTGGCTAGCTTCAGATGTGGGGTAAAGGCTGGTTCTGGGTGGCCCTGGGATCACCCAGTCCGCTTATCTGACTAAAAACTAAAAGAAACTAACTCCATAACTCTGTTAATACAGAGTCATACACCAGGCTTAACAATTCTCCTCACAAGAAACCCACTCACATTTCAGAGCAGACAGAGAGAGCAAGGAAGCTAGAAGCAAGCTGGAGACAGGGGCATAGAAACAGAGTGAGATCAAAAGACACGAGGCAGGGAGAGGAAGTCAGGCTTGCCATCCTGAACCTATAATAGGAGTCTGTTACACAGACACACAAACACTGAGCCTTGGCTAATCTCATAAAACAAGAACAACTGGACTTGGCAAGGGTATACAATCTAAATTATGTTTAAGTGTCTAAGTGTCAAACAAATGCAAAATGTATGAGTTATTCATTTGGAATTAAATTTTTTATCTTGAACACCGAAGAACTACATAAGCGGGACTAGAGGCGAGTTTATCTTGCCTCTCTCAGTTCTATGTTTTCATGCACTACCAGTGACAATATGGGTGAGTAAGAGCAGAGCAGAGTAACCCTGATTTGTCAAGTATTTAATAACCTGGAGAGGTGTTGCACATAGGAAGTTAGCTTGTTTCTAAGCTACAAGGGGATTAGTTCACAAATGTCACAGTATCTGTGTATTGAGTACCAGTCAATATGAGCTGAATACTAAGCATTTCCTCACATTACTCTCCACTGTGCTGGTGAAAGCGTGCAGTGTCTGTGGCCTTTTGTTCCTCTTAGTCATTCAGGGTGAGCCACCTGCTCTGATCTGCTCTGCTCTACTTAGACTGACTTCAATTTACACAGGGTGTTGCAAGTTGTAGGGAAATTTGACAAGGAACTGGACAAATACCTATTCTGGTTGGCTGTTGAATCTTTGATAAAATCTGCTATGTTGGCTCCTAGTTACTGTATCTTGTCTGACTGTATCTCACATGGCTGCTTATCTTGGACTGTCCATTGTAGCATGTCAGACTAGTGGGCAATGCAAAAACATATGCTTGCATTGGCTGGTATTTGTACGCCTCTACAGTGCATAAACAAAGCTGGGATTTTGACACAGTACTGGCAATAAGTCAAGGCACAAACTCTGCATCTGTTCTGCAACTCAAAAAGCAGCACAGCACTGACCAAATTTCACTTTCGTAAGTGTGTGTGTGTGTGTGTGTGTGTCTGTCAATCTAAATGTAACATGTAGCTGCTAACTTTCCTTATCTCCACTCATTGCTGAGAGAGGCACCACGCACTGGAGCAAGAGAATCAAGGAGTAAAATCTGAGCTGGGGGCCCTGACTAGTTCCTTGTTTTTTTGTCATGGCATGTTGTGTGATTAGCCATTCACAGATCCGTGCTATAGTATTACAGCAGTTACTTCATTTAACTAGCTTGCATCAGGCCCGTTTAGATGGAAGCCTCAGGGTCTGCTTGAAAGGTTTTCACTTAACAATGTTTTTCAATACAAAAGATAAGAATTTGCATGAAGTCTGTGCATTTCATGATGTTGAGTGGTCATGACCACATTGGCCATTAGAGGGGCATGGTTCATAAGACTAGAGACCTTTGACAAGCAGAAAATTCTGCTGGCCCAGACTCACATTACAAAATCCCAGGTTGCTGTGGTTACTTAGCCCACAGTAATACCATTAAGCAGTGGGGAGAAAGCAGAGACAGATTGTGGTACCTCTAAAACTAGTCAGGATGTCTACACACGTGCGAGCTAATGGGCATCTACAGTGCTGTGAAAAGTATTTGCCCACTTCCTGATTTCTTCTTTTTTTTTGCGTATTTGTCATACTTAAATGATTCAGATCATCAAACAAACTTTAATATTACACAAAGATAAGCCAAGTAATTACAAAATACATAAAATGATGATTTCATTTATTAAGGGAAAAAAACCTCTGTTCTTGAAATTCTTTAGATCTTGAATTTCTTGAAGATTACTGTATGATGTGTTGCTTATTGAGATCTCTTTAACAGATCTTTCTATTTATATTTGATTCAACAGGTCTGACAGTAATCAGGTCTGGGTGTGGTAAGTGAAATTTAACTTAACCTTCCAAAAAATGTGTTTAATCACATTTCATTCATGATTTTGCAAAGGGGGGAGCAGTATTACTTTTTCACATAGGGCCAGGCAGGTTTGGACAGTTTTTTTTTTCTTAATAAATGAAATCATAATTTAAAAACATTTTGTATTTACTCTGGTTATCTTTGTGTAATAATAAAATTTGTTTGATGATCTGAATCATTTAAATGTGACAAACATGCAACAAATAGAAAATCAGAAAGGGGGCAAATACTTTTTCACAGCACTGTACTTTACACTATTAGCATTACGATCACACCTGTCTACCATGGGGATAAGAAATAAAGTCTGGTTGGCTCAAACCTTTACTAACATTTCCACCCAGTGGTGTCAGGACTGCTTGCGTACTGACTACACACCTGGGTTTTGTGGGTGTGTACAGTATAATGGGCCCTCATGGACCTAAAGTCAGTCTGTGACTCATTAAAACAAACATTGCCCTGGTTTTGTCAGGGCAAACTCAACTAGGTGTGCGTTCGTGTAAAACAACTGGGCTCAAAGTATATTTACCTCTAGTCAGAAAAGCTATGATAATGAAATTCTCTGGTCAGTGTTTGTGGTAGGATGTGTGTGCTGAAAGTATATTATGACCTAAAGCCCCCTCCCCAAGAAACTCAAGTCTTTGTCAGCGCTCCCTCCTATATAAGTGCACTTCAATAATTAATCATACAGTCAGCAAGTCAGACCCCACACATGGAGTAACTGAGAACACAGTAGCTGCAGAATAAACAGATTCTTTTTCTAACTAATGAAAAAGAAACTTTATCAGAAAAGAAATATTTCATTAGAGCTCAAATGATGATTAATCGACAATTAACAAAAGATAAATGTGTAAATATTTTGATAATCAAATAATTGTAATGATAATCTTTTTTTTTTCTCAACCAAAAATGCCAAATACTCCACAGCTACAGCCTCTGAACTGTGGGGATATTCTACTAAGTGAATGAAAATGTAAAATCTTTGGATTTTGATGGCATTATCTAGGGTTTTAGAAAACAGTGATGCATTTTTTTTTAACTAACTGATTAATCAAGAAAATCAAGAACATTTTTTGAAACATATACAATTCTATAATTTAGTTTCCCATATCAGTTCCTTTGCAACTATAAACTTTTGCTTTAAACTGCTGTACAAAAAGGTAACAGATAGTGAATATTGTTCTGCAAGTAACAGTTGTATTGCATAAGACATTTCACATTCACGCTGTCTGATCAAGCAGAGCTATGAAAACATAATACTTCATAGTCTGCACTGAGAACAAGATAACCAGGGCCTTCTCATAGCTGGGACACAGATGTCACTCAGGGGACAGATGCAGATTAACAAAGGCAGGAAACCTTTCAACACTCTGTCAGAACAACACATACACACAGATTACAGGAGAAATGCAAAGATCTGAAGAAATATTTACAATAATTGATATAATCATTATTTTC
Source organism: Sandelia bainsii (assembly GCA_032362345.1). NCBI lineage: Eukaryota > Metazoa > Chordata > Actinopteri > Anabantiformes > Anabantidae > Sandelia > Sandelia bainsii. The sequence goes on along the minus strand of JAUMHL010000021.1, from coordinate 5,905,391 downwards.
CCAATTTCAGAAGTAGGTCTGGGACCACACATATCTCTCATCCAGCGGCAAGGTGAACCAGACGCATCTGCTGCTGCTTGAAGGTATATCAAGAGCCAGTAATAGTTCTGGGGTCAGAAGTCAAACAACTGAAAACAAAACTCCCAGCACATCATGATTCTGCCTTAGGGAGTGGAACTGAACACTTAACATGCCAGCAGTCAAACGGCCCATGGATGACCAATCCTGGGTCACCAATCACAACACAGGTTGAGAGGTCAAACTGCTCTGTTGAGGCCAGTCAGGTATTAGGGGTACCCTGGGAATAAGGGAGGGACACAACAGGACTCATGTTGTCAGACAGCTGACAAAACAGACAAAAGAATAAATTCAACTAAAAATAACTTTAAAAACAATTTGGTGTCAATTCCTAACACTCAGAAGTGGCCAGAAGACCAGTTAAAATAAACTTGACTTACATGACTGGTGTGAACTAAATTAATATATGATGACAAGCACCCAAAGTTGCCTGTATACGTCTATAACAAACAGATGATAAATAACATTTTCCAAAGGAACCTTGGCCAATGGACCACACATAAAACAAGGCTTTTATTAGCCTGCACAGGTGTGATAGGACTGTAAAGGGCATTATGGCTGCTTCCCTCACTATTATCTTGACAAACTTGGCAGGACATAGGATAAACATACACAACAAGAGGCCATTGGCAAATGCTGCATTTTTGGTTGGAAGATCACCCAGAATTTAGTGTTAAAACCAGTGTAAATAACAAACATTATATTCCTTAAGAAAACTTACACAGTGAGGTTAATTATCATTTCACATAGATATCTATAATATCCAGAAATATAAGGGCCAGAAGGTTAGCACTTTATGAATATGAAAAAATGTTGCAACAACATACAACTGTGACTGAGTCTGCCCTGGGGCTTTCAGGTGCAGAGACACATCAGACTTTATTTATGGGCATAGACGTCTAATGTGCTTTCAAATCACCGCATTTGCCTGTAAGTAGAAGAATCGTATCACATGTCTAACGGCAAAAGACAGACACAAAACACACATAAATACATGTTGCTACTTTCAGAAGGTTTAGTGGAGAAGGTGAACATGAGCTGGCAAGTGAAACAAGACTCGACAAGCCCAATGTTTAGAGGAGAAACAGTGACCTGTTACAGCTCATGCCACACACAAACACACACAATCTTACTTGTGTAAGTGTCTGAAAAGAGGTTAAAATTAGAATGAAACAACAAGTCAATTCCTTTCCAGTGTGCCTCTTGATAGGCCAAAAAGACAAAGACCTTCATCAGGGGAGTAGTGTTACCCTACAATGACGAGGCCCTGGCTGCACCTTAATCACATGATTAGGTCTTTTGAACTTTTCCTTGGGAATTATGCAAACCCAGCGATGGAGAACAGTAATTTTCCACAGTGTAACAGACGACTTGCTCATTCACTGTATGTTTCCCAAAACATGGGAAGACAGAAAGGAATGCGAGACTTGCAAATAGGTGTGAAAGTGATGATTAATGTGTTTGCCTATGTGAGTTAGCAGTGCAACAGGTAGGGATAATGAAACACTTCAGGATTGGTGTTAAGAAATGGACAGATGAATAGATTTAAAACTTTCTGGGTTCAACATCATTAAGAGCCATTTACAAGTTTGTTGCAGAAAAGTTATTACTACATGTTTTCTTAATACTTTTGTTAACAATGCAGTAAAATCTGTTCAATAAAACATAATTTACAATCTGGCACTCAACAAAAAACTGAATTAAGACATATCGGATGTATAAAAAGTGTAAAAATAGACAGTGACAACAAGGGTCATAGACACAGATTGTTGCACAAAATAAGGTTTTTCTGTACTCAGAATGAGAGTCAGACAAGAACAGGGGCCAGCGCCAACTCACTGTCTAATAAACTCTAATCTCATTAGGCCTTTAAAAGGCTCCAGCCTGGATTAAGACAGCGAGGAGGGACAAGTCAGAAATATGGGTAAAAATACAGCTTGTGTCAGTATCTCATAAGAGAAAATTACAGGTGCCTCCAAAATCCCTGACACACACTGTCCATAAGGTCTTAGCTACTTGTGAACCTCCGTGGGAAATACAGAGGAGGCAAGAGAAAGTGTGAGTGTGTTGAGAGAGCAAGAATGAATAAACCAAAGCCCTCTCGAAAAATTCCCAGTGGAAAGCAGTAAGTATGTGTTTGTCAGTATGTGGGCAGCGTGAGGGTGTAATGATGGGGTTCTGTCGTGCAGGCAGAGGTCAGCCAGCCAGTCGAGAGGAAAGGCTTCAACAACAATATGATGTCATCAAAGAGGGCCAGTGTGACTCATCGACCTCAGACGAGGGAGGTGCACAGGAATTTTAATATGATACCTCTACATGAGGAACTCATATACAACATTCTTTTAGCTCAGAAGAAATAAATCATAACTTCATAGTGACAAGACAAAACACACAGGAACTGTATCATGCAAATGACTGGGAACAAGATGTGTCTGTAACAGAAAAGGATGTGTTTTGCTTCTTGTTTGTTTTGAATCAATTCAGTGGACTTTGAAGATATTAAGAAATAATGGCAGGAGGAAGAGCTATCAAAGAGAGAGACCTATAAAAGGGGGGAAAAAACGTTACTTGTATAAATTTCTTATTACCAAAAAAGAAACAATGACCTAATTACATCCCCAAGAGCTTACGGAAATGAGACAGAGTAATGTCTCATTTCCCCATCATACATGTACTGACACGCTCACATACAATAGGTTATTATTGTTAATTAAGGCCTTGTCATATTAGAGCTGTACATGTAACCTAAACCTTAAACTGTGGCTTATGCACAATACTATTAAAAGTTAACACTACAGCCTTTATTCATTTATTATAAAAGAAGCTCTATTTTAAGTCTGTAGGAGTACAGCCCCAACTCTCCAGAGGACCATAATGATAACAGAAGCCATCCACAGAGATCTCTCTTTAAATCTTCTTCCCTCACTGGCTCCAAACACTGACTGCCATGAATCCTGAACCCTGACCTTTGACTTCTGGGCAACTGCAGTGGCATTACTTGCTCTCACGCACAAATACCACTGTGCTATCTGTTCTCAATCTGTGTGAACAAAATACTGTGTTATGCATCAACAAGGGCAAGAGGAAGACAAAACATCTATGTAATGGAGCACCATGGAGGTGAGTCATCAACCTGACTGTGAAGGGCCAGACAACCACAGCGCTACATTCAAGATGAGCCCTTTCATATCCCTCATCAAAGAAATGCCAGGGCAGAGTGTCAAACAACTGCTGCCACCCTGGAGATGTTAAGAGGAGGGGCAGAAAACAGATTGTGTGAGGTTACTCACTAAACATTTGTCCCTTTTGCTCTTTACACCTTCACTTAACACTCATCAGCTTCTGTTACTGGTAGCTTTCCATATACATGCAATCTCTCCTGGCCCTTCTACACGTGTCGGTCAGTCAGTAAGATCAGAGGGGAACCAAAACAAAACCCTGTTGTGCATCTGTCAGGCAGTACCCACTGATCCCCCCTCCCAGTGACTCTCTGTCCACGTAAGTACTGGAGGTGGAGCTCTGCTTAAACAAGGCCACAGCACCAATGGAGCTGCTTCAAGCTTTGACATACCCCAAAAATCGGAGGGCAGACAACAAACAATAAAGAAGTGGGACTGAGGGTGTCACCCTGGCGCAGTGAAGCGCTTAGTCCCCATGGAGCGCTGACCAGAGATCAGGCCAGGCAATCTGCAAGAGCTTTGATCTCTTCCTTTTATGTTCTGAAAGGGTTACACCTGCACAGCCATGTCTTTTCCTGTTCTCAGCAATTCTTTCTTGTCATCAGCCTAAAGACAGAATAGACTTGATGTCCTACAAAATATTAAGAAATGCAGGGAGAACAGTAAAAAGCTTCTGAATGTGCCTCACAGTTATACACACTGCCACACAGCACTTTGATGTGGTGTGTGCATAGGGGAGCACTTACATATATGCCTGCACTGAGGAACTGTAACCTACTACAATCTCAAAAAGATTAGCAAGGTGAATACAAAGTAGCTCCTAGTGTCCACCACTTTATCACAAACAAACAGGACTTTCAGAAGCTTGCTAAATTCCACGATGCACAAACAGCTTTGAAATGAACACAAATCCTCTGAAGTGATACTACGGCAAATGAGGCGGGTCCCCCTGTAGCGATTTACAGAAAGGTCTCTGATCTTCGTACCGGCATGGCTAGGCAGATACATTATCAGCATTTGACATTCCAGCGATTCTACACAGGTCCTTGAAATCTTTTCATCTATTCTACCATCCCTGCGTGGAGGCCAAAGCTGCTCAAAGAGGGGCCCACGGTCCACATTTTTTGTTCTCTCACATTTTTTGGAGCCAAGTACAGCAAGAGATGTTGAAAAATAAGATATTAACAATTCAAATCAAAGTGTAAAGATAAAATAATCTACTTGACTTTTTCTGTTGTTATTTGCTCTGCAGTGTTTCCCCATAATACAGAAACTGTATAGACAGTTTAGCATAGTAACATTACTGTGTGATTGTGAGTTTTATAACAAATACAAAGAAACAACATATGAGGTACTGACCTTTCCATAAAAGCATAGAAATAATAAACATTGGATGGCGTCAGCACCTGCTTTCATCTTGTGTTTCCACAATTAAGGACACTGTTGCATGAAAATGAACCCATGTTTCCTCGAGCTTACAGAAACTATCTTCCTATTCCCTATGTTTAAAATCTGATCTTTAATCTGTTTGAATACTACCACTGAAAAACAGGCTACTGGCAATTTAAAAATGTCAACTGTTTCTCTAACTATACTCTACAGCTCCTCTCAACAAGTACCCCAGAGTCCCACCCTGCATTTCTCACGTACAGTACATTCACAAACAACACTACAGCAGGGATTTTAAGTGTAAGAAAGACTTTGGTTTATGGCACTGTCAGCAGCAAAGAATGAATTGAGAACCCTTCTTACGGGAAAAGCCTGGCTGCAGTCAGAGCTGAGAGTAGAATTATTTGTTGGCTCAGCTATTAACTGTTCTAAATCACTCCCATTAGTAATGTTGGGCTGTTAGTCAACTGGCTGGCTTTCGGATCACCATAACAGTTAAGCCACAGCAAAGATTATAGAGGCAGTAATGCAACATGCTGTTTTTAATCCACACAGATTTTCTCTGTTTTGTTTCAGCTTGACCCTAACAATGGGAAACATAGATTTGTGCTCACTGATCCATGTTTAGTTACAGTGAGTGTACTAACCCGGACAAGGGTGCTTTTAGCCTGAGCTCGCTGGGGTTGTGCTCCTGGGGTTCCCTGGTCCCTGGTCCCACTGCCGTGTGCTCTGGCCACAGCTCCAGATGTACCATTTGCACAGACTACAGCTCCAGGACCAGCCCTTCGAGGCCTCTGCTTGATGCCATCCAACAGGCGCACAAGGAGGATGTTGCTGGGGAGTTCATCCACAGCACACTCCACCAGTGTCCGGCACTCTGGGCAGCGCAACTCTCCACGTGATCCTAGGATGCCTTGAAGACATCTGCGGCAGAAGGTGTGCTGACAAGGAAGAACCTTTGCAGAGGCATCAAGCCGCTCCAGACAAACGGGGCACTCAAGCAAATCCAACAATACTGACTCGTCCATTCTCTGTGTGTTCTGCCTTTACTTCAGCAGAAAAACATGATGCTGATAAGGTTTGTGTTTGGAAGCAGGACCCGTTCTGTCACGTCACTCCCATACCTCAGCTATGGCCATGGCATTTGCATCACCTTGGGAAAAGAAAGAAAAGAAAAACAGAGTCAAAGATATGACATGGCATGCATTCAACAAATATGAATAAATGTTATATTTAAACTGTCTGAAAAACTGACACCATCACATCAGATTTAATATTGTAGCTAAGTGATGAGCTGACTGGGAAAACAAAAACTGCTGCCATTAAATTAACAGACAGGGAACTGTAGGCAAGTTAATGTGATTTTCTTCACAACGGATAACTACACTTGGTGAATGTGATCTCGGATGCTCGGGCCCTGAACTTTTGCACGATCAACACGCCATAAAAAAGCGATAAAAAAGTGAAACCTACAGCAGTACAGTAGGAGTCAAAGACTGTGATTTTGTCTTTTAAAAGCGCAAAACACATCAGAATTTAAGAAAATGTCAACACACCTTATCTGGTGAGTAACAAATTACTATAACACGATCGCCCTGGTGTAACCATTAATACATTTCAGTGATAAAATCCAAATCAACAATAGTACAGCGTAAATCGTAAAGTGTAAATATTACGTAACACTTAGCAGCACGAAAACGTGTACTGCTACTTAAAGTGACTTTTTATGACAGCAGTAGTACTCTACACAGCAGTTTTCGCGACCACGCAAGAAATTAAATCTAGAAATATGTAAATTAGAGTAACATTAAGTTTGCTAGCAAAAATCACTCGCTAGCAAGGAGGCTATATTAATGTTGTAACTTTTCAGTAACTAACAATTAGAAGTTTTTAATGTATTCGTAGTTGGAAAAAACTCTTTCTTTAACTTCTCTGAGAGAAAGCAAATTATCTATAACACGTAAAAGTCGCCGACTAAAGGCAATTTAACTTACCTTTTCCTAAACAGGACTCCTCCTTTTGTTGCCCTGTATCTCCCAATTTTTGCCTCCTTGCTAATGTTAATAGTTAGCAAGCTACCTGGGATCTTTGAGCCTCTTATGTGGAGTACTCACCAAACAAATACTGTTGTTTTTTGTTAGAGGTGTACAGCGTGTGGTCCAAACATACCTCTCTTAGATACCAAAGTAAAACATGACATGAAACGGACACAGCCGAGACAACAAAACTCCAGCCGCACCGAGCGCCATGCTAGTCCGCTACTTCTGCTCTGCTGGACTGTGGAGCTGGGAACACGCAGAGGGGGAGGGAGGTGCGTGGGCTTCAAGTGCTGTCGGGAAACGGGTAAATCCTCGGGGGGAAGTCACATGAACGAGACAGCACATTACATGTCATTGTGTGAGATGCAATGTCATGTAAGATGTGATGTCTCGAAATTCAGTGCTGTGCGTAATGTCATTAATTAACATTAGGCTAAACAAATACATGTCTGACACAAATCTCCTCTTTGTTCTGACGCTGCGGGACTGGACTGAGCTGTCAGTTCCCATAATTTCGCTGTACTGGAAACTAACAACAAATTCAAACAATTTCTTTATGCTATTGTTAATATTTTATATTGTATTTCCCTCCGAAAGCATTTGAAATCCAAGTTGTACAGAGTGGATAGAAGAATTTCCGAGGCGCACCAGAAGGCGGCGCCTAGCGTTGTCGAAAGGGCGTGAGCTGAATCCTCCGATGATTTGTAATGTGTTAAAAAGCAGCATCCTTCTCACAAGAATTAATTCCCTGCCACCTCTGTGAACACTACGAGCACAACCATAAATACAACGTTTTACTGAAAATTTGACTTATTTAATCATTAATTTCTTTATTTCAGATTTCTAATTATTCAACTTGGCACCAAAATATTATATATTTCTGTTACCTATCCAGCATGATTTTTTGTCACATTACACATGTATAACCCTCAGATACAATAAACAGATGCACAAACATGCTGCTGCGTTGTTTGAACATAAGTGGTCTACTTTCTAAGATTACTCTTGTTTTTGACATTCTGACAGTGTACAGGGACATCTGGTGGTCACATTTTCTAGGATTCTCTAGTGAAAGCAAGCATTTTTTCATACCTCTCACCTTCTCTTCAGCACCACTGAAGCTGCTTTTCACTCCCAGCTCAAAGAGCTGCACCAAAGTCACACAGTCTAAATCATATTATTGTGGCGATCACAGATATATTGTCTTCTATGAAACTACAGTTGTCTTTGTGTCAATGAATGTGAACTTTTCAAATTTAATTATTCTAATTTAGGTTGGATCAAACCCGAGTAAGCTACTGTTCAAGTTTAAAAAGATAAGATAAGATAAAAACAGATGACATGCTTGCAGGAAGCGGGAGAGTACATTTTCCAAAGACATTGCTTTTATTACAAAAAATACATTTGGAATAGAGTTTTGACTGCTGATAACCTTCACAGCACAGGGACAAAACCACTTGAGGGAGACACAACTAGACAATAAACATGTGATTTATTTTTATCTCAGTCTGAGAACAGTGCATATTGAGCAAGAGGGAGAGATGAAGGGGAGGAAGAAAAGAGCAATAAAGAAGCAGATTTATATGGAGGTAGCTCTCTTCTGTCACATGTGATCGCATGGGAGCTGGCAGGAGCCCTCAGGTCATATTTCCTCACTGTGAATAGACTGCGACAACTGAGACAATAGCCCCTGCCCTCCTTTTCTGCCGGACCCCTATGTATTACCACACGCTCACATTCCACACACATTTAGTGTCATTTGCGAGCAGACCTCAGCAGATGTTATTTAATGTTATTCAGAAATGCATAAGGGATGATTAGTAGACTTTGAAAGATAATAATCTTTGCACCTGAGGGCAAAAACAAGATCACTGAGCATACACGCTCAGAAACATACACATACATCATATGATTAAGGTGACAGCTGTGTTACTGCCTATAAATAGGGACACAGAAAGCAGGAGAGGACACGAGAAGACATATGTCCTGATTTCCACGAAGGGATGAACCTTGACAGAAATATTGCTCTCTCTTGTACGGTACATTACTGTAAATAGATGATGCAAAGAAAGATTTACAGCAGCTGCATACCACAATGAAAGACATCTACAGTATATATAAAAAGCAAAGTGCAGATTACACAACCATCATCAGTAAGGTTGTTCGCAAGTATGTAATTCACTTTTTTAAACAATGATGTCTTAATAGAAACCCAGACTTGATCAACTATTTGCATCAGGACAGTGACTCCCATTTGTTTTACTTCAATAAGACTCTCAAACTTACTACCTCTGCCTGAGGCAACCTGCTTTCGAATTAGATTAGGGACCATAACTGAATGTCTGTCAGTGCTGCCTGACAACGGCTGAGTGCATATATTACTCTGCAGGGTGATTTTTCACTTTGAGAGCTGGGATCAAGCCAAACTCAAGCCTAATGGAAAATCGAAAACCAATAATTGAATTCATTAATAATGTCAAATGATCTTTAACTAGTAAACCCTGTGGGTCCAAGAACCAAATAGTTATTTTTTGAGAAATCAAAAACAAATCACAGTGAATAGATTGGTAAGACATGGAGAACCGCTTACATCCTCTCCACAGCCTGCTGGTCAAGCAGCGGAGCAGCTTTAGGCCTAGACTTCTTCAGCTCCGCTGTGATAAGGGAAGGTACAGGAAGTCCTTATCAGCATTTATCATGCGAATCCGCATGATAAATGCCACTCAACTCCAGGCACATTTAAGGGAGGTGAGAGGCACCCAAGTGTCACGTCAGACCATTCGAAACCGTTT